>JACCEG010000001.1:911901-967589 GCA_014065205.1 Tuber brumale | reverse complement strand
GATTAAGAAGATGGATGAACTATATTTTTTTTTTATCTAGCTAGATTGTCTAGAAGCTATTGAACACATAGATAGAGTTTATATATATATATTAAAGAAATTAGTAGTTGATAATAGAAATTATATGAGACTATAATAATATGGATCAATGTGATAATTTACTTTACAATCCAACACACCACAGACTCACTTGCTTATAGAATGAATACTCTAGTATCTCAATAACAACATATTTAAAATTCAAGACCTATCAGTTAAATCTGTTGTTGTGAGAACCAGAATGGTAGTGTCTACTTTTATCATCAAATTGTTCTTAAAATCTATATTTATTTAACCACTTCTAATAGACATTTATTTATTTGTTTATTACTTAACAAATTTCATATTCATGTTCTTTAAAAGATATAGATCAACTTACAACTTAGCTATGATTATTTTTTACAAATATATGTAATGGGAAACTCAAAATCAAAGAGAAGGTATGATAAATTGGCGTTGCCATGGGGGGTACGTAGACTTTTCAGACACGACTGTACACTCGTGTCTGAAAAGTTTCCATACCCCCCATTGTAATGGGGAGGAACACTTATCACCACATTAATACTTCATTTGCATTTTCAATAAAAGTACAAATAAATAGATGTAATATGTAGGTGATATTCATTGCTTATAAAGAACTTGATAGTATAATCTAAAAAGACAAGTCTTAAATTGTAAATAAATAGTATATATTTTAAGAAAGATAGCTTTTGATATTATTTTGAACCTTGAAATATACAGTTTATATTATGATGATCCAAAATTCCTATGCACTTTCTAATAACTTGAAATTGAATGATATATTAGTAGAAATAGATGACTATTAATTGCAATTTGAGATATATTTTTTGTACAAATTATTGGTAAACTATGGGTCAGAAAACAAATCTTCAATGATCAGACATGCAATAATCAAGAAT
Organism: Tuber brumale; assembly: GCA_014065205.1. Classification (NCBI taxonomy): domain Eukaryota; kingdom Fungi; phylum Ascomycota; class Pezizomycetes; order Pezizales; family Tuberaceae; genus Tuber; species Tuber brumale. Next base: position 966,630 of record JACCEG010000001.1, on the reverse strand, counting down.
AGACAAAATAGATAGCATCTTACATACTATATGTAAGCTTTACAAATATGTCTTGAGGTTTAGAATACTGAGAATTAGCAATATTTAAAGTACTTTGAAGGTAGAATTGAACTTCAGAAACAAGCAAATTTATAGTCTGTAGGTATTTCTTAAGAGATTGGGTTTTACTATTCCAAAAAAAGATTTCAAAATACTTTTATATTATTGTAATACTGTAGGTAAAGAGGATATATTGATTGCAAGATTGGTCTGTATTTTTTTTTTAAAAAAAGCTTAAAGTCCATAAACTTAGACTTTATAGTATGTAATATTTTTAGCTAATTCTCTTTAAATAGTTATTAAGAAAGCAACTTAAACTTTATCTTTTTCTTTATTCAATATTACTAGTATGGAGAAAACATATATTGTATATTAGAACTTTGATATTATTAATGTATATAGTTGAAAAAGCAAATAGGTGCTGTTTTGAGAAAATGACCACAATGTCCGGTTGCCACAAATCAGGTTGTATAACTCTCAGCATTCTCCAGTTGATAGAACTGGTCCTGAGCTTTTCAAAAAATATTTAAATTTAAATTTGAAGTAAAACTAGACAAATATAGCTTGATTGAAAATTTTGGATAACAAACTTTTTTTACATAGAATGATAGCCTATATTGAGATCTATCAGATAGCAAAGTTTTAAATATTTTTAGGAGTAGAATCTATGGTTATAATAAAACTTTGAAATATTGTAAACGTGTGGAATATTATGCAGACATAATAAAACTGAACTAATTATACTTAATACAACACTAATTTAAGATTCCAGGATGTAGGATTAGGGCTTTGTAGATTTTTTTTGATAAAGCTGAAGGGATAGGATGCTTTAAGATATTATTGATATACTTAATCTCCAATATTATTATACAGTTCTAGATATTCTACTCTTAATCTATTTCGATTTATCCAATTCACTTATAACAGATATTCAATAAAGAAAATCTAATAACTTTAATGAAGTATTAGAATCTGGAGAATTTTTTTTAATTTTTTTTTATTTTTATATCATATATTACTTGATTAGGGTACAAGAACGAGCATGCAGCGTAAGCTATGGCAAAAAGAAAACCCTTAATTTCAAACATCCCTCCCCCCGCCAGGTAAAAGCCGTCCGTCCCAAGCCCCTCTGGTATGGAGCCAACGGCACATCTCGGCCCCAGCCAGGCCCATCCCTACCTCGTAAGCGAACTCGGAGAATAAGAAAAGCCTAACTAGAGACAAGCAGGAAACATCAGGAAAAACCCCCGGGGAAATCTCGGCCCGAAGGCACAAAAGAAATCAATTAATATCCCAAATGCATCCCCTATAGGGATGACTAGCCAATAATGAAAGTCGGGGCGGTACCGCCTCACCCGGTATGGGCTCACAAGGAGGTATGGAGGTAGGTGTCGGCCTTGTCACCTAGAAAAAAAGCTGTTGGGCAGAAGCGGCAGCGCCACACTCAAGCCCTGACGAGAGGTAGCAGTAAGGTGCCAGCTAGGGTTGGATTGTTGCCGAAGAAAGTCCAGCAAAATGGGGGTAGCAGTAGGGTGCCAGCCAGGGTAGCAGTAAGATGCCAGCTTGGGTGGGGGTGCGGGTGCAAAGCCCGCGAAGAGTAAAGACGGCAGTAAGATGCAAGCTGTCTGGTAGCAGTAGGGTGCTAGCCAAGGTGTGGTGTAGCAGTAGGGTGCCAGCCGATCGCAACCGTGGGGAGTGTAGGAGGAAGGCATCCGTTCCCAAGCGACAAAAAGGCTGTCGGTATCGTGTTCGTGTCCTTCTAGGCAGCCTCCAGCAGGCCCCAAACAAAGCCCGCTGTTTTACCACGTCTCTCATGTAGTCCCTTGTTCTCAGAGAGATAGTGTCACTATAGTGGATGGGATACCACCAGCTGAAGCGATGAGTGAGGAAGGAGGNTGTAGGAGGAAGGCATCCGTTCCCAAGCGACAAAAAGGCTGTCGGTATCGTGTTCGTGTCCTTCTTGGTGGCCTCCAGCAGGCCCTAAACAAAGCCAGCTGTTTTACCACGTCTCTCATGTAGTCCCTTGTTGTCAGAAAGATAGTGTCACTATAGTGGATGGGATACCACCAGCTGAAGCGATGAGTGAGGAAGGAGGGTGGCGAAATCGACCGTGGCCTGTTGAGGAAACCTGACACAACTCCTACAGTTTCTTTAGGAGGAGGGATACAGGAATCCATCGTAATCGTGTACCGCAAACCGTAGTCCCAGCCGTCTGCCAAGATGAAGAAAGGGTTGTAGCCGACCGTGTTGATGCTAAGCGAAGCTAGAGCAAAAGCGGGGTAAAGAGGTTTCTGGACATCGTGAGATGCCAGAGGGGAGGATAGAGTATCCCAGGGGAGTAGACCCACAGGGAAAGGGATGGGGAGACAAGCTCCGAGTCTGAAAGGATGGATGGAGATAGCCTACACCCCCCCCAAGGGGAGGGTGCAGACCGAAAAGTGGTGATAGTTTGGTGTGGTATTGAGTCTATCCCAAATAGGAAATAAATTTCAATCACCGGAGGTGTAGCGGAGACGGAGGATGATTACAATCTGGAGATAGTAGTATGTATTTTATAATAAGTAATAGTATTATTAATACTAATAAGACATGATTAGAATTTTACAGTAATGACTGGTCTTCAGATTCAGATGATAGTATACTAAAAGTTAGTAGTTCAAATGATGCAGGTATTTTATCACTTTTGAATATTTGGCAAAATTTTAGAACAAACTTAAGTAACATATTAAGATAGAAGATAATAACAATACCACATATGAATGACAAAGAAAACATATAAAGGCATTTATAGAATCTTGCACTTATTTTCAAAGCTGTATGAATATAGTATGACTAGATTTGTAGATGAATTGGTTATGATATTATGATAGACTATCGAAGAAAGAAAAGAAAACATAGATAATATATCTTTTATCAACACAATCATCAAATAATTTGGAGATATTACAAAGTAGAAAAGGAGACTCCAATAAGACACTAACAGAAATACAATTCTTGAAAAATAAAGTATATTCTTCCTTTTATTAACACAGTTTGCAGGAATGTTTTGTTAGATAACCTACACGTTATCTTGTTCATTATGTATCTAGCAATAGGTCACGATAATTAGTTAATTAGCCTTATAAATACCAGGAATACTTTTCTTCATTTACTATATTCTTTCTTGATTCAAGTACTAGCGAGAATCCGATTATTACTCTTAGGCTGTTACCTATATTCCTTGCTTGAACACTAATAATTTAATCTTATCACAGTAGTAGAATAGATAGTAGAATAACTTGTAATTCTTAAATGTATAGGTAGGAAAGTATAATAGGTGATTGTGTGAAGAACTAACTACTAAGTCTTTTTATTTTTATTTTTATTTTTATTTTTATTTTATCTTCATATATTCTTAGTTAAGGTACAAGAACTTGCATGCAGCGCTGGCTATGGCATAAAGAAAACCTTAATTGCAACTTGCATATAACAAAAGAAATTCCATATTAGTCATGATCAAACTCTTTCAAGTGTGTCCAATAGCTGACACTAAATCTGTAAGGAAATAAAACAAATAAGTACAGAATCAGAATGGAAACATAAACTAAAGCAAAAAACTTAAAGTAAACTACGGTAACTGGAGGCCCTGAGACCTAAAACCAAAAATAGGAAAAATGGGTGTGGGCTATGGGGTGTCCCTTACAGGAGAGAGCATAGAGCAGGTGGGCGGCATCCCCAGGTGGAAGCCTGTCGCTGTTTCGTTGATTTAAGCAACTAGGGCCTTGAGCTGCGCTGGGTTAGACTTGAGAGGGCTGTCCTGTCCTAAATCCTTGACCATCAAGAGGAGGTGCCTTATGTGAGGGGAGTGGGATGAGCCATAGAAGATTGCGTATTGGAAGTCCTCTGCATCCTCTTGGCAGAAGGGGCAGAGGGGAGAGGGGTCTTTAGTAAACTAAGATGAGTGTGCTGTGAGATGGCCTTTTCCCAAGCAGATTTGGTGAATTCTGCCAGTTGTGAACCTGCCGAGCTCCATGAAGGGTCAGGGTAATAGCCACAGACTGTAGAGATACTTGAGGGGCAGGAGGAATCAGGTTACTCATTTGTTGAGGAGTCGGGACCAGACTGATATTCTCATCGATTTATAGGAGGCTGGATTGTCCTGTGAGGGGAGTTGGGCATGTGGTAGGAGGGATAGGTTGGGGCAAGAGAGAGGGCCATCTGATGCAATGAAGGGGAGGGTTCTGTGGGCTATCATGTTCAGCGGAAGGTGTTTCATTATTGGTGGTGAGGGGACAGGGGTCTTCCAGAGTAGAGGGGCAAATACTGATAATAGCCTTTTAGTGTAGGACAGATGGTCCTCCGGGGAGTGGTAGGGAGAGTTGGTGGAGAAGGTGGAATGGAGACGAGCTGTTGTCAAGTTCACCTCTGAGGGGAGGTAGACCATCCTTACGGCTGCTAAGCACTAGTGGTAGGTCATCAGGAGGGGGGGAGGAGCGACGATTAGCAGGCAAGTGAGCTTGTTAGTGTGGTAATGAAGCAGTTGGTTACCCATCTCTGAACAGTTCTCCAAAATACTGACATCCTGTCATGTATCATGAGACTGGGTAAGAAGAGGTCTGATCTGTAGAGGAGGATGGAGGCCACCAAGAATAGAGCGTGGCAGTGGCAGAGCAAGAGAGCGTGGCGCTTGCCTAGTCTAGAATGTCTTCTTATTGTGCCCAGAGCATCTTGTGCTAGGGCCAGACGATGGGAGAAGTGGGAGGTTACACCCTTCATGCAGGAGGTCATTGTGGGTTCAAACCAGTAGCCAAGCCAGTGGAAGAGACTTGATGGGTAGAAGAGCTGACTATGTAACAGGACTGGGATTGTAGGAGGAGGGGCTTTTTGGGTAGGAGTTGACTAGTGCATGAGCTCAGTCTTGGAAATAGAGAAGGACATGCTTATCCTTCTGATGTTGTGCTGTAGGGAGTCCACTAGGCCTTAGAACCTCTGGACATTCTGTCTGTATGAATTGGAGTCCACAGTTATGGTGTAATCATCCACATAGGGTAGTATCAAGTCTTCTAGAACAGGAAAGTAGAGTGTTGAGATATAAATGACAAAGAAGAGGGGGGAGATGGATGACTCTTGAGGGATCATTACTGAGACTGGCATAAATTTGTTGGGAGAGCCTTGAAACATGAGCCAGCATGTCTTCCCATAGAGGAATGACCTTATCCAGGATATCGTATAGGGGTTGACTGCCTTAGTGGCCAACCTTTCATATAGGGAGTTAGAGGAGATATTATTGAAGCCTTCCTTGATATCAAGAAAGAGAGTTGAGGTATTTATTTTGGGCTAGAAGAAGGTTTGGACTTTGTGAGCGAGCGTGGCGCCTGAGTTCAAAGTGCTGAGGTGAGAGAGGGAGCTATACAGGTGTGGCAAGAGGAGGCTCAAACAGTGGACTATGTTGAATAGCCTATTTGCTATCATCCATTCTAGGGTTTTGGAGACAGTCTCGAGGAGAACTATGATTCTGAATAATGTAGAGGTATTGTCGGACTCCTTTCTAGGTTTGACCAGGACTATACCATTTGCCTTCTTCAGGGATGGTGGGTGGAACCCAAAGGAGACTAGTGGGCCAAGGAGGGAGGTAAGAAGAGTGGAATTATGCTTGTGGACCCCTTTCCAGACCGAGTAGGAGATAGTGTCAGGTCCTAGTGGGGAGGAGAGCTGGACTTTCTGAGTGCAACTGCAATCTTATCGGCGGAGATCAGGGAGGCATCTTCAAACTTCCTCAGAATGTTGCAAGGACCCTGGGAGGATTTGGGGGAGAAGAAGCGGGAAAGGAGTACTGAGTTTATCTCGGATGGTAAGTTTGCATCTGGAAACTGAGGGAATCTATTAAGTGGTCTAGTAAAAGCAAACCTTTTCACCGTCCTGAGAGTTTGTAGATTTGCAGACTCAAGGAAGTTTTTCCAGTAATCATGCTTTGTTTTCTTGATCGTCTAAAAGCAGAGTCTTCTGGCAGTATGAATGTTGTCCTAGGAGGAAGGGAGGGGTAACCTGCAGGCAAATCTGACTGTCGAGTAAAATGCTACCCTTTGTACTGTATAGTTGGAGGACTATGAAGGTTTAGATTGGTGGGAGAGTCTTTTCAGCAAAAGACTTACATGAATCATCGAATTGAGCCTGGCTGAAGCTAGGTCAAACCAGTATACTAGACCTCTTAGGGTGTGGAGAGGGGGAGGTGGAGTACATATCATCAATTTTAGTTCAGGAGAGATTTCCACCCAGTCGAGTTTGGACCAGGAACGAGAAGGAAAAGAGGGCTTTTGCAGTAGGCCCAAGAGGATGATAAGAATTGGTACATGGTATGAGCCTGTGGGAGGGAGGGGGGTAGTCTAACTCCTAAAGTTGAGGCTGCCGAGTTTTGTTGGCAAATACCAAGTCAAGTACCGCAGGTCTCAGTGCAGTGTTGAAGGAGAAACACATCAGCATGCTAGGCTTATTTAGGAGAGAGAAGCCTTCCTGGGCTGCCCTCTCAAAGTATAGGGTGGAGGAAGCCAGTTTTGTGACAGAAAATACCCTTCTGGGGTCCGAAAGAAGGTGCTGAAGGTTGAAGTCAACCAATACTAGTATGGGTCTCAATACGTGAGGAAAGGCTACTTCTGGGGGGACCATTCTTATCAAGGTAATGGTGCCTCAGGAATTATAGATGTTGATAACTCTTAGGGTGGTGGTGAAGCAGTCAAAGAGGCTGCCAGGAGAGGAAAAGTCTATCACTATCCAGTTATTGCAGCATGTGTAGACTGGTAGAATAGAGAGGTGAGAATATGTTTCAAGAAAGAGATAGATTGCTACTTTTGGTTTGATACCTGAGAGGAAGGGGAGAGTGAATGATTTGTAGCCAGTGAAAGACAGAAGGTGACTGCGAAAAAGGGAAGGTTCTGGAGAGCAACAAGGACAGGAGGAACTGGTAACAGATTAAATAAATTAAATAAGGATAGGAACACATCATAGCTTACTAAGTAGTTGTGTTAGAGAATGGATATTATGTCAGCGGAGGCCATGTCCAGCACAGCACTTCCAGGGGAGAGTGGACTAGCCATTACACATCTTGCAGTATCTGGGCTGCACGATAGATGTGGGAGTCTACTGCTATAGGAGGTTAGGCAGAGAGTCACCTTGAGGTTTGGGGGTGAGAATAGGGAGGCGTGTTGAGGAGGAGGGAAGATTCCTAGAGTGGGGTGTAGTAGAATCAAAGGGGGAGAAAAGGGATCGTGTTGTAGTAGAAGAACCCTTGTCGGAGTTATCCTGAGTGTCCATATTTTCTTCATCCTGGGGTAGAGGGTGCTTTCTACAGAGAGGGAGGGGGGGAGGTCTTGAGGGGTATTCCTTCGTGAAAGTAGGATGTTCATCCTTGCAGACTGTACAGTAGGGAGCGTAGGTAGGGCAACTGGCGATGACAGCTCAGAGGTTGCCTTCCTTTGGGCAGGTAGGGTTTTGGCATCTATGTATCTGTTTTCAGTAGGCTAGGGAGCAGAGAGGGCAGACTGGGTTATTGACTTTTCATCTCGCCATGTGGTGATCATTGTCCCAGCAGTTATGGTACTGAGTGAGGCCGTTAGAGGAGTATGCCCTTTCGATTCTGCAGTGACTGGAGTAAAGGAAGGGGTGTTTCAGCATCCTGGTCTCATCCTCCAGGGCTACTGTTACTACTATCAAGGTGGCGGACTTGAGGGCTCTGGACGAGTAGTCTGGGTTGAGGTAAAGGGTAGAGAAAATCTGTACTCCTTTGATATTTAGGATAGTATTCTTTAGGGAGGGGAGGAGGTCGTTGTTGTCTGCCATGATGTAGGCAATTGGGAGCAAGTGGACTACCAGTTTCACCTTGTTAGGGGCTGGGTGGAAAGGGAGTCAAGGGGATGAGCCAACTGGGAAACTTTGGTCAAGCTTTGTAGTGAGGGTATCGTAGTAAGTAGTATAGCTTGTAGCAGAAGTCGAGGAGGAGAGTACTAGAAGTGTGACAGCACCTTTGTCGTTGACATGAGTAGAGAGGGAGAGTGAAAGTGAGCAGTTGGCTTTACAAAGAACTGTGGCTGTGGTGTCATGGAAAAAGGCTGCTAATTAACTACTAAGTCCTTCTTTTTTTTAAATTCTTTTTTTTATCTTCATATATTCTTAGTTAAGGTACAAGAACTTGTATGCAGCTATAGCTATAGCATAAAGAAAACCTTAATTCCAACTCCCATATAACAAAAGAAATTCTGCACCAGTCATGATCAAACTCCTCCAAGCGTGTCTGATAGCTGACACTAAATCCCTAGGGAAATAAAACAAATAAGTACAGAATCATAACGGAAACTAAACCAAAGCAAAAAACTTAAAGTAAACTATAGTAACTAGAGGCCCTGGGACCTAAAACTAAAAATAGGGAAAACAGGTAGGGGCAATAGGGTGTCTCTCATAAGAGAGAGCATGGAGCAGGTAGGCAGTATCCTCGAGGGGAAGCCTGTTGCTATTTCATTAATGTATGCTGCTAGAGCCTTGAGCATAGCCATATCAGACTACTAAGGGCGGTCCTATACTAGATCCTTCAGCAACGTGAAGAGTTACTTTCGGTGAGGAGTGGGATGAGCAGTAGAGGATTGTGTATTGGAAGTCCTCTTCATCCTGCTGGCAGAAGGGGCAGAGGGGAGAGGGGTCTTTGGTAAATCAGGATAGGTGTGCAGTGAGGTAGCTTTTTCCTCCAAGATTTTAATGGATTTGGCCTGCCGTGAACCTGCCGAGCTTGATGATGGGGTAGGAGGATAGCTGTAGGCCGTTGAGATACTTGAGAGGTAGGGGGAATGGGGTTACCCATTTGTTGAGGAGTTGGGACCAGACTGCTATTTTCATTAATTTATAGAAGGCTAGATTGTCTGGTAGAGGGAGTTGGTCACCTGGTAGGAGAGATGGATTGGAGCAAGGGAGGGGACCACCCAGTGAAATGAAGGGAAGGGTCCTGTGTACTATCATGTCCAGTGGGAGGTGTTTCCTCATCTGTGGTGAGGGGACATTGTCTTCCAGAGCTAAGGGGTGTATACTAATATTAGCCTTCTAGCGTAGGACCAATAGTCCTCTAGGGAGCGGTAGGGAGAGGTTGTGGGGAAGGTGGGGCTGAGACGAACTATTGTCAGGTTCACTTCTAGGAGGAGGCAGACTATCTTTAGAGTCACTATCTACTGGTAGTAGGTAATCAGGAGGGGGAGGAGGTGGTGCGATGATTCGAAGGCAAGTGAGCCCGTAGAAGTGGTTGCAAAGAAGTTGGTTACCCATCTCTGGACAGTTCTTTAAAATACTGACATCCTGTTAAGTATCTTGAGACTGGGTGAGAAGAAGTCAGATTCGTAGAAGAGGATGGGGGCCACCAAAGAAATGGTAAGGTGGTAGCAGAAAAAGGTGGTGAGGCCCTTGCCTAGTCTGGAAAGTTTTCTTATTGTGCTTAGAGCACCTTGTACTAGGACCAGATGACGGAAGAAGTAGGAGGTTGTACTCTTGGTGTATGAGGTGGTTGTGGGTTCAAACCAGTAGCCAAGCCAGTAGAGGAGACTTGACAGGTTGAAGAGCTGACTATCTAGCAGGACTGGGATCCTAAGAGGGGAAGATTTCTGAGCGGGAGTTGACCTGTGTATGAGCTGAGTCTTGGGGATAGAGAATGAGATGCCTATTTTTCTGGCTTTCTGCTATAGGGAGCCCACTAGGCCTTGGAGCCTCAGGATGTTTTGTTAGTATGAATTGAAGGCCACAGTTACTGTGTAATCATCCACATATGACCATATCAAGCCCCTGCAGACAGAATAGTAGAGTATGGAGAGATAAATGATGAAGAAGAGAGGGGAGATGGGCAACCCTTAGGGTGTCTCCACTGAGACTGGCATAAATTTATTGAGAGAGCCATAGAACCTGAGCCAGCATGTTTTCTTATGGAGGAATGACCTTATCCAGGATATCATATGGGAGTTGACTGCTTTGTTGGCTAGTCTTTCACATAGAGAGTTAGAAGAGACATCATTGAAGCCTCCTTTGATATCAAAGAAGAGAGTTGAGACCTGCATCTTGGGCCTGAAGATGGTTTGGACTGTGTGAGTAAGTGTGACCCACATATCGAAAGTTCTGAGGCCAGGGAGGGAGTCACATTGGTGTAGTCAGAGGAGGTCTAGGTAGCAGGCTAGGTCAAACAGTCTGCTTGCCATCACCCTTTCCTGGACTTTAGAGACTGTCTCAAAGAGGACTATGATTCTGAACGATACAGTGGTATCGCAGGATTCCTTTTCAGAGTTGTCCAGGACTATACCATTTGCGTTCTTCATAAATGGTAGGTAGAACCCAAACGATACTGATGGGCCAAGGAGGGAGGTGAGATGAGAGGGATTGTACTTGTAGACTCCCTTCCATACTGAGTAGAAGATAGTATCTGGTCCTGGAATATAAGAGGGGCTGGATTTTCTGAGTGCAACTGCAATCTCATCAGCTGAGAGTAGGAGGATATCTTCGAACTTCCTCAGAATGGCGCAAGGGCCCTGGAAGGATTTGGTCGAGAGGAAATAGGTACAGAGTGTGGAGTTTATCTAGATAGTGAGTTCGTATCTGGAAACTGAGTGAATCTATTAGGTGGTCTAGTGAAGGTGAACCTTTTCGCTATTCTAAAGGTTTGTGAGTTAGCAGACTTAAGGAAGCTCTTCCAGTACTTATACTTTTCTTTCTTGATCACCTTAAAGTAGAGCCTCCTTGCAGTATAAATATTGTCTGAGGAGGAATAAAGGGGGAAGCTGTAGGCAGGACTGACCATCGAGTAGAACGCTGCCCATTGGGCTGTCAAGTTGGGAGACTACCAGGGTTTGGATTGGTGGGAGGGTCTTTATGGTAGATGGCTTAGATGAAAGGTCAAAGTAAACCAGGCCAAAGCCTATATAAACCAGTTCGCCAGACCTCTTGGAGTCAGGAGGTGGGGGGAGTGAGGCAAATATTACTGATTTTGGTTCAGGAGAGATTTTCACCTTGTCGAGTTTGGACCAGGAGGGAGAGGGAGGACGGACCTTCTTCAGGAGGGCCGAGAGGGGGATAAGAATTGACATATTGTCTGAGCCTGTGGGAGGGAGGAGGGTTGTCCAACTCCTGAAGTTGAGGGCTAGGCATTCATTAGCATATGCCAAGTCAAGTACTGAGGATCTCAGTGCAGTGCCGAAGGGGAAAAATGTCAAGGGTGCTGTGCTCATTGAGGAGAGAAAAGCCTTCCTGGACTGCCCTCTCAAATTAGGGGGTTGAGTAAGCCAGTTCTATGATAGTAGATACCCTTCTGGGGTCTGAAAGGAGGTGATTAAGGTTGAAGTCACCCACTACTATCGCGGCTCACGATGTGTGAGGGAAAGGGTACTTCTGGAGGGACAGCTTTCATGGAGAGAATGGCATCCCAGGTGTTGTTGATATTGATAACTATGATAGTAGTGGTGAAGCAGTCGAAGAGGCCCCCAGGGGAGGAAAAGTCCATCACCATCCAGTCCTTGCATTGTGAGTAGACTGGATGAACAGAGAGGTGGGAGGATGTTTCAAGGTGGAGATAAGTTACCCCCTTCAGTTTGATACCTGAGGGGCAGTGGAAATTGAATGATTTGTAGTCTGTGAAAGATAAAAAGTGACATCAAAAAAAGGCAGGGTCCTGGAGAGCAATAAGAATAGAAAGAACTGGTAAAAGATTAAATGAATTAAATAAGGATTAGAACACATCTCAGCTTCTCAAGCAGTTGTATTCGAGAATTGATATTATGTTAGTAGAAGCTGTTTCTGGTACGGCACTCCTCAGGGAGGATGGACTAGCCATTATACGCCTTGTGGCATCTCAGGCTGTGGGATAAGAGTAAGAAACTACTGCCATAGGGAGTTTGGCAGGGAGTCTCCTTGAGGTTTTAAGTAGGAATAGGAGGGCATGTTGAGGCAAAGGAAAGATTCCAAAGGTAGAGTGTAGTAAGATCAAAAGGGGGAAGGAGGGATTGTATTGCAGCAGAAGAACCTTCACTGGGGTCATCCTGTGTGTCCAGATTCTCTTTATTCTAGGGGGGAGGGCACTGCCTATGGAGAGGATAAGGGGAAGGTCTTGATGGAGATTCCTTCATAAAAGTAGGGTGTTCACTCTTGCAGACAGCACAGCAGGGGGGAGAGGTAGAGCAGCAGGGGACGATAGCTCTGAAGTTGTCTTCCCTTGAACAGGTTGGGTTTTGGCATCTATGTGCCTATTTCCTGTTGGACAGAGAGCAGATAGGACAGACAGGGCTATCAATCTTGCATCTCATAGAATGGTGGCCATAGCACCAGCACTTAAGGCACTGAGTGAGGTTATTAGCCAAGTATGCTGATTTGATCCTGCAGTGACTGTAGTAAATATAGGTGTTTCCCAGCATCCTGATCTCATCCTCTAGGGCCATGGTTCTACTACTGAGGTGGCAGACTTGAGGACTGTGGACGAGCTGTCTGGGTTGAGGTAACGGGCAGAAAAGATCTGCACTCTCATGACATTCAAGATAGTATTATTCAGGGAAGGGAAGTGGTCGTTATCATCTGCCAGAAGGTAGGCGATTGTGAGCAAGTGGACAGCCAGTTGTACCTCATTATGATCTGATCAGAAAGAGAGCCAAGAGGCTGAGCCAACTAGGAAGCTTTGGCTGAGCTTTGCAGTGAGGGCCTTATAGTAAGTAGCATAGCTGGTGGCAGAAGTGGAGGGGGAAAGTACTAGGAGGGTGACAGTGCCTATATTATTGATACGAGCAGAGAAGGAGAAGAGAAGTGGGTAGTTGGCTCCATGGTATACTAAGACTACCGTGTTGAGGAAAGAGGCTACTATAAAGGTAGACTGGTCATGGGACAGTGGCTTGAAGCAAGAGGGGAAGAAGCTCCTCTAGACTACAGGAAGACTCTTTGGACTCTTGATTGGAGTCGAAGACATGTTTGTCCCAGATGCAACCTAGGCCGTGGTTAGAGGCCTCTTGTCAGACTTCTTCTTGCCTTTGCCTGTGCTAGCTGATGCAGTAGCTTGGGCATAGGTGGAGGCGGTGGCCAGTGGAGGTGGGCTGGGGTTAAAGTGGAACTCTGATAGAGGGAGATATTTGTCTTCCTGGCAGGTTTGGGCCTTCCAGGAGCATGAGAACTTTGCGGTGTATGCCACCAAGTTGCCATAATATTTCTGGTCTTTGGTGCTCTAGCAGCAGATGTCTGAATTATCCTTCCCTTCATAAAGGGGGGTCAGCTTATCTGTAAGGATATGGCATGATTTCTCCTTCCATTTTCAGGAGGGAGCATTTTTGGATATGCTAGAGGAGTTTTGTTGAGGTGTTGGTTGTTGGGGTAGGGGCAGTTGGTAGCGCACAGTTTGTGGGAAGGAGGTAGTCAGCTGGGATGTGAGATCCTTCACTGAGACCTGAATGGCAGAAATTGAAGCCAAGAGGTTAGCATCTGACTAAGTGGAAAGAGGCGATTGTTGGCGACAAGAAGAGTGGTCATCCAGCGGGGCTGAGAGGTGAGAGGTTTCCAGAGTGAGCGTGTCCACCAGGGTAGAGGAGGTCCTTAGACCCAAAAGTTAGTAGCAGAGGAGAGAGAGTATGAGTGAATCCCTAGCTGAGAGATCAGTAAGTTCACCTTGGCTTAGGAGAAGGAATAGCTATTCAGAGAGTTGAGTGTCTTGAACTGCTTACTCCAAAAGAGCTAAGAGGAGGAGAATGTGTGAAGAGAGGTCACTCACAGATGAGTAGTAGGAACTGTGGTCAGATGGTATACTGGAAGCCATTATCGAGTCAATGGGGAGATAATGCCTAAAAGGTAAGGGAGGAATAAGTGTAGAGGGTAGTGCACATCAGAAGCAGATAGTGTTGAAAAGAAAGTAGAAATGTCGGGGGGGGGAACATAGCAGAAGCAGAGCATAACTAACTACCAAGTTATTTTTTTCTTCTTTGTTTATCTTCATGTATTAGTTGTTATTTAGGGTATAAGAACCTGTATACAGCGCTAGCTATAGCATAAACAATCCCTATTGCTCCATCCCTCAGGCCTGACAGTATCCCTAAGACTCTATAGTATAGGCCGAACTGTACATCTTCACCCTAAAAGCCCACACATATCTATCCGAGAATAGAAGAAAAGACCTCAGAACAACACGAGAGAATATAAGAATGAAACCACATGGAACATCCCCACAAAACAAAAGAAAATTCACACCAGTAGATCCTACAACAATCAAGCTAGAATAGATGCACTGGCAGACAGAAAAATGTAGAATAATTCCCAGAACGTGACGCAGACTAAGAGAGGTGCTAACTGTAGGAGATGGCGGAAGAGGGAGGCAGTCATAGGATACCAGCCAGAGAAAAAATGTAGTAGTAGGGTGCAAGCCAATCTAAGAGTCTGATCAAGAGGGAAACTGAATACAACGGTGTTAACTTGTAGTGATTATGTTCATGTCTTACTAGGTAGTCTCTAGTGGAGGAAGACAAGTGATTTTACCACGTCTCTCATGTAGTCTCTTGTTCTATGAGAGATAGCATCACTTAGAGAATGGGATATCACAGCTTAAGGCGACCAAAGGGAGGGGCCAGATTGATCTATAGGCCTGTTGAAAAGTTCTTGCATACTGCAAACCTTATTCCTAGCCATCTGAAGCATAGAAAGTGAAAGGTTACTGACTGTGAGGAGGGGCCTCGCTAAGTGAGGTGAGGGGGAGAAAATGGGCAGCAGAAAGGCAGAAGCAAAACCCAAAAGGAGGAAAACCTCAACACATAAAAGAGCGAATAAGGAAATTGTGAGGAGGATAAGGATGGCGGTCACTGCTAGGCCAAAGCGATTATAGGAGGAGAAGGGGGTGGGTGATCATGAGAATTCTACATTGTGAGTTGATTTCAAGCGCCAGGAAAATAGAGGAGACAGAGGATGAAACCCACTACTAAGTCTCTTTTTTTTTTTCTTTTTTTTTTTTTTATCTTCATATTTTTCATTTTGATTTAGGATATAAGAATGTATGTAGTGCTAGCTATAGCATGAAACAATCCCCATTCCTCCTTCCGCCCAGTCTGTTAGGCATATGGAAATTTGAGACATGTGCATAGACCCACGGTAGGGTAACTGCGCACAGACCCTCAATTAACCGGAGCCAACACCCCCCTCCGGCCCCCTTATGGGGCCCGCACGTCATTAGCGAGATTTCGCGAGTTGCGTCCCATAACTAAAATATCATATCAATGAAGCCTACATCATAACACCATATACATCGCCGCCGTCCGTCCGACCGCATGCTGTTCATGGGATATATGAGAGGGGACCTTTGGCGACATCTGGGAAGTGGAACGGAGGAAATCCGTGGGAGGCGCATTGAGATAGTAGGCTTCCAAGTTAGGCTTCCTAAACTATCGGCCGAAAGTGATGGGACGTTTCCGGCGAAATACTCTAGGAGGATATCCCAGTGGTGAAAGCTACCAGGGGTATACCGAATCCACCCATACCCTTCTGAGATCAGCTGTAGGTTTATTGGTCCTAGTAATAGGATCCCTCTACGGAGGCCGGCGGACCAAGGGGAAGCATGCTCAGAATGGAAGACCTGGATAAGTCGGAGACCCATAAGACACTGACATGTCGGGCTCGGACTTGCGATTGGCACTAGGTGGACCGGCATGAACTTGATCACTTCATGACTGAAGAGACTACTGGAACGATAGTCAACCAGACTAGAGTAATATAATAGTCTATGCGGACATCTAAGTTGGAGGCCGCTGTTTGGTATAACTAATAGTGCTGTCATCTCAACGGAGGAATACTATTCCGAGTCCGTGAAAGGGTGTGATAAGTTTCAGGGTCAAACAGTGTTCGCACTTATAAGATTCTAGACATTTGCGCATTAAAACTACGGTGGTACTTTGGAAGCATAGTAGTTAGAAGTAGTCCGCGAACACTCAGACGCGGGATATAAATATCGAGGTGCCTCCCGAGCTTGACAGACATCATCAAGCAACGGAGAAGAGATCTTATCAATATAAAATTGTTTACCTCATAAATCTTTACCTTACTTTTATCGAGACGAGCCTTCCTCGACAGATTCTCCGAACAAAGATTTTGGCCTACGTCCCTCGGTTATATACTTGAGTTTGGCATCCGCCTAACACAGTCCAACCATATTCCCAAAACCTTATAGTGTGGGCCTAACTGTATATCTCTACCGCAAAAGCACCTACATATCTATCTGAAAACTGAAGAAAAGGCCTCAGAGCAAAGCAGGAGAAGATAAGAAAGTAACTACTTGGAACATTGCCATGAAACAAATGAAATATCGCACCAAAAATCCAACAACAACTATGCCGGAATATACGTGCTTGTAGACAAAATATAGTAGCATTTCTGGAACACGTCACAATCTGAGACAGGAGCCAACTGTGGGAGATGGTGGAAGTGGGGAGTAGCAGAAGAGTACCAGCCAGAGAAATAATGGAGCAGTAGGGTGCCAGCTAATCCAACCGTCGGGTCAGGAAGGAAACCGAATGCGATTGTGTCAACTCTCTGTAATCATATTTGTGTCTTACTAGACAGTCACTAGTGGAGGATGGCAAGCGATTTTACCATGTCTCTCATGTAGTCCCTTACTCTCAGAGAGATGATGTTACTTAGTGGATGGGATACCACCGCTTAAGCCAACTATAGGGAGGGGTGAGATTGTCCCGTGGGCCTGTTGAAGTGTTCTCACTTACTGCAAACTGTATTCTACGCTGTCGAAAAGATGGGAAGTGAAAGGTTGCTGACTGTAGGGAGAGGCCTCATTAAGCGAGGTGAAGAGGAGGGAATAGGCTGCAGAAAGGCAGTGCTGGAACCCAAAAGAAGGGAAGTCATAACGTGTAAAAAAGGTTAAGGAGGACAGAGGGAAGAGGATGAAGATGGCTGTTATTGAATTTGTATATAGTGGCACAATATTAATAGCTTGAGTATGAGAATACGGCACAGTATTAAAGATATACTGTCAGTACACTTAGGTGAGGAGTATGATAGTAGGAAGCCAGATTGGTAGTAATTCTTATCTTTAATTCTTTCTAACACTCGGAGTGGTAACCAGCTATATATACAGGTGCAAATACTAAAGCGAAGAAAAGAAATAAAAGGGAAAATCTGGTACAAAACATAAGTGCGAGCAAGTTTGATCCTGAAAAACTGCCAAGAAAATCCCAAATAAAATATATATAAACCATAATGGTGTGAGAGATTTTAAGCAGAAAATCAACATACAATGTACCTTCTGAAAAAGTTGCAGTACATAAATGAAAATAACCGAAACATCCCGCAAATGCAATAAGAAAATATATATCCAATTATCCCATCATTATCATGAAATATAAATAAAATATGCATGGCATGTGCTTTAGCTGTAGTAATGTCTGTAATCTATAGGTAAACTAGAAATATAACTAATGAGAGAAATACAAGTTATTTAAAAGAAATATACTTATAAAAAGAATAAATAGGAAATTTCAACAGCTGTCACTACTAGGCCAAAGCCATTATAAAGGAGCGGAGAAGTGGGTGATCATCAGAATCCTGTGTTGAGAGTTGATTTCAAGCGTGAGGAAAATAGCAGAGATGGAATATAAACCAACTACTAAGTCTTTTGCTTTTTCTTTTTTTTATCTTCATATTTTTCATTGTTATTTAGGGTACAAGAATACTGCATGTAGCACTAGCTATGGCATAAAACAATCCCCATTCCTTCTTCCACCTGGCCTCAACTGTCTTACCATGATCTTATGGTATGGGCCCAACTGCAAATCTCGCTCCTATTACTCAAAACAAGTGGGAGAACATAGGAAGAAACCACCCTGAACATCACTGTAAAAACAAAAGAAAGAATCGCACCAAATCCCACAACAACCACACTAGAAATACAAGCCAGCAATTGGAAGGTAGACTGCTAGGACTGAGCACTGTCCTAAATGAGAAACCGTCAATGGGCGATGGCAGTAAAGGGTGTCGGTATTACAGATATAGAAATCTGAGACAATAAGTACACAGACCTTATGGTATGGTAACTGCACACAGACCCTCAATTTCTCAAAGCCAACACCCCCCTCCAGCTTGCTTATGGGGCCTGCATGTTATTTGCGAGATTATGAGAGGTGCGTCCTAAAACTAAAATGTCACATCAGTGAAGGCCAGTTCAAAACACCAAATACGTTGCCGCCATCTGTCCAATGATGTGCTGTTCACAAGATGTATAAGAGGGGACCTTTGACGACATTTGAAATATAGAACGGAAGAGATCTGTGAGAGGTGCATTAAGATAGCAGGCTTCAAGGTCAGGCTTTTGAAATTAAGGGCCAAATGTGACAGGATGCTTACGGCGAAATACTTCAGCAGGATATCCCGGTAGTGGAAACTACTAAGGACATACCAAATCCACCTATACCTTTCTGAGATCAGCTGTAGATTAGTTGGTCCTAGTAATAGAACCCCTCCATGGAGGCAGGTGGACCAAGGGGAAGCATGCTCAGACAGGAAGACCTAGATAAAGTGAAGACCCGTAAAGATGTTGACACGTGGGGCTTGGACTTGTGATTGGCACTAGGTGGCCCAGCATGAAACTGATCACTTCATGACTGAAGAGACTACTGGAATGATAGTCAACTAGACTAAAGTAATATAATAGTCGATGCAGATAACTAAGTTGAAGAACGCTGTTTGGTGTAACAAATAGCCCAGTAATCTCGATGGAAAAATACAATTCTGTAACCATGAAAGGGTGTGAGAAGTTTCTAGGTCAAACATTGTTTGCACTTATAAGATTTTGGATATTTGCATATTAAAACTAGAGTGGTACTTCAGAGTGATAGTTGTTAGAAGTAGTGCGCAAAGACTCAGATGCGGGAAATAGATATCGTAGTGACTCCCGAGCTTTACAGACGTTATCAAGCAACAGAGAAGAGATATTATCAATATAATATTATGTTGCGCATTAATCTTTACTTTATCTATTTTATCAAGAATGAGCCTTCCTTGACAAATTCTCCAATCAACGATTTGGCCTATGTCTTTCAGTTATATACTTGAGTTTGGCATCTGCCTAACAGTATATTGATAGTTCTCCTGTTACTAAGGCTCACTATATGAATTACAAGTTCACTTAAAACTCCACCTTCAGCTCTCATTTCGATTACATTTTCAAAGCACGACACTGTCCCATATTCATTCATATATTCGAAGAAATATTCAAGAAAGAGTTTCTTGAAATCGTATTCATTGAAACTCCAAAACCCTTGTACTTCACAATACCTTTTAGGATCCCAGTGAGGGATTACTTCAATCACATATATTGTGCTCATCTCGGCCCAAGCTTCGTGTTGAGTTCAACTGAGTCTGAAGACTTCGTCTAGTGGAGTACTCACTATTCTAACAAATGCCAAATTGACACAATTGGCCAATAGAAGAGTAGTCCTATGGCTTGGACCTAAATGCCCCAATATATGTACTGCAAGTATATTTTGAACCTTTAGAAGAAGGAGATCCAGGTTCTTAACTCAGAATTGGATTGCTCCAATCCTTCCATACTATCTTTCAAAGAATACATGCTGCGCCACTTGCAGTTCATCAAATTCCTCAAACCCTGCAGAGGAGACCTAGAATATTAGTACGAGGTGTCAGACCCAGAAGCCAGCAATACAGTATTAGGGTTAAAGTTATGAGTGAAACCATTCAACAGGATGGCAGAAATACCAAGGTGTCCGAAAGGACCAAAACAGATTACGAAAGGAAAACCAAGGGACACTCGGCCAGATGTCTCCAATAATGGAAGTTCAAGCCAGTTTGCACCCCTCCCCTCCACCAGCGATGCTCCTCATTTCACTCAATCTCCATCCCTTACCCCAGGATTTCGAAGTGTGACAGACATTTCCAAAGGGCCACAATCATCCAGTGCATCTAGTCTACACAGTACGTCAAGATCAGGGACCCGTAAACCTTAGAAGGAGCACAAGACCAACTTAAAGAATTTGGCCAAACGCTTAGAGATAACTCATATACAAATTCGATGAGATATTGATACTTCCATCGATTCAGCCAATATTGCCTTCAATAGGCTTACAGGTATGACTTAAGGGAATGTACTAAAGTTGATGGAAGTACAGCGGAAATTGGAAGAAGGGCAAGACCTCCATGACAATCAGATAGCTATCTTATTGATAAAATTAACTACGGTAGAGTCACAACTAAAGGATATACAAGAGGCAATAATTGGCAATGTGAAGGCCGAACTGGCCAAACAAGATCAGTAGTAGCAAGCCCATGAAAATATAACTATTAACTTACATGGTTGTCTTGGTCAGCAGGGACAAGAAGCCCTCGCACGTGACTAAACTCTGGGAAAATTGGTTTCAGAACTCCACACTGAGTTCACTCACTTTCGAGATCAGACAGTGAAACAAGATAATGGCTTCACAACATCGTTGTTAGACATACATGACATCATGAAGGAACAATTTACAAATATCTGAATCTTGTAAAGAGAGCAAACCAAAGTGGCCGGAGACACCACGGAATTTATCGAATCCTTGATAAAAGCTATAAATGAATTAGTGGATAGGACAAAGGAACCCCTAAGACTCGATCCTGCACTACTACATTTACTCCTAGAAGAGGAAACTGATGAGGACAACAATTTTGCACCTACACGAAGGGAAAAGGGGAAGTCAAAGAAGCTGCTAATGCATCCCTCATAAGAGTACAAGAAGGTGACCCCAAGGATCTAGATGATGACGATGAAGATGATGAGGAAAGAGGCAGAAGAAGATGGAGTCCTAGCTGTGGTTGGCGCGGAAAAATACCAGAACAGTCTGGCATGGCAGAAACATTTGCTAATACGATGGCGCTAAATACTAAGCGACCCACGAAACTGCCCCCATTCTTTGAGGCCAAATCCAGACAAGACATATATGTCTAACTTATACAGTGTACCAACTATTGCGAGAGAAACCAAGGAATCTGGAACAATGCTCACAAATAAGTTATTTATGCCCTCAACTATACCAAGAGAAATATAGTCCTTCTATATACAATCGAGTACAGGAAGGCTATAGATGGACTTCAGGATGAAGCTCAAAAATCAGAACTAGTTATGTGGACACATTTTCAACATTATATGAGCATATATTTCGCCCCAGTAAAAGCCGCAAGATAAGGGCTTCAGGATATGAAGTTGGTAAGGTATGAGAAAAGTATGGTGCTATTCCTGACATTCATGCACAATCCAAACATTAGAGTGCAAATGATGGGAGAGTCCTGGAGAGAGGAAATTGAAAACAAACTTCCAAAACAAATAGTTCACAGGTTGTTAGTACTCAACTGCAATACTGATAAAGAATGGGAAGCAGCGCTAAGGGCTTGCGGCTGATCAGAGAAAGCACTTCTTGGCAGAAAGAAGCTTGTAAGAGACTAACCACTCAGGCCGAAAAGAGTCTCCAAGGTTAAAAGAGAAGACCGATGGGACTCTAAACCAAGGGAACAAAGAACAAACAAACCTCATGTCAAGAAAGGTGGAGCCCCACTATGAAAACGAAAACAGGAGGATGAGCCAAAATGGCTAAAGAGGAGGTTAGGAGGTGTGGCTAAGACAACTCATACCAATATCGACCAGGCTCATAGTGGTATTCCGCAAAGTATTATAGACACTCGCAGGCAGGAAAAGAATTATACAAGTTGTGGAAAGAAAAACCATACCAATCAAACATATTGTGAAGATGGCCATATATCAGCGGCAACAGTCAGTTTAAGACCTATAAAGAAGAGAATTCGTCGTTCAAGATGTGCTATTGTATAGCCTAAATTAGCACCCAGAGTCGCTACTGTCTAGCAACCATCGCGAGTGAATAGGATCTGAAAACTAGCAGACGACCAACAATTGACCTCGGTCAATTCACTGGCACCAATGGTGATGGTGTTTGGGTAGTCAGTCAGTGTCTATATGGAACTGGAATCGAATATGGGAACCTCTTGTGGCTGGGGTATATTGGGTAACGACCACGATGGGGATTGGGTAGTCCCTGTGCAACTGCGGAAGTCGTAACTCAAAATGATCATAGCAGCATGAAGCAAGTCTCTCAGTTCAAGATTGAAGTAAGTAGGATCCAAGTGAAGAGACCCCAGGAGGGACCTGTGATTACAAACACAAGGAATCAATATATGGAGAGTATTGACTGAAAGAGAGGATAGTCAACCTACCCACATGACCCGAGAGCCAATAGTACTAGGTTCCTTGAGTAACCTTGTGGCTGCTCACGACTCATATGCAAGCAAGTTACTATACTGGAGAAGTTGGAACATAGCAATGTAAGATCTACATGATAACAATACTGACAGCAGGACAACCGATGTGGGCCATTCCACCTACCAGACGAGTCTGAGTCGTATTATATGCATGTACTGTCTTGCCTTCTAGCTAGAGTGTGGGGCAGGGATGTACCACTTTGGTACACAAGGCCCCTCTGAGATAGCTGGACTAATAACAGAAACCCTAAAGGAAAAGATCGGTAAAAGTGGGAAGGCCATACCCGGGGAGTAAAATGGCTAATAACCACTCAAAAATCTGCTATGAGCCTAGGTCAGGCATGTCTGAAGAAGGCATCCAGCCTGAAAACTGGTTGTATACAGTTGCGTATTGGTAAAATGCTGCTTGGGATGTAGTCTCAGATTGTTAGAGCTAAAAATCATCAGTTTGTCTGAGGAGACCTCAATGGTCGAAACTATGCAGGTGTAGTAACAAACATCTTGTTACCTACACCCAACACCAATGATGCCTAAAAGCAACAACTACAATAATCTAATCTGCGCTAAGTGCATGGAATTAAATGCTCCTAAACCAAAATAATACAACTGTCCAGAGGAGATCACTTACCTCCACATATACGATAAGCGATACAAAGTTAAAGTCTCATTAGACAGGGGATCCAAGGCGTTCCTGATCAATAAGGACTTAGTTGAAGATGTTCACGTTCCTAGAGTTGAACGCAGCTATGTAGTTGATATCTTAGGCGTTGATGGCTCATTAGCAGCCTCAGGAGAGAAGTGCTACACCCTACCTACAAAAATGGAAATAGGCAAGAACTGACACATTTCTGAAGTGTTGTGTGAAGTGGCTAAAGTAGGTCATTAGAGGATGATAATTCCTTTTGGTTGGTAGCATCATGAACATGCAGTGTCACACATAGAAGATGTAGAAAATTGGACTTTCACCGCAAAGAGTTGTGAAAACTATGTGGAAGAAGATGAAGGGATAGTGGATATGTTCGAATAGGATGAATCAGTAGCTTTGGACTCAAATGCTTATCGCGTTGGTCAGATCAGAACCATCGAGAACATGGTAGAACTTGAAATGTTACCGAAAGAATACTGGCATTATGAACATCTGTTTGAAGCCCAGACTGCAGAAAAACAAGCCTCGAGACGAACATTCAATCACGAGATCAAGTTAATCCCAGGATCAATACCCGATTGGGGGCTGATATATCCACTATCTGAAAATCAGCTTAAAGTGTTAAGAGAATACTTGGAAAGGTTAATCAAGGAGGGAAAAATTACCTGAAGTCAATCACCTGCAGGAGCACCCATATTATTCATACCCAAACCTGATAGAGGACTATGTTTAGTTGTGGATTACAGAAATCCAAATAAGATTACCATCCTCATCAAACATCTCCTTCTATTGATATCCAAACTTCGAGACCGAGTACCTGGCACCAAGATCTTTCCCAAGTTAGACCTTAATGGCGGCTACCACTTCATTACGATTAAGGAAAGAGATGGATGGAAAACGGCCTTCCAAACAAGATATGGGCACTACCAATATAAGGTTATGTCATTTGAATTTGTCAATACCATGGCAACATTCCAGGATATGTTAAACCAAGTATTAAAGGAATACTTAGATGTTGGAGTCATGTGTTACCTGGATGATATTCTCATATACTCTAAAGATGAAAAGGAATACATCGAAGCTGTTAAAAGGATTTCACAAAGTCTATCAGACTTTCAATATGTGGTATTGCTAAAAAGATCGATCTTTCATACCTAAGAAGTGGACTTCCTAGACTCTATTGTGGCGGTCGATGGGGTGTCTATGAGCACCTGAAAGATGGAATCCATTATGGTTTGGAAACTACCTTAGTCAGTTAGAAATGTACAAGTCTTTGTTGGATTAGCTAACTTCCACTAACATTTTATAAAAAACTTCATAGCTATTTGCAAGCCAATAACTGAGATGTTATAAGAAAATTGAAAAGATTTCAAATAGGAAGTTGAACAGAATACTGCTTTCGAAGAACTAAAACTTTATTTTACCACAGCCCCGATACTCCACTATGTTTTCTCAGAAAGCCAAATAGTGATAGAAACCAACGCTAGCGATTTTACTCTTGGTTATGTCCTTTCTCAATACTTTGAGAAAAAGCTACATCCAGTAGAATTCCATTCATGAAAGTTGAACTCAGCGGAGGACAATTATGAAATTCATGACAAAGAACTTCTTGCAATCCCAGAAACATTCAAGGAATAGAGATACTACTTAATCAGAACAGAAAAACTGATTACAATATTTATCGATCACCAAAACCTAAAATACTTCCTCACCTCAAAAGTCTGTAGTAGCCATCAAATTTGATGGGCTTAGAAGTTAGTAGAATACAATTTTCGAATTGTTTACTGTCTAGGCATGAAGGGCAGAAAGCCAGAAGCATTAAGCAGATGGCCGGAGTACCGTCCTTGGGAGGGAGCTATACATCGCAAACAGAAAACTTTGAAAGCACAAGGTTTCTTGGTATCGCTAGTAGCAAGAGTAGGCAATAAAGGAGCAGACTGGGATAGGGAAAAGGATTTAGATTTGGAACTGTAAAGAGGTAGATAGGAACCTGTGATTAGTGTTAAAAGATTGAGCAAAATGGCAGACTTGCCAACAAAGGGCTCTAGAATGGTGGCAGGACATACTCTGTACGCTATAGAGGATGACATTGTCCTGAAATATAGACAAGCTTTAATAAGGACTAGGATAGCCGTAGGGCTACCTGAGTGAACATACAGGAGAATTGCTCTAAGAAGCAGGTTAGCAGTTCGAAGGGGGATCTCTTCCAAAGCTGGAGTAATCGATGCTGAGTACATCGGTGAAATTAAAGTCGTACTCTTTAACCATAAAGATATGGACTACCAGATAAGAAGAGGCAATCACATAGCCTAACTGGTGGTAGAAAAAATCAATACCTCAGATATGATGGAAATAGATGACTTGGGAGAAACAGAATGTGCAACTGCAGGATTTGAAAGCTCTGATATAGCGACAAGATCCTTGATCATTAAAGAACAGGAATCTAGCATCAATTACCTGCAGGCATCAGCTAAAGACAATGAACAATGGTACAACATTTCAGAAGTATTGGAAAAGGTTCTAATTTCAAACACCATTATCTTACAAAATGGTATGAAGCAGTTTAACCCTGAATTCTTGAGCAAGATACAGGAAGCTAGCAAGATAACTACAGCTTGGAAGCAATGGAGGAAAGAGCTCATTATGCTACAAGTCGAAGGTAAAGATTTCGCCAAGGATTGGACCTCAACTGATGATCTACTATATCATGAGCAAGAACTATTTGTACTAGATAGGCAGATACTATACACTTAGATCACAGAAGGATATCACGATGCAAAAGTTGCAGGATATTTCGGACAAGAGAAAACCTAGGAAATTATCGTGTGGGACTTCTACCAGAAAGGACTGGTGACGTGGGTCAATGACTACGTAAAATCCTGCGATGAGTACCAACATAACAAATCCCCTAGACACGCAAAGTATGGATTATGGCAACCACTGCAAATACCCTGTGCAGTATGGATGTCTAACTCAGTGGACTTTATCACACAATTACTAGAGTCGCAAGAATGTACTCAGATAATGGTAGTAGTTGATTGATTCAGAAAGATAGTACATTTCATTGCACTACAAACATAAGCTATAGCTAAAGATTTTTCGAACACGTTCCTAAAAGAAGTCTGGAGGCTGCATGGCCTGCTAACCGAAATTGTTTCAGAAATGGACTCAAAGTTCGCTGTAGAATTCTGGGAATCTCTTTGCAAGGCACTGGAAGTTAAATAAAGAATGTCAACAATATACCATCTCTAAACTGATGGACAAACGAAACATACCAACTAAGTGCTGCAAGGATACCTTTGAAGTTTTGTCAACTATGATCAAGATGACTAGTATCAGCTATTACCACTAGCTGAACATGATTACAACAATTCTGCTGCCAACACCCACAGGATATCACCATTCTATGCGAACTACAGATTCCATCCACAGACAGAGTGGATGAAGCAGCAAGAAGCTCAAAATCCAGGAGTAACACTCTATATGAACTGGATTAAAGCGATACATAAATAAGCCAGAGGGTCACAAGAAAAGACGCGAGAAGGAATGTCAAAATACTATGACCATAAAGCTAGACAATAGCCAGACTTAAAGATCAGAGACAAAGTAATAATAAATGCAAAAAACATTCACATCCGAGGAAAATCAAAAAAGCTAAGCCCAAAGCTTTATCGTCTCTTCTAAATCTTGGAAAAACAAGGATCACAAGCATTCAAGCATAACATATCCAATCAATGGAACATCCATCCTATATTCCATGTCGCATTACTCAAACCCTATCGTGAATTAGTTCATAACAATCTTCAACCACTCCCTAGAGAACTAGAGAACATTGACCGTGATTTGCAATGGGAGGTTGAAAATATAGTAAGAAGCAAAATATGTTCTTACAGAGAGCGGGTACATAGTCGCTATCAAGAAAAGCGTAAACTGTAGTACCTAGTCAAATGGTAAGGGTGTTCAGAAGATGAGAACACATGGGAGCTAGCCACCAGTATGGAAAATGTAGAGAAAGTTGTGGAAGGTTTTCATAATGAATAAGCGGACGTGCCAGGAAGGGGAGAAGTAAGATTGTCTGGAAAGGTTTTCCTACCGTGGCCAAGTAAACTTGGAAGGTCCTTTACCCTGACTACACTGAGTCTTAAAATATATTTAGAAAAATTTGTAAAAAGTTATAAAGGCATTCAAGGTGAAGTCTGGTAGGAGGAAGCTCATATTAGGTATATAGAAAACTGAGACAATAAGTGCACGGACCTCACGGTAGGGTAACTGTGCATGGACCCTCAATTTATCAAAGCCAACACCCCCCTCCAGTCTCCTAATAGGGCGCCTACATCATTAGTGAGATTTCGCAAGTTATGTCCTATAACTGAAATGTCACATCAATGAAGTCCACTTTACAACAACATATATGTCACTACCGTCTATCCGATCACATGCTGTTCACGGAGTCTATAAGAGGTAACCTTTGGCAACATCTAGGCAGTGGAGTAGAAGAAACATGTGGGAGGCATATTGATATATCAGGCTTCAAAGATAGGCTTCCTAAATTATAGGCTGAAAGCAAGGGGAAATCTTCGGCAAAATATTCCAAGAGGATGTCCTAGTAGTGGAAACAATTAAGAATATACCGAATCCACCCAAACCCTTCTGAGATCAGCTGTAGGTAGGTTGGTCCTAGCGATAGAATCCTTCCACGGTGGCAGGCAGACTAAGGAGAAGGACGCTCAGACAGGAAGCCCAAGATAAGTTGAAGATTAGTAAAGATGTTGACACATTGGGCGCGGACTTGCCATTGGCATTAGATGGCCCGAGATGAAACTGATCACTTCATGACTGAAGAGAGTGCTAGAATGATAGTCAACTAGACTAAAGTAATATAATAGTCTATGCAGATAACTGAGTTGAAGACCGCTGTTTGGTATAACAAATAGCGAAGTGACCTCATCGGTGGAATACGATTCTGTAACCAAGAAAGGGTGTAAGAAGTTTTTGGGTCAAACAGTGTTCGCACTTATAAGATTTTGGATATTTGCGTATTAAAACTAGGGTGGTATTTCGGAGGTATAGTTGTTAGAAGTAGTCTGAGAACACTCAGACATGAAATATAAATATCAAAGTACCTCCTGAGCTTTACAGACATCATCAAGCGATAGAGAAGAGATCTTATCCATATAATTTTGTTTTACTCTTTGATCTTTACCTTACCTATTTTACAGAGAATGAGCCTTCCACGACAGATTCTTCGATCAAAGATTTGGCCTATGTCTTTCAGTTATATACTTGTGTTTCATGTCTGCCTAAGAGGTAGGAGTAGGGTGCTAATCAGAGAGAGGATGTAGCAGTAGTGTTCAAGCTGCTCTAACCATCGCATCAGGATGAAAACCAAATGCGACAGTGTCAACTCTTAGTAATCATGTTCGTGTCCTACTAGGTGGTTTCTAGCAAAGATAGGGTAGCAATTTTACTACATCTCTTATGTAGTTCCTAGTTCTCAGGAAGCTAGCTTCACTTAGTAGATGAGAGACTACCACTTAAGCTAACTATAGACAGGGGTGAGATCAACCTATGGGCCTGTTGAAGAGTTCTCGCATACTGCAAACCCAGTTCCCAGCAATCTGAAGCATGGGAAGTAAAGGGTCGTAGACCCTCAGGAGGGGCCTCGCGAAGTGAGGTGAGAAGAGCAAATAGGCTGCAGAAAAGTAGTACGGGAACTGAAAAGGGAGGAAGCCTCAACGTGTATAGCAAGTGAAAGAGGATAGTGAGATGAGGATGAGGATGGCTATCACTTCTAGGCTAAAACCACCATAGAAGAAGAGGTGGAGTAGATGATCCTGGGAATCCTACATTGAGAGTTGATTTCAAGTGCGAGGAAAATAGTTGAGACAGAGGATGAAACTAACTACTAAGTCTTTTTTTTATTTTTTATTTTTTATTTTCTTTATTTTTATATTTTATCATCAGGTATTCATTGTTTTTACGGTACAAGAACTTGCATACAGCGCTAGGTATGGCATAAACAAAACCTTAATCTCAAAACTATGCCAACACAAAAGAAACAAATCGCACCAAGCAAACAATCCTCCAACAGGTGTCCAATAGCTGACACAAAATCCCTAAGGAACTAAAGCAAAAAAGTACATGGTCATGACAAAAAACAAATCTAAGCGAGAGAAAATACTCCTCCAACATGAAAGCTAGTTAGCGGGCCTCCTCACTCAAGGCCTGAAGCTATAGATCGGAGGCGCCTATCGTGGAGGAGAGGGCATGGGTGTGGGGTTCTAGCAGGCTGGCTGCATACCAGAGGGAAATCCAGTGGCGATTACATTTAGGTACCTGGCCAGTGAATGGAGAGCGTTAGTACTAGACCATAGTTCACTGTCCCTGCCGACGTCGGTGAGCCCCCGGTGGTTGTGCTCACGAGGTTCCTTGCGGGACTCGCAGTATAGGATGGCAGGTGAGAAGTCCTCCTCACCCTCCTCACAAAAGGAGTAGAGGGGGGAGGAGTTATCAGTAAACTAGGAGGGGTGGGTGGTAAGGTAATACTTGCCTATACGTATCTGGTGGATCCTGCCAGCTATGATTCTCCGGAGGCTCATGAAGGGGTGGAGAGAGAGTGACAAGGTATAGGGGTAGTTGGGTGGAGTGGGGAACTGGGTAGCCTAAGCTTTGACAAGTGCGGCTCTCACACTCACCTTGATTGACTGATAAGAGGGGATACTACTCCCCATGATGAGTTGGTCCAGTGGGAGGAGGTCCATCGAGGCTACCGGGACAGGCCTAAGAACATTTATGAATTGTAACACGCAGTGTGCGATTGCATCCAGGAGTAGGTATTTCTATATCGTGGGGCAGGGGGGGCTGGTCTTTCTGAGAAGAAGAGCATAGACTGATGTCAGGCTCCTAGTGAAAAGGTGGTAATCCTCTAAGGCCTGAAAGGGAGAGGAGGTCGGAAAGGATGGGTGGAGCTGTGCAGTGGCTGAGTTGGCCTCTGGGGGGAGGCAAACCAGGTGAACAGCAGCGAGCCTTTATCGGTGGAGGACCATCAGTAGGAGGTGGGAGAGAGCCGACTTGCACACTAGAATACCAACCGGGGTTGTGGAGAAACAGTTAGTTACCCACTTCTAGACGGTCTACCAAAAGATGGACATCCAGTCTAGCTGTGTGAGACTTGGTGAAAAGAGGTCCGCCCCATACCGGAGGATCCGAGAGATAACAGAGGACGCCACTCGGTAGCAGAGGAAGGTGGGGAGGCTCTTGCGGGGCTTAAAGAGTCGTTGAACCATCGTGAAAGCGCCTTGGGCTAAAGCAAGATGTCTTGTAAAGTGTGAGGTCATGTCCTTTGTGTATGAGGTAGTTGAGGGCTCGAACCAGTAGCCTAGCCACCAGATAACTTTGGAGGAGTGGAATAGGTAGCCTCCCAATTGGACCAGGATCGGGGAGGGGAGACCTGCTGCGCCAGGGTCACCCAGTGCATGAGTTCAGTCTTGGGAATCGAGAAAGCTACCAGTATCTTCCGCGACCTTTCCTGGAGAGAACCAGTAATGCCTTGGAGCCTCTAGACGTTCCTGCAGTATGAATTAGAGGCAACCGTAACTGTAAAGTCATCTACATAGGAAAGGATTAGGCCATGCGGGACCGGAAAATGAAGGCCTGAAAGAGAGATAACGAACAGGAGTGGTGAAATTAGGGAATCCTGTGGGGTGCCAAGTGAGATGGGAGAGAAAACCTGGGGAGCCCCTTGGAAGACCAGGTGGCAAGAGCGGCGGTGGAGGAAAGACTTTATTTACGAGACCATGTAGTGGTTGACTGCCTTGGTGGCCAGTATTTTGCAAAGTGAGGCAGCGGAGACATTGTCGAAACCACCTTTGATGTCGAGGAAGAGGGTTGAGACCTTGAGCTTGGGTCACTGGAAAAGCTGAACCTCATGGGACAGAGTGGCTGCTGCATCAAAGGTACTCAATCCCGGGAGAGAACCGGTCTGGTGGGGGGAAAGCAGGCCCAGGAAACAAGCAAAGACAGTAAGATGTGTCGCCATAATCCTCTTGAGAATCGTAGAAACAGTCTCCAAAAAGAGAATAATCCGGAATAAAGCTGGTGTATCATAGGAGCGTTTCCCCGGCTTGTCCAGCATGATGCCGTTAGCCTTTTTCAGGGATGGGGGATTATGCCCATAAAGATCTACTGGGCTAAGGAGGGATGTGAGGATGCTAGGGTTTACAGAGTGTACTCTCTTCCAGATAGAGTATGGTATCTGGTCCTGGCCAGAGACAGAAGAGGATGAAGAGTTCCTGAGGGCAGCAGTGATCTCCTCCCCCGACAACAGGGGGATATCCCTAAACTCACGCAGGCTGGAGGGAGGTCTCGGAGACTGTTTTTCAGAAAAGAAATGGGAGAGGAGTGCTTCGTTGATTACAGTGCGGCTGTCAGCACTGGGAATCTGGGGGAACCAGTCTGGAGGCCTGCTGAAGGCAAAGCGTTTCACAGTCCAGAGTGTCTGAGGGGTAGCTGTCTTTAAGAAATTGTTCCAGTATTCATTTTTGGCCTTCTTTACGGCCTTGAAATATAGTAGCCATGCCTTCTTGCATTCCTGCTCTGACAAGGAAAGAGGATCCGGCCATGCAGCATAGACTGTAGAGTGGAACGCAGATCTCGGTGCTGTAAGTTTGAGGGACAACCAAGGCTTAGACCTGTTAGAGGGCCTCTTGGGTAGCGTGTAGAGCTTGAGCACAGCCCTTTGTCTATTCAGGGCCGTGTCGAACCAGGTAGATAACACATGGGTTGTTGGTAGAGGGAGGAAGTTCGATTCACGTTTTCAAGAGAGAGCCAGTCAGTCTTCGTCCAGTCATATGCCAGGGGGGGGGGGGCAGGCCAGGGGCTTGGAAAGAGTTATCAGGATCGGGATGTGATTGGAACCTGTAGGGGGGAGGGGTATGTCCCAGGTTCAGATGTTTGGGGACAACGGGGTATTGGCAAATACCAGGTCTATCATTAAGAGTCACATGTCGGGGTTGAAGGAGAAGTAGGTAAGGGTACCAGGAGTGTTCAGAAGGGAGAACTCTTCCTGTGCAGCCCTCTCAAAGAAGAGGGTGGAGGCGGAGAGGTCTGAGGTCAAGAAAAGACAGCCTAGGTCTGCTGAGGTGTGGTGTATGTTCAAGTCCCGGACAACCAGTATGGGCATAATACTGTGAGGGAAGGCAACCTCAGGCGAGATTGTCCTATGGAAGGGGGAGCTATTCCATGTGCTATAGAGGTTTACAATCCTGAGCCTGGTAATGAAGGAGTCAAAAAGTCTAACAGAAGAGTAGAGGTCGACTGCCATCTAGTCCCTCACCTCAGAGAAGACCGGGAGGATAGAAAACTGCTGTGTGGAGGAACGATGGAGGTAGCAGGCCACTCTTGGCTTGCCACTGCTAGGGCAGAGGAGTATAAAGACCTTGAACTCCACGAATGACAGGGGTCTGCCTCTATGTATAGGGGGGTCTTGAAGAGCAATCAGGGTAGGGGGAAAATCCAAAAGAGAAAAGAAATTAAAAAGGAAAAGAAACAGATCCTAGCTTCTCAAGCAGTTGTATTGTAGAATGGAAATTGGGTTATGGGAGCCCGTCACTAGCATGGAACTCACAGGGGAGGTGTGACAAGCCATTACACACCTGTCGGCATCTGAGGCTGGGGGAAAGGAGTGGGAGATTCCTGCTATGTAGGGGTCAGCAGAGTACCTCCGTGGGGTTTTGGAACTAGGATGGGGGGACGTGTCGGAGAGGCATCACCACACCTAGGATGGGGTATTGTAGGATCAAAGAGGGGTAGGAGGGATCGTGTGCTAGTTGAAGGATCCTCACTGGGGTTGTTTGACGTGTCCATATCTTCCTCATCCTGTGGAATAGAGGGCTCCCTGTGGAGAGTAGAGGGGGGGGTCTCGATGGGCATTCTCAAGCGAAAGCTAGGTAGGCGTCCTTGCGGAGTGCACACATTGGGAGGGAGGTGGGGCAGCAGTCGACCACTGCTCTGAGGTTGCCACCCTTGGGGCAGGTAGGGCTCTGGTACTGATATGCTAACTAACTACTAAGTCCTTTTTTTTTTTTTTTTATCATCATGTATTCATTGTTTACGGTACAAGAACTTGCATGCAGCACTAGTTATGGCGTAAGCAAAACCTCAATCTCAAAACCCGCAAGTACAAAGGAAATAACTCATACCAAGTTGTAAAATTCTCCTAACAGTGTCCGATAGCTGACACAAAATTCCAAGGAATTAAAGCAAGCAAGCACTAAAATCATAACGAAAAATAAAACCAACCAAAGAAAAGAAAAGCATTCTCCAGATGGAACAAAACTAATAGTGGGCGTTGCGGTTCAAGGCCTGAACCCATGGATCAGGAGCTCTGAGTGATGGGGAGAGGATGCGGGTGGGGGGTCCCAGGATGCAGGCGGCATGCCCGGAGGAAAGCCTGTGGCGGTAACGTTAAGATACCATGCCAGGGAGTGGAGGACGTCTATGTTGGTCCATAGTGAGCTGTCCCTGCCAATGTCTGTAAGCCCCCAGAGGTGGCACTCATGAGGTTCCTTGCGGGACTTGCAGTATAGGATGGCAAGAGTGAAGTCCTCCTGATCCTCCTCATAGTGGGGGCAGAAGGGGGAGGGGTCATCTGTGAACCAGAAGGGGTAGGTGACGAGGTAGCTTCTACCCAAGTGCATTTGGTAGATCCTGCGAGTGACAATCCTCCTAAGGCCAATAAATGGGTGTGGCGAGAGGGTCGGGGCATATGGGTAGCCGGGTGGGGGGTGGAACTGGGCCACCCAATCTTCAGCAGATGCAGTACACATCTATGCCTTGATTGACTGATAGGACGGGACCCCTTCCTTCATAAGGAGCTGGTCAAGTGGAAGGAGGTCGAGTGAGGCAATAGGAATAGGGCCTGAAGTGTTGATGAAGAGTAGGGTGTGGTGTGCTATCGTGTCTAAGGGCAGGTGCTTCCGTATAGGAGGGCAGAAAAGGTGGGTCTTCCCAAGGAGAGGGGCGTAGACAGATGTCAAGCTCCTAGTGAAGTGACAGTAGTCCTCCAATGCCCAGAAGGGGGAGGATGTAGGAAAGGAAGGGTGGGGTCTTGTAGTCGCTGGATTAGCCTCCAGAGGGAGGCACACAAGTCGGACAGCAGCTAGTCTCTGTCAGTGGAAGATCAATAGTTGGAGGGGGGGAGAGCCTATTCGCATGCCAGGATGCCAACCGGGGTTGAAGAAAAGCAGTTTGTTACCCATCTCTGGATGGTTCTCCAAAAGACAGACATCCGGTCCAAGAGGGTGAGGCTTGTTGGGAACAAGTCTGCTCCATAGAGGAGGATTTGGGAGATGAGGGAGGATGCCAGGCTGTGGCAGAGGAACGGGGGAAGGCCCTTGCTAGGCCTGGAGAGTCTCTGAATCATTGCTAAGGCCCCTTAGGCCAGAGCAAGTCTTCTTGTGAAGTGTGAAGTAGTGCCCTTAGAGCATGAGGTGGTTGAGGGCTCAAACCAATAGCCAAGCCAACAGATTAGTTTAGAGGAGTGCAAGAGAAGGCCATCCTACAAGACTGGGATCATGAGGGGTGGAACCTTTTGTGCTGGAGTCACCCAGTGCATGAGTTCTATCTTTGGGATTGAGAATGACACCCCCAGCCTTCCTGCTTTCGCGGGGAGAGTGCTGGTGATATCTTGTAGCCTCTGGATATTCCTCCAATACGAACCGGAGGCGACAGTTACCTCAAAGTCATCCATGTAGGAAAAGATGAGGCCCTGAGGGACCAGGAAATAAAGGGTCTAGAATTATATAACAAACAGGAGTGGCAAGATTGGAGAGCCTTGCGGGGTGCTCACTGAAACTGAGGAGAAGACTTGGGGAGCCCCGCAGAAGACCAGGTGGCAAGAGCATCCGTGGAGGAAGGACCTTATCCACGAGACTATGTAAGAGTTGACTGCCTTAGTGGCAAGCCTGTCGCAAAGTGAGGGGGCCGAGACATTGTTGAAATCACCCTTGATGTCGAGGAAGAGTGTCTAGACCTTGAGCTTGGGGTACATAAAAAGCGGAACCTTATGGGACAGGGTTGCTGCTATGTTGAAAGTACTCAAACCTAGGAGGGATCCAGTTTAGTGGGGGGACATGAGGCCCAGGAAGCGGACTAGTGCAGAGAGACTGGTCTCCATAATCCTTTTAAGAATCTTAAAGAAGGTTTCCAAGATGATGATAATATGGAATGAGGCTGGTGTATCATAGGAGAGTTTCCCTAGCTTGTCTAACACGATACCGCTGGCTATCTTCAGGGAAGGTGGATGGTGTCCATACTGAACAAGTGGGCTGAGGAGGCACAGGAGGATGTTGGGGTTCATAGAGTGTACTCTTTTCCAAAACGAGTATAGTATCTGGTCTGGGCCAGGGGCAGAGGATGACGAAGAGTTCTGGAGGGCAACAGTTATCTCCTCCGCCGATAGCACAGGAACGTCTCTCAACTCTTGTAGGATGGCTGGTGGACATGAGGACTGCTTTACAGGAAAGAAGTGCGCAAGGAGTGCTTTGTTGATTGCTGTGTAGTTGTCAGCCCCAGGTATCTGGGGGAACCTCTCTAGAGGTCTGTCAAAGGTGTAGCGCTTCGCAGTCCAGAGTGTTTGGGGGTTAGCAGTTTACAGGAAATTATTCCAATATTCAGTCTTGGCATTCTTTATGGCCTTGAAGTATAGAAGCCGCATTTCCCTGCACTGTCGCTTTGATCAGGGGAGAGCATCCCGCCATATTGCTCAAACTATTGAGTGGAAAGCGGATCTTTGCACTGTAATGTTGGGAGTCTACCATGGTTTGGACCTGTTGGCGGCCTCTTAGCCAGAGTGTAGAGCCTGAGCACAGCTCTCAGCCTGCCAAGGACTGTGTTGAACCAGGAGGAGAGTGTATGGGTGTTGGGAGAGGGGAAGAGAGGTGAAACCTAATGGCCTTAATCTCTTCCTCAAGAGAGAGCCAGTCAGTTTTCATCCATATGGGTGCAGGAGGGGGCAGGTGAGCCAGAGGCTCTGAAAGGGTTATAAGGATTGGGACGTGGTCAGATCCCATCGGGAGGAGAGCCATGTCCCATGATCTGAAGTTGGGGGACAGCAGGGAATTAACTACCAAATTTTCTTTTTTTTTATTTATTTTTCTTTTTTTTTATCATGATGTATTCATTGTTTACAGTACAAGAACTTGCATGCAGTGCTAGCTATGGCATAAACAGAACCTCAATCTCAAAACTTGCAAGCACAAAGGAAAAAATTCGCACCAAATTGTGAAATCCTCCTAACAGTGTCCAATAGCTGACACAAAATCCCAAGGAACTAAAACAAGCAAGTACGGAAATCATAACAAAGATTAATACCAACTAACAAGAAAAAGACACTTTGCGGATGGAACAGAACTAGTGGTGGGCGTTGCAACTCACGGCCTGAAACCATGGATCGGGAGCTCTGTGCATCGGGGAGCAGGCTCAGGTGGGGGGTCCCAGCATGCAGGTGGCATGCTGGGGGGAAATCCAGTGGGGGTTGCGTTAAGATACCGTGCCAGAGAGTGGAGGGCGTTTATGTCAGTCAATAGTGAGCTGTTCCTGCCAACGTCTGTGAGCCCTCGGAGGTGGTGCTCATGAGGCTCTTTGCAGGACTCGCAGTACAGGATGGCATAAACGAAGTCCTCCTCATCCTCCTCACAGTGGGAACAGAGCGGGTTGGGGTTGTCAGTGAACCAGGAAGGGTAGGCAGCGAGGTAACTCTTGCGCATGCGCATTTGGTAGATTCTGCCCACGATAAACCTCTAAAGGCCTATGAATGGGTGGGGTGAGAGGGTCAGAGCATAGGGGTAACCGGGAGGGGGGCGGAACTGAGTAGCCCAATCCTCGGCCAGTGCAGACTATACCGGTACCTTGATTGACTAATAGGATGGGATCGCCTCTTGCGGGGGGAGTCGGTCGGGTGGAAGGAGTTCGGCCATGGCTACCAGAACGGGACCTGAGGTGTCAATGAAGGGTAGAGTACGGTACGCTATCATGTCTACTGGTAGGTGTTTCCTTGTCGAGGGGTAGGGGGGGGGGGTCTTCCAAAGAAGAGGGGCATAGATCGACGTCAGGCCTCTGGTAAGGTTTCGGTGGTCCTCCAAGGCCCAGAAAAGAGTGGATGTGGGAAAGGAAGAGTGGTGTCTCACAGTCACCAGATTGGCCTCCGGAGGGAGGCACACAAGTTGGACAATGGCCAGTTTCTGTCAGTGGAGGATCAATAGTGGAAGCGGGGGAGAGCCGATACACAGGCCAGGATGCCAACCGGGGTTGAAGAAAAGCAGTTTTTTACCCATCTCTAGACAGTTCTCCAAAAGATAGACATTCAGTCCAGGAGGGTAAGGCTCGGCGAGAAGAGGGCCGCTCTATAAAGAAGGATCGGGGAGATGAGAGAGGATGCCAGGTAGTGGCAGAGAAAGAAGGGAAGACCCTTACTGGGCCCCAAGAGCCTCTGAATTGTTGTGAAGGCCCCTAAGGCCAGGCCCAGTGTTCTTGTGAAGTGTGAGGTGGTGCCCTTAGAGCACGAGGTTGTTGTGGGCTCAAACCAGTATCCAAGCCAGCGTAACAGCTTGGAGGGGTGAAAGAGAAGACCATCTAGCAAGACTAGGATCACGAGTGGCAGGACCTTTCGCGTTGGAGTCACTCAGTGCATAGGTTCTGTCTTCAGAATCGAGATGGAGACCCACAGCCTCCCTGCCTCTACCTGGAGAGTGCTGGTGATGCCCTGTAGTCTCTCGACATTCGGCCGATTCGAATTGGAGGCGACCGTGATTGCGAAGACATCAACATAGGAGAGGATGAGGCCCCGAGGGACCGGGAAGTGAAGGGACAAAACATATATAACGAACAAGAGTGGTGAAATTGGAGACCCTCTGGTCAGAAGAGGAAGGGCAAGACGAGCAAGGGCAAAAGCGCCCCGACTGCTGCCCAGGTTGCGTCTGGCATGGCCGAGAGTCCCCCGTCCAGGGGACCAAAGAGCCTCCCAGCAGCCGAGAGACGCTTCTTCGCCCCTCGCTCATCCCCCTTCCCTCACCCCCAGGCTGAACTTATAGCTGCCTCCTTCCCTGACTCCGCCGCCTCAGTTTTGAGAGAGGCCGGCTGCAATCCCCCCCTATCATTCTCTGCCCGGGTAAACGACAGAGGAGCAGTGACCCTCCTGGCTCTTTCGCCCTTTGTCCCATCCACCTCCTACGCCCCCTACTACGAAGCACTTTCGGCGAAACTAAATCAATCCTTCCCTGTCGGAGACTCCCCCTGGCTTCTCTTCCGCCCAGCACCAAACGAGGTGCAACTGGGTGTTCACTCCCTACCTATTGCATACCTCCCTGAGGAAGACAGCGACCTCTTCCAATCCCTGTCCAATACTATTCTCAACGTCAAGAACGTCCAGATCCTCTCTGCCAGCTACCTTAACCCCGACCGTGGCTCCCGGGTCCTGAAGAAGGCTACCTCAATGGTAGTCACAGTGGCCCCGGAGAATGAGGCCGCAATGCTGGGCAACTCTTACCTTTACTCCTCTCGATGCAAGATCGAACGGGCATACTCGGCTAATGGCCTCACTCAATGCCGTAACTGTTGTGAGTACGGACACCACTCAGCTAGATGCAAGGTTGACCATCCGGTCTGTCCTATCTGCACCCTCTCCCACAGAAAACAGGCACACAGGTGCCAGAACCCTACATGCCCGAAGGGCGGAAACCTCAGAGCAGTCGCCAACTGCTGCCCGACCTCCCCCCCGCTCTGCGCCGTGTGCAAGGGTCCTCACCCGGCCTTTGCTTGAGACTGCCCATTGAGACCCGCCCCTCCTGCTCTCCGTAGGGAGCCCCCTCTATCGCAGGATGAAGAAAGAATGGACACGATGAACAACTCCGGCGAGGGTCCTTCAACTGGTGCACGACCCCTCCTACCCCCCATCGATTTTGAGACACCCCGCCCTAGGCGTAGTGATGCCCCCCCAACACGTCCCCCCGTCCCTGTCCCAAAACCCCAAGGAGGTGCCCTGCCGAATCCCGCATGGCAGGCAACTCCCACTCCTCTCTCCCAGCCTGAGACGCCAGAAGGCGTGTAATGACTGGTTGCACCTCCCCTGTGAGTTCCGCGCTGGCGACGGGCTCCAATAAACCCATATCCATTCTACAACACAACTGCTTGGGAAGCTGGGATGTGTTTCTTTCCTTATTTAATTCTTTTCTTTTATTGGATCACCCCCCCACCCTTGTTGCTCTTCAAGACCCCCCTCTTTACAGGGGCAAGCCCCCTGCGTTTGCGAATTTTAAACCTTTTTTGCCTCCATGCCCTAACGGTGGAAAGCCCAGAGTGGCATGCTACTTCAACCTTCCCTCCACACAACAGTTCTCAGTTCTGCCTGTTTTCTCTGAAGCAAGAGACTGGATGGCGATGGATTTTTGCTCTTCAGTTGGTTTCTTTGACTCCTTCGTAACCGAATTCCGCGTGATAAACCTTTACAGCACCTGGGACGGTTCCCCCTTCAAGAGGACCGTCTCGCCAGATGCTGCGTTCCCCCACACGCCCTCCCCCACGCTGGTCGTAGGAGACTTCAACATCCACCATCCCTCTGCTGACCCAGGCCGACTCTTTTCGATTCAGGACCTTGGGACATCCTCTCCATTCTTCGAGAAGGCTGCCGGCGAAGGCTTCTGCCTCCTAAACACACCCGGTACCCTGACCTACTTTCCTTTCGATTCGAACCTCCGCCCCTCAGTGATTGACCTGGCATTTGCCAATGCCCCCCTCTCGCCTAGCTTCCGATCTTGGGGCATGCCTCTCCCTCCAACAGGTTCAGACCATGTCCCAATCCTCATCACACTAGCAGAGCCCTTGGCTCGCCCCCCCCCACCCTCTCCATCATGGACAAAGACCGACTGGCCCGCCCTCGAGGAAGGCCTAAAAGGGATGGAGTTCTACCCCCCTCCCTCCCTCTTTACACCGAGGACGCTGTCTGTCTGGTTCGACACAGCCTTGGACAGGATAAGGTCCTAACTCAAAGGTCACACTCCCGACAAGAGACCCTCCCACAAGTCGAAACCCTGGTGGACCCCCAACCTAACGGCACAAAGATCAGCCTTCCACTCCACCGTCCGAGACGCCCGTAGGGACCCCCTCCCCTCGTCCAAAGAACTGTGCAGGAAAGCACGCCTCCTATATTTCAAGGCTATCAAGAAGGCCAAGAATGATTACTGGAAGAACTTCCTGCAGACAGCAAACCCCCAGACCCTCTGGACGGCGAAAAGATTCGCGTTCGGCAAACCACCAGACAGATTCCCTCCGATCCCGGGGACAGAAAGCCCCAATGAAATTAACAGAGCCCTTCTTGAGCACTTCTTCCCCGCGAAGAGGTCTTCTCCCCCTTCTCGCATCCTACGTGAATTCAAAGACGTGCCACAACTGTCAGCGGAAGAAATATCTGCGGCTCTTCGGAGGTCCTCCTCGTCCTCTGCCCCTGGGCCGGACCAAATACCCCACTCGGTATGGAAGAAGGTCCACTTGATAAACCCAGACATCCTCACATTCCTTTTGAGTCCCCTGGTTAGATATGGGCACCACCCCCCCTCCCTGAAAATGGCCAACGGCA
This sequence comes from Tuber brumale, assembly GCA_014065205.1. Lineage (NCBI taxonomy): Eukaryota > Fungi > Ascomycota > Pezizomycetes > Pezizales > Tuberaceae > Tuber > Tuber brumale. The sequence continues at coordinate 926,047 of JACCEG010000001.1, read as the reverse complement.
TAGTGCTGGACAAACCTGGCAAACCCTCCTACAACACCCCCGCATCGTTCCGCATCATCGTCCTCCTGGAGACTGTTTTCTAAGATCTTGGAGAGGGTGATGGCAAACCGGCTATCGGCCCTGGCTCGCTTCCTGGGCCTCCTCTCCCCCAATCAGACTGGCTCCCTACCTGGTCTGAGTACCTTTGACGCGGTGGCTACCCTGTCCCACGAGGTCCAGCTTTTTATGCGCCCCAAGCTCAAGGTCTCGACCCTTTTCCTGGACATCAAAGGAGGCTTCGATAATGTATCGGCCCCGATACTCTGCAACAGACTCGCCACTAGGGCGGTCAATCCCTACATGGTCTCGTGGATAAGGTCTTTCCTCCGCGGCCGCACTTGCCGCCTGGTCTTTCAAGGCGCTCCGCAAACTTTCTCTCCTGTCTCGGTCGGTACCTCTCAAGGCTCCCCGATCTCCCCACTGCTATTTGTTATTTATGTTTCTACCCTCCACTTCTCGGTCCCCAGAGGCCTCATCCTGTCCTACGTTGACGACTTCGCGGTCACGGTTGCCTCGGGCTCCTATCGGAGGAATATCCAGAGACTGCAAGGAATCACCAAAGTCATGCAGCGGAAGGCTGGTAGGCTAGGGGTGTCCTTCTCGATCCCGAAAACAGAACTCATGCACTGGGAGACGCCCTCTCAGAAGATCCCCCCACCACCAATCCCGGTCCTGCTGGATGACCTAGTCTTCCGCCCCTCTAAGCTAATGCGGTGGCTCGGTTATTGGTTCGTGCCCTCCTCCACTTCAGGCATGAGAGGTACCACGTCCCACTTCGTTAGAAGGCTCGGACTGGCCCAGGGCGCCTTCGCCACCATCAAGAGACTGTCTAGGCCCGGTAAGGGCCTCCCCCTCTTCCTCTGCCACCGTCTGGCAACGTCCTTGATTTCCCCGATCCTCCTTTACGGCGCAGACCTCTACTCCCCAAGCCTCACCCTCCTCGACCGCATGTCGGTCTCCTGGAGGGCTGTGCAGAGATGGGTCACGAACTGCTTCTCCTCTACACCTATTGGCACTCTCGCTTGTGAGTCAGCCCTGCCCCCCATGCCCCTTCTGATACGTCACAGCCAAAGGCTTGCGGCCATAAGGCTGGTCTACCTCCCGCCGGAGGCCAATCCCGCAACTGCCAGGCTCTACCCCACATTCCCAACTTCATCCTCCTTCAGGGCCCTTGACGACCACCGCCACCACACACGGGGCCTGTCTTCGGTCTACGCTCCCCTCTCATGGAGATTCGCTGTCCCCTCCGCTCCTATAAGAAAACACCTTCCGATTGATGCGATTGCTCATCGGGCCCTCCCTTTCATCCCCACCTCTGGCCCCCTGCCGGTGGCTTCCCCCGACCTCCTCCCACCAGCCTGTGTTCCCATCAGAGAAGGCACCTCCTCCTACAGGTCGATCATGTTGATAATTAGATCGGCACTAGTCAAAGACTGGAACGACCAGTTTCCGCCGCCCCCGACCTACCCTTACGCCGTGTCCCTAACGCCCCACCCTTTCATGGGGCTGGGCAGGTTCATGGCGGGAAGAATCCACCAGATGCGATCAGGGAAGAGTTACCTCACCGCCCACCCATCGTGGTTCACTGAACACCCCTCTCCCCTCTGCCCGTTTTGCGAGGAGGACGAAGAGGACATCAACCACGCAATCCTGTCCTGCAAGTCCCGCAGAGAACCTCGTGAGCGCCACCTCCACGGCCTCACTTCGTTAGAAAGGGACAGTCCCCTTTGGTCGAACCCCTCCGCTCTCAACTCCCTCACCAGGTACATAAACGTCACGGCCACAGGATTCCCGCCAGGCATGCCTCCAGCAGAATGGGACCCTCAACACCCCCCTAACGCGGACGCGTCTGCTCTGCCGATTCATGGTTTCGCTCCCTGAAGAGGGACCGATCTATCCCCGTTTTGTCATTTTGGTTCGCTAAGAGATTGTTTTTCGTCATGATCATGTGCTTTATTGTTTTATTTCCTTAGGGATTTGGTGTCGGCTATCGGACACAGTTAGGAGGATTTTATATTTTGGTGCGATTGTTTCTTTTGTTACTTGCGGGTTTTTGAGATTAAGGTTTTGTTTATGCCATAGCTAGCGCTGCATGCAAGTTCTTGTACCATAAATCAATGAATACATGAAGATAAAAAAAAAAAAAAAAGAAGAAAAGGTGAAATTGGAGACCCCTGGCAGGTACCAACCGAAACTGGGGAGAAGATTTGCGGAGCCCCTGGAAGACTGGGCGGCAAGAGCACCCATAGAGGAAAGACCTTATCCATGAGATCATGTAAGAGTTGACTGCCTTGGTGCCAAGGCTGTCGCAAAGTGAAGGGGTGGAGACATTGTCGAAGCCGTCCTTGATGTTGAGGAAGAGAGTCGAGACCTTGAGCTTGAGGCGCATAAAAAGCTGCACCTCATGGGACAGGGTCGCCACCGTGTTGAAGGTACTCAAACCTGAGAGGGATCCAGTTTGGTGGGAGGACAGGAGGCATAGGAAGTGGGCTAGTACAGAGAGATAGGTCCCCATAATTCTCTCAAGAATTGTAGAAACAGTTTCCAGGAAGATGATGATGCGGAATGAGGCCAGTGTGTCATAGGAGGATTTCCCCGGTTTGTCCAACACTATATTGTTGGCTTTCTTCAGGGAAGGGGGATGGTGTCCATACCGAACAAGGGGGCCAAGGAGGGACATGAGAATATTGGGGTTCACAGAGTGTACCCTCTTCCAAACAGAGTAAGGAATCTGGTCTGGGCCAGGGACAGAAGATGAGGAGGACTTCCAGAGGAAAGCAGTTATCACCTCCGCCAATAGCGCAGGAATGTCTACGAACTCACGCAGAATGGCTGGTAGGCTTGAGGACTGGTTGTCCGGGAACAAGTGCGAAAGGAGAGCTTTGTTGATTGCTGTATAGTTGTTGGCCCCGGGTATCTGGGGAACCCTATCTGAAGGTCTACCAAAGGTATAGGGCTTCGCAGTCCAGAGTGTTTGGGGAGTGGCCATCTTTAGGTAATCACTCCAATATTCGGTCGTGGCCTTCTTTATGGCATTGAAGTATAGAAGCCGCGCCTCCTTGCACTGTCGCTTTGATGAGCAGAGGAGATCCCACTCTGCCGCCCGGACCGTTGAGTAAAAGGCAGATCTCTGAGCTGTAAGGTTGGGGGTCCACTAAGGTTTGTACCTGTTAGAGGGCCTCTTATGTAAGGTGAGAAGCTTGAGCACAGCTCTTATCCTGCCAAGGGCCGTGTCGAACCAGGTGGAGAATGTATGGGGTGTCAGGAGAGGGAGAGGGGGATCAAGTCTCGTGGCCTTTAACTCTCCGTCAAGCGAGAGCCACTTGGTTCTCATCCAAGCTGGGGCCAGAAGGGGCGGGCGAGACAGAGGTTCTGAAAGGGTTATAAGAATTGGGACATGGTTGGATCCCGTCGGGTGGAGTGGCATGTCCCATGACTGGAAGCTGACAGACAAGGGGACATTGGCAAAAGCTAAGTCTATTACTGAGGAACGCAAATTGATATTGAAGGGGAAGTAGGTAAGGGTGCCAGGGGTGTTCAGGAGGTAGAAGCCTTCCTCTACAGCCTTCTCACAGTGAGGAGTGGAGGCACCAAGGTCAGAGATCGAAAAGAGGCGTCCTGGGTCTGCCTAGGGATGGTGTATGTTAAAATCCCCAACAACCAGCATAGGCATAGTGGTGTGAGGGAAGGAAACCTCTGGTGGGATGGTTCAATGAAAGGGTGAGCTGTCCCAAGTACTATAGAGGTTCACAACCCAGAATTTGGTAACAAAGGAATCAAAATATCCAACAGACAAGTAGAAGTCAACCGCCATCCAGTCCCTTGCCTCAGAAAAGACTGGGAGGACTGAAAACTGTGGAGTGGAAAGGAAGTGTAGGTAACAGGCCACTCTTGGCTTGCCATGATTAGGACAGGAGAGCAAAAGGTTTTTGAAGCCAGTGAATGACGGAGCACTATTCCTTTATAGGAGGGGGTCTTGAAGAGCAACAAGGGCAGGGGGGAAATCCAAAAGAGAAAAGCAATTAAAAAGGGAAAAAAACACATCCTAGCTTCTCAAGCAGTTGTATTGTGGAAAGGATATTGGGTTATGGGAGCCCGCCTCCAGTGCGGAACTTACAGGGGAAGTGTGACCAACCATTACACGCCTTCTGGTATCTCAGGCTGGGGGAAAGGAGTGGGAGACTCCTACCATGCGGGGTTCGGCAGGGCACCTCCTTGGGGTTTTGGGGCCGAGATAGAGGGACATGTTAGAGGAGCCTCACGATGCCTAGGGTGGGGTGTTTCAAGATCGAAGAGGGGAAGGAGGAATCATGCACCAGTGGAAGGACCCTCACCAGAGTCGTTTGTCATGTCCATATTTTCCTCATCCGGCAGAACAGAGGACTCCCCATCGGGAGGAGGGGGGGGGGTCTCCATGGGCATTCTCTAGCAAAAGCCAGGTGCTAGCCCTTAGAGACTGCACACATCAGTGGAGAGGTTGGGCAGCAGTCAACCACCGCTCTGAGGTTCCCATCCCTGGGGCAGGTGTGGTTCTGGCAGTGGTGTGCCTGCTTTCTGTGGGAGAGGGTGCAGATTGGACAGACTGGGTGGTCAATCTTGCATCTAGCTGAATGGTGTCTGTATTCCCAGCAATTACGGCATTGAGTGAGACTATTAGCCGAGTATGCTTTCTCGATCTTGCATCGAGAGGAGAAAAGGTAAGGGATGCCTAATATGACGGCCTCATTTTCTGGTGCAATAGTCACCACTATGGATGTTGCTTTCTTGATGATTCTGGAGTCAGGGTCGGGATTCAAGTAGCAGGTGGAGAAGATCTGGATGTTCTTGACATTCAAGATAGTGTTGCTGAGGGACTGTAAGAGGTCGTAGTTATCCCTGAGGAGGTATGCAACTAGGAGGGAGTGTATTGCGAGCTGGACATTGTTGGGGGCAACGTGGAATGGGAGCCACAGAGCATTTCCTATCGGAAAGGACTGATTCAATTTGGCCGATAGCGCGTCGTAATAGGGGGTGTATGCGGTGGAGGAGACAAACAGAGAGAAGTCAAGAAGGGTGACAGCTCCCCTATCGTTGACCCAAGCAGAGAAGGACTGAGGTAGGGTGCAGCTAGCTTCCTGAAGGACAGAGGCAGCAATGTCAGGGAAGGAGGCAGCTAGGCAATCACACTGGGACTGAAGGAACGGGGAGAACCTGGGGGCTAAGAAACATCTTGCAGTGGCAGGGAGGCTCCTTGGACCTTTTGAAGTGGCCGAAAGGGGCCAAGCCAAATGGTACCTGTGTAGCCGAGGGAGTATTGTTCGCCTTGTTTGCTTTGTCTTTCTTCTGTCCAGAGGAAGCAGCCTAAGCATAGGAGGGAGCGCCGGACTGGGCCGATAGCCGTGGGAAAGAGTGGAACTTTGAGAGGGGAGAGTACTTTCCTTTACTGTAAGTCTGAGCCTCCTAGGAGCGTGGGAACTCTGCTGCATATGCAGCTGACTTGCCATACAATTTCAGGTCTTTAGTGCTATACCAGGGGATATCGGTGTCACCGCCTCCCTCATAGAGGTGGTTCAGCTCATTGGCTAGGGTTGCGGTGGGGGCGGACAGGGCTTTCTCCTTATCCTTTCGGGAAGGAGCTGCCCAAGCCGCAATGGTGCCAGGCGGCATAGGCATCGGGTGTTGGAGTAGGGGCTGTTGGTGGTGTGCTGATTGGGGAAGGGGGGTGGTCAGCCTAGACGCAAGGTCCCTAACCGACATCTGGAGAGCAGAAAGCGATGCTGCTGTGGTGTTCCTTTGTGTGGGCAGAGCAGGATGGCAATGGGTCTTGTCTCGACGGGAGTAGAGCTCATTGACTTGTCCAGAAAGGCGAGTGAATTCCAGCGCCAGTCCCCCAATTTGGGTGGAGAGGGCCCTCGCGGCCAGAAGGGAGGTGCAGAGGAGGCGGAGGATGATAGCCTCACCAGGAGAGAGGTCGTCAAGCTTGCCAGAACTAATAGGAGAGAAGAGTGGAGCGGATACACCCACATCTATTGTAGACCTCTCGAGGAGGTCTAGGAGGAGGGGAATGTCAGGGCGGATTCCTGACACTGAGGAGTAGTGGGAGAGGGGAAGGGGAACTGAAGCTATTCTTGTCACAACAGGGAGGCTTCAGCCTAGAGGTCTTTGGGATAGCGAAAACGTATGGGCACACTGGACGCTGATGGTGCTGAAAACGAGGTAGAAATGTAGCGGGAGAAAGATAGCAGAAGTGGAGNGGTAAAGAGCTCATCCTCATAGGTTTCTTTTTTTTTTTTTTTTTTTTTATCATCATGTATTCATTGTTTATAGTACAAGAACTTGCATGCAGCACTAGCTATGGCATAAACAAAACATTAATCTCAAAAAGTGCAAACACAAAGGAAACAAATCACACCAAGCTGTAAAATCCTCCAAGTTGTGTCCGATAGCTGACACTAAATCCCTAGAAACTAAAACAAACAAGCACAAAAGTCATAACGGAAAATAAATCTAACCAACAGAATAAAAGAACTCTGTGGAAGGAACAAAACTAAAGGTAGGCATCCCAAATCAGGGCTTAAAGCCATGGATAGGAAGCTCCGCGCAGGGGTGAGTGGACTTAGGTGGGGGGTCCCAGCACAGAGGGGGCATGCTAGGAGGAAGGCCTGTGGCAGTAACATTAAGGTAACATGCCAGGAAGTGGAGGGCATCTTTATTGGACCAGAGTGAGCTGTCTCCACCAATGCTTATGAGCCCCCGGAGGTAGCACTCACGAGGTTCCTTGTGGGACTGGTAGAATAAGATGGTATGAGCGAAGTCCTCCTCCTCCTCCTCACAGTAGGGACAGAGGGGGGAGGAATCGTCAGTGAACCAGGAGGGGTGGGTAGCAAGGTAGCTCTTGCCTGAGCACATCTGGTGGATCCTGCCCGCAATGAACCTCCCTAGGCCCATAAATAGATGGGGCGAAAGGGTCGTGGAGTACTGGTAATAGGGCGGGGGGGAAAGAACTGGGTGGCCCAGTCCATGATGAGTTCAGCTCTCTGTCGTGTCTTGATCGACTGATAGGACAGGATCCTCTCCCTCAGGGGGAGTTGGTGGGGAGGAAGAAGGTCGGGAAAGGCCACCAGGACGGGGCCTGAGATATCGATAAACAGGAAAGTACGGGACGCTATCGTATCCAGGGGAAGGTGTTTCCTTATAGGTGGGGAGGGGGGGAAGTTTTCCAAAGAAGAGGGGCATAGATGGACGTCAGGCCCCTGGTGAAGTGCCAGTGGTCTACGAGAACCCGGAAGGGGGAGGATGTTGGAAAGAAAAGGTGGAGTCTCACGGTCGCTGGGTTGGTCTCCGGAGTGAGGCACACTAGCCGGATGGCCGCCAGTCTCTGACGGTGGATGATTAACAGTGGAAGGGGTGGGAGGGCTGCCTCATATACTAGGACGCCAACCGGGGTTGACAAGAAACAGTTTGTTACCCAACCCTAGACAGTTCTCCAGAAGACTGACATATGATCCAGGAGGGTGAGGCTTGGTTAGAAGAGATCTGCTCCGTAAAAGAGGATCAGGGAGATCAGTGAGGAGGCCAGGTAGTGGCAGAGGAAGGGGAGAAGGCCCTAGCCGTGCCTGGATAGTCTTTTAATTGTCGTGAAAGCCCCTTGGGCCAGGGCAAGTCTCCTGGAGAGGTGCGGGGTGGTGCCCTTGGTGCTCAAGGTTGTCGAGGGCTCGAACAAGTATACGAGCCAACGTATTAGTTTGGAGGGAGGGAAGAGAAGACTATTTAGAAGGACGGAAATCTTTGGTGGGGGGACCTTGTGCGCTGGAGTCGCCCAGTGCATAAGCTCCATCTTCAGAATCGAGAAGGACACCCCCAGCTTACCCGCCTTCACCTGCAGTGTGCTGGTGATGTCCTGTAATCTCCGGACATTACTCCGGTACGATACGGAGGTGACCGTTATTGCCAAGTCGTTCACGTAAGAGAGAATGAGGCCTCTAGGGACCGGAAAGTGAAGGGACGAAACATAAATGACAAACCAGAGCAGAGCGATTGGAGAGCCTTGCGGGGTGCCAACCAAAACTGGGGAAAAGACTTTGGGGGCATCCTGGAACACCAGGCGGCAGGAGTGCCCATGGAGGAAAGACCTAATCCACAAGACTATGTAAGGGTTGACTGCCTTAGTCGTGAGCCTGTCGCAGAGTAAAGGGGCCGAGACATTGTCGAAACTGCCCTTCATGTCTAGGAAAAGGGTTGAGACCTTGATCTCAAGGTGCGTAAAGAGCTGAACCTCATGGGACAAGGTGGCCACCGCATCAAAGGTACTCAGACCTGGGAGGGATCCAGTCTGATGGGGGGATAGGAGGCCCAGGAACTAGGCTAGAGGAGAGAGGTGGGATGCCATGACCCTCTCAAGGATCTTGGAGATGGTTTTGAGGAGGACGATTATACGAAATGAGGCTGGTGTATCGTCGCAGGGTTTCCTTGGTTTGTCCAACATGATGCCTTTGACGCTCTTCAGGGAGGCTGGATGGTACCCATAACGAACAAGTGGGCTGAGGAGGGACATTAGAATGCTGGGGTTCAGAGAGTGTACCCTCTTCCAGACTGAGTAAGGGATCTAGTCAGGGCCAAGTGCAGAGGATGAGGAAGAGCTCTAGAGGGCAGTAGTTATCATATCCGCTGAGAGCGCGGGAACATCCCTGAACTCTCGTAGGATGGCTGGTGGATTGGAGGATCACTTCTCAGGGAAGAAATGAGATAGGAGAGCTCTGTTGATTGCTATGGGGTCGTCAGCTCTGGGTATCCGGGGAAACCTGTCTGGGAGCCTGCCGAAGGGGTAGCATTTTGCAGTCCAGAGCGATTGGGGAGTGGCTGATTTGAGGAAATTGTTCCAATATTTGGTTTTGGCCTTCTTTATGGCCTTGAAGTATAGAAGCTGCGCCTCCTTGCACTGATGCTTCGAAGAGGGGAGGGGGTCCCTATGTGCCACCCAGACCATTGAGTAGAAGGTAGACCTTTGTGCCGTAAGATTGGGGGTCCACCATGGCTTGGACCTATTAGAGGACCGCTTGTCCTGGGTGTGGAGCCTGAGTACAACCTTTAGTCTACCAAGGACCATGTCGAACCAGGTGGAGAATGAGTGGGGCGTTGGGAGAGGGAGAGGAGGGCCAAAGCTCATGGCCTTGATCTTTCCTTCAAGGGAGAGCCAGTCGGTCATCGCCCACGCAGGTGCCGGAGGGGGAGGGCATGCCAAAGGCTCTGAATGGGTTATCAGGACTGGGACAGAATCAGATCCCATTCGGGGAAGGGGCATGTCCCTTGACCGGAAGCTGGGGGACAATGAGGCATTGGCGAAAGCAAAGTCTATTACCGAGGCTCGCAAGTCAGGATTGAAGGGGAAGTAGGTGAGAGTGGCCAGGGCATTCAGGAGGCAAAAGCATTCCTCGGAGGCCTTCTCAAAATAGGCAGAGGAGGCACTAATATCCGAGATTGAAAAGTGGTAGTCTGGATCCACTGAGGGATGGTAAATATTAAAGTCTACAATGACCAGTGTGGGCGTAGCTGTGTGAGGGAAGGCAATCTCTGGAGGGACGGTCCGACGAAAGGGGGAGCCATCCCACGTGCCGTAGAGGTTTACAACCCGGAACTTGGTTACAATGGGGTCAAGGAAGCCAACAGAAGAGTAGAAGTCAACAGCTATCCAGTCCCTAGCCTCGGAAAATACCGGGAGGACTGAAAACTGCTGAGTTGTAAGAAGGTGTAGATAGCAGGCCACTCTTGGCTTGCCACCATTAAGGCAGGAGGACAAAAAGGCTTTGAAGCCAGTGAATGATGAAGGTCCATTCCTGTGCAGGGGGGGGTCTTGAAGGGCAACAAGGGTAGAGGGAAAATCCAGCAAAGAAACAGAATTAAAATGGGGGAGAAATACATCCCAGCTTCCCAAGCAGTTGTGTTGTAGAATGGATATGGGGTTATTAGAGGCTGCCTCCAGCGCAGAACTCCCAGGAGAGGTGTGACCAACTATTACACGCCTTCCGGCATCTCAGGCTGGCGGAAAGGAGTGGGAGATTCCTGCCATGCGGGGTTCGGCAAGGTACCTCCTTGAGGTTTTGGGGCTGGGACGGGGGGATATGTTGGGGGGGCATCACCATGCCTAAGACGGGTTGCCTCAGGATCGAAGAGGGGCAGGAGGGGTCGTGTACCAGTTGAAGGACCCTCACCAGAGTTGTTCGTCGTATCCATAGCTTCCCCATTCTGTGGAACAGAGGACTCCCCGTGGGGAGGAGGGGGGGGGGGTCTCGATAAGTATTCCCTAGCGAAAGCTGGGTACAGGCCCTTGCAGAACGCACATATTGGGGGGGAGGTTGGGCAGCAGTCGACAACTGCTCTGAGGTTCCCGCCCGTAGGGCAGGTGGGGTTCTGGCATCTGTGTGCCTGCGTTCTGTAGGAGAGGGTGCAGATTGGACAAACTGGGTGGTCAATCTTGCATCTAGCTGAATGGTGTCCGTATTCCCAGAAGTTACGGCATTGAGTGAGGCTGTTAGCCGAGTATGCTCTCACGATCTTGCATTGAGAGGAGAAAAGGTAAGTGTTGCTCAACGTAGAGGCCTCATTTTTGGGTGCGACCATTACCACCACGGAGGTTGCCTTTTTGAGGATTCTGGAGGTGTGGTCGGAATTCAGGTAGTGGGCAGAGAGGACCTGGACGTTCTTGACGTTCAAGATGGTGTTGCTGAGAGACTGTAGCAGGTCGTTGTCATCCTCTTGGAAGTATGCTATTGGGATGGAGTGTATTGCCAGCTAGACTTCATTGGGAGCAGGGCGGAAAGGGAGTCACAGAGTGCTTCCTGTCGGAAAGGACTGGTTCAACTTGGCTATGAGCACATCGTAATAGGGGGCGTAAGCTGTAGAGGAGACAAATGGAGAGAGGGCAAGAAGGGTGACTGCTCCCCTATTGTTGACCCAAGCAAAGAAAGATAGAGGAAGGGTGCAGTCGGCTTCATGAAGGACAGAGGTGGCAATATTAGGGAAGGAGGCAGCTATGCGATCAGGCAGGAAGTGGAGGAAGGGAGAGAATCTGGGGGCAAAGAAATGTCTCTCGGTAGCAGGGAGGCTCAGCAGACCCTTTGAGGAGACCGAAGGGGCCAAGCCAGATGCCACCTGGGCAGCCGAGCAGGAATTCTTTGCCTTTTTTGCCTTCTCTTTCTTTACTTGTCCAGCAGAAGCGGCCTGAGTGTAGGAGGGAGCACCAGACTGAGCAGACTGGTGTAAGATAGGATGGAATTCCGAGAGGGGTGGGTACATCCCTTCCCTGTGGGTCTGGGCTTCCCAGGAGCGAGGGAATTTCGCCGCATATGCAGCCGGATCCCCATACCACTTCTGGTCTCTCGTGCTGTAACAGGGGATGTCGGTGTCGCCTCCGACCTTGTAGAGGGGGGTCAGTTCATCGGCTACAGTTGTGGTGGAGGCGGACGTAGCGATCTCTTTACCCTTTCAGGAAGGAGCTGCTTGAGTTGCGTTGTTGCCAGATGGTGTTGGAGTGGGGTTATGGGGTGGGGGCTGTGGGTTGTATGCCAGTTGGGGGAGGGGGGTGGTCAGCCTCGACGCAAGGTCCCAGACTGATAGTTGCAGGGCAGAGTGTGACGCCGCTGTGGTATTGTTCTGCGTGGGGGGAGCATGAGGGTGTTGGAGTTCGTCCCGATGGGAGTGGAGTTCATCGACTTGTCCAGGAAGGCAGGCAATTTCGAGTGCGAGTTCGCCGATCTGAGTGGAGAGGCCTCTCGAGGCCAGAAGGGAGGTACTGAGGAGGGGGAGGATGATGGCCTCTCCAGGGGAGAGGTCATCAAGCTCACCCAAACTGATGGGGGGGAAAAGCTGGGGGAACACTCCTGCCTCTGTCGACAATCTCTCAAGGAGGTCTAGGAGGAGTTGGACGTGGTGGCGAACACCTGACACTGAGGAGTATTCAGAGGGGGGAAGGGGGACTGAGGCCATACCTGTCATGACAGGAAGGCCCTAGCTAAGACATCTGAAAGAGGAGCAAAAATGTATGGGACACCGGATGCTGATGGTGCTGAAAACGAGGTAGAAATGTAGGGGGGGGGAAATAGTGGAAGCAGAGCGTGAACTAACTACTAAGTCCTATCAGCCTCCTTATATAGTTCTCCACTCAACCTGCTTACTAATTGAAACAAATATGAGTTGCAATCATGACTCATATACTTGTGTAATATAAAAGTCATATGACCTCAATATTGGTCATGTGCATAAGCCAGATTATCTCTTAATAGGTCATGCGTGTGAAATAACATATCCTTTTATACAGCCTCCTTGGTCATGTGCATAGCCCCTGTGACTTCTTAATAGGTCAGGTGCATGAAAGTAAACCATAGTGCACAGCCTCCTAGGTCTTGTGTACAGTCCCCATGACGTCTAAATAGGTCATGTACATGAAATCATAATATAACAAATGAAACCCCATGATGAATATTCTCGTCATGGTACAAACGTCTCCTTCTACTATCTGTCCATCTAGAATCATGACATGTTTTTATAATATTTTAGAATATATTTCTATTGACTTCATATCAGCTTATTGGACACTTATGAAATACTCAAATGCTAATTCCTATAGTCTATAGCAATGTAGGAAGAAAGCCCAGATATGCTGAATCAGACAATATTACCAAGAAAGTCATTGAATGTCTCTTAAAGGTTAAGGAAAAAGAAGTAAAAGTAATTGCGACAAGATCATATAAGTGGAGATTAGCAGATAGAAATATAACCTACTATATAGAATTAGAAAAAATTGTCTACCCTCTATTTCATTTATTCTATAAGGCAATATACAAATTGTATATATCTGCAAATTTCTTAAAACTAATAACAAATCATATATCATACTCCAAATTTTATTTAATTTGGAAAACCAATATGAGATTACTGTCTATGAAGCTCCAACAACTATCCAAATATGTTTGTGATGAATGTAGATTTGTATGGAATCACATGAAGAATGATAATCAGGAGTCTGCAATTAAAGCTGTAAGTACTTATTTTGAGCATTATAATATTAGCAGTTTGTAAGAGAAATATATACTAATAGATATTCTAGCTGACAATCTATCAAGAAGAATACTGTACTTGCTGTAAGGTATATGAAGATAACATTCAAGCAGTATAAGGACTTGAATTTACCATAAAGTGTTTGTCATTTGACTTTCAACAAGGTGTTGAAATTCTCCACATACCACAACACCCTTCACAGTAGTACTACTAGTCTCCATTTAAGCTATACATTTTTGGAATTGTAAATGATAGTATAGATCAGCACTACCATGCAATATTTACTGAAGTGTAGCAGGGAAAGAATGCTAGTCATTTAGTCTCACTCTGGTATTACTTTTTGATAGCACAACTGAGTAGTCAAATCTTCATTTTTGGACTGATTACTGTGAAGGCCAGAACAAAAATAAAACCATATTATAGTGCCTGTCCTGGTAAGCAGCTATTGCAAATATAGATAAGATTGTTTACACATTTCAAATAAAAGATTATACATGAAATTGTATTGACTGAGGCTTTGAGACTATAAATTAAAAAGCTAATTAGACTAGGATCTGGACATAAGAGCTGTATGCAAAACTCATTAATTCAGCAGAGAAAAGTGAAAAGATTAAGGCAGTTTGGTTCTTTGAAGATTCCACTTGAAACCTTATTTTGAGATTGGGGGTCTGCTCTCAGTTCAAGAAAATTCAAATATATTACTTTTTCTACTTTGACACATACCCACCAGGGGTAATAGAAGTTAAGTGAATGCCAGAAGATAACTGGAAAATGCATGACCTCTGAAAAATGAGCTTTTCTACCATTAATCTTTTAACAATTGAGTCTAGTGCTATACCTAATATTATTCTGGATTTGGAGGAGAGATATGATCTTTGGCATAAGTACTGAAGCTAAGTTTTGGCAGAGTATAAGAATACATAGTACTATTCAAAGCCATAAGTGTCACGAATGTGGCTTAGCAAGGAAAGGTTTTCACATGACTCATAGTTATGAGTCATAGGTATATTATGTTTCGCACATGACCTCATTAGAGGTCATGGGTTTCGCACATATGACCACTTTGGTCATATGA
>JACCEG010000001.1:881211-908218 GCA_014065205.1 Tuber brumale | reverse complement strand
AGACACGAGAGTCTCTCCCACCTTATCGTAGGCAACGGCCTAAGAACTATCGTCGAGAGAGAAAGAGAGAAGTATCGTCCACCCGTCGCTGAGAACTGATACCGGTTAGGGATCGTAACAATAAGTGAAGTTAATTTCAGCTGTTCGTGAAAAGAGGAATGCCTACGTACTTACTTTTAAAGAGTCAAAATGTTAGTAATTGACTGAGCAAGATAGACGTAATAAAGTAAATAGTATGTACTATCTTGACCAAGATGATGAATAATGCAAATAATTGTAACATTTGAAACTGATTTTCTAATTATTACTTGTAGGGAATACAAATATTTTATTAAATAAGAATAGCACATTGGAATCTCCATTTATAATACCTTTGAAAAGAAAGGTCAGTCATTGTTAGGCAGATGCTAAACTCGAGTATAACTGAGGAATGTGGGCTAAAATATTTGATCAGAGAATCAGTTAATGAAGGCTTATCTTAATAAATAGGTAAGGTAAAGATTTAAAGTATAAAACAATTTTATATTGATAAGATTTCTTCTCTGTTGCTTGATGATATCTGTAAAGCTCAAGAGGAACTTTGATATTCATAACCCACATCTAAGTGTTCATAGACTACTTCTAACTACCATGCCTCTGAATTACCACTCTGGTTTCAATATGCAAATATCTAGAATCTTATGAGTATGAGTACCATTTGACCCTGAAACTTCTCACACTCTTTCACAGTTACAGAATAATATTCCTACACTGAGATGACTGCACTATTTGTTTTACCAAACTGAAGTGCTCAACTTAGTTGAATGCATAGACTATTATATTACTTTAGTCTCATTAACTATTGTTTCAGTAGTCTCTTCAGTTATGAAGTGATCAGTTTCATGCCTAGCTACCTGATGCAAATTGCAAGTCTAAGCCTGACATGCCAACATCTTATAGGTTATTGGCTTATCTAGGTCTTTCTATCTGAGCATACTTCCCCTTGGTCTGCCTGCCTCCCTAGATGTTAGGTATATAGAAATCTAAGACAAGAAAAGTACACAGCCCTCATAGTAGGGTAACTGCGTACAGACCCTCGATTTTCCAGAGAGCCAACACCTGCCTCCAGTCCTCTTATGGGGCCCACACAGCAGTAGTAAGATTTCGAGAGTTACGTCCTGTAACTAAAATGACACATCAAGGGAGCCCACTTCATAACACTATATACATCATCCCCGTTTGTCCAACCACATGCCATTCACAGGATATATGAGAGGAGACCTTTGGTGATATCTGGGAAGTCAGACAGAGGATATCCGTGGGAGGCATATTGAGATAGTAGGCTTTAAGTTTAGGCTTCCTAAACTATGGGCTGAAGGTGATAGGATGTTTTTGACGAAATACTCCAAGAGGATGTCCCAGTAGTAGAGACTATGGAGGACATACTGAATCCACCCATACCCTTCTGATATCAGCTGTATGTTGGTTGGTCCTAGTAATAGAACCCCTCTATAGAGACCGGCGGACCAAGGGGAGGCACACTCAGAAAGGAAGACCTAAATAAGTCAGAGGCTCTTAAGACGTTGACATGTTGAGCTCGAACTTGCGATTAACACTAGGTGGCCCGGCATGAAACTGATCACTTCATGACCGAAGAGACTACTGGAAAAATAGTCAACAAGACTAGAGTAATATAATAGTCCATGCAGACAACTAAGTTGAAGGCCATAGTTTGGTATAACAAATAGCGCAGTCATCTCAACGGAGGAATACTATTCTGTAATCGTGAAAGGGTGTGATAAGTTTCAGGGTTAACCGGTACTCGCACTTATAAGACTTTGGACATTTGCATATTAAAACCATAGTGGTACATCTGAGGCATAGTAGTTAGAAGTAGTCCGCGAACACTCGGATGCAGAATATAAATATCGGAGTACCTCCTGAGCTTTACAGCCATCATCAAGCAATGGAGAAGAGATTTTATCAATATAAAATTGTTTTATGCTTTAAATCTTTACCTTACTTATTTATCGAGATACGCCTTCCTCGACAGATTCTCCGATCAAAGATTGCGCCTACGTCCCTCAGAATTATACTAGAGTTTGGCGTCCACCCAACACTAGAAGAATTCTATCTCTAGCATCAACCAACCTACAGCTGATCTCAGATCAATATGGGTGGATTTAGTATATCCTCTATAGCTTCTACTACTATGGTATTATCTTGGAGTATTTTACTGAAAACATCCTGTTACCTTCAGGCCATAATTAAGAAGCCTTTCTTTAAAAGCTATGTAGCTCAATGTGCCTTCCATGAATGTCTTCTATTCTACTTCACAGATGTCACCAAAGGTTCCCTTCTATATCCCCTGCAAACAGTATGCAGTCAGATGGATAGTGGCGATATATGTATTATTATGAAGTGGGCTTTATTGATATGATATTTTGGGTTACAGGATGCAACTATTGAAATCTCGCTAATGAGATGTGGGCCCCATAAGGGGGGCAGAGGAGAGTGTTGACTTCTCTGGAAAATCGAGAGTCAGTGCACAGTTACCTAACTATGAGGTCTGTGCACTTTTGTCTCAGATTTCCATATGCCTAACAGTTATCTACTTGGTTCAAAAAATAAAGGAAAACCCGTTGACTACAGTTAACAGTTTTATGAATCTATAATTATTATTAGTTATAAGCCTAGTTTACAAACTCTGATAATTAAACCCTATTCTTATATACAACTTTTCTAAAATAACAAAATTCTTGCATAGTATCATATGCACAAAAATCTACTTTATCTATCTCTTATTTCTCATTTTTCTACTGTATTGCTTGTTAAGTTATAATAAATTTTTATCCAAAAACTGTTTTACTTGTTTTCTCAAAAAAGCTTTGGTTGCCATACAAGCTAAATTTTCTCCTAACTCAAAACAACCAAATACACAATGTAGTTATTTTCGCAAAACACCACTTATTTAATAGTAATGATTGAAATCTAATTACCAATTCCATTCCATTGAAATATTTTATTTCAATAAACAATAAAGTCTAAGACTACTATTTAACTTTAAAAATATGATATTTGATCACTTTTCTTTTACCTATTATTTCTTGGTGTAACAAATTTCTATAACCAGCTTGAATCTAGAAAAATCTTGAATGTTAGACTCTTGATAAAGCAAAATATTTCAATCTATTCACTTTTAATTTTTTCTAACTTTCTATACTACATATAATACTATCATATTATTAGACATATGAAAATCTGAGATATGTGCACAGACCCACAGTAGCATAACTGCGCACAGACCCTCGAATTTGCAGAGAGCCAACACACCCCTCCTACCCTCTGATAGAGCCTGCATGTCATTAGCGAGATTTTGACAGTTGCATCCAGTAACTAAAATATCACACCAATGAAGCCCACTTCATGACCCCTGATACATCACTGCCGTCCATCTGACTATATGCTGTTCGCAGGATATATGGCAGAGGACCTTTGGTGACATCAGAGAAGTAAAATGGAGGTAATGCGTCACAGGCGCATTGAGATAGTAGGCTTCAAAGTTAGGCTTCTTAAACTGTAGGCTGAAAGTGACAGGACATTTTCAGTAAAATACTCCAAGAGGATGTCACAGTAGCAGAAGCCATTAAGGACATACCGAATCCACCCATACCCTTCTGAGATCAGCTGTATGTTAGTTGGTCCTAGTAATATGACCCCTCTATGCAGGCCGGCGAACCAAGGAAAGGCACACTCAGAAAGGAAGACCTAGATAAGTCGGAGACCCTTAAGGCATTGACACATCAGGCTCGGACTTGCAATTGGCACTAGGTGGCCCAACATGAACTTGATTACTTCATGACCGAAGAGACTACTGGAATGATAGTTAATAAGACTAAAGTAATATAATAGTCTATGTGGACAACTAAGTTGAAGGCCACTGTTTGGAATAACAAATAGCGCAGTCATCTCAATAGAGGAATACTATTCTGTAACTGTGAAAGGGTGTGATAAGTTTCGGGGTTGAACGGTGTTCGCACATATAAGATTCTGGATATTTGGGTATTAAAATCAGAGTGGTACTTTGGAGATATAGTAGTTAGAAGTAGTCCACAAACACTCAGATGCGGCATATAAATATTTAAGTTCCTCCTGAGCTTTACAGACATCATCAAGCAATGGAGAAGAGATCTTATCAATATAAAATTATTTACCATATAAATCATTACTTTACCTGTTTTATCCAGATGAGCCTTTCTTGACAAATTCTTCGAACAAAGATTTTGGCATAAGTCCCTCAGTTATACTAGAGGTCGACGTCTGCCTAACACATATTTCAAGAGAATACCTTTTACTTATCAATATTATCATAAGATTTAATTGAAATTTTCTTTCAATTTTTCTAGTTCCAATGATTGAAACTTATAGTGTGGTGCTAAGTTACTAAGAGGGTATGGAAACTTATTAGATACAAGTATACAAGTATGCAAAAATTGATCTGACCCTCAAATGCAACAAATTTCAAGTTAGTTTAATTCCTAAAACTCATTCTGAGTAGGAAGAGGATGTCCTCATAGCCTTAGAAAATATTTTTCAAGGAGATTGGTGTATTTACAGGCTTTTAAATTGAATAATTCAAAATTTCTATTTTTTATTTTATTTTATAGATCAATAACTGCCTACTCATACCATTAGAAACATATTTATAAGACTAGCCAGAGAGTAAGATTTTGTGCTATAATGAGTTTTGTAATGATAGTTTTATTTTCTAGTATAAAAATGAGTTTAAGATTCATTACTTTGCAATTTAAAAAGAGTAATTACAGAAAACCAGGTTTAAGATGTCTGGCCAACTCTTGCGTATCAGCATCCATATGATACAGCGTTGTGATGGACATGATCAGGTCATGCTCGATCACCCCGATAATCCACTACTGGCATATCAAACCTGACATATTATCTAGCACTAGCCACCATCGATCACTCGATCGGTATCCACCAATTTCACCAATAATTCAATAATGGGGCACCTCATGATCAGCTCATGATGGAGCACGAACCCCCCCACTGTCTGCTTGAGTATACTGTACTGTAGTACTCTACGGCACACTCCGGTACTTGTGTTCGCCCCCCGTTCTCCCCCCCACCGCAAATTTTCTCAGGTTCTGGGAATCCCCTGCCACCATAGCAAGCGGGAAAGAAGAAAGTGAAATGTTGGGATTGCAGGCATAGGGTAGCGACCTTACTAGGTGATCTAGATATGCTATTGGTTGTTTCAGGGATGGTACATGATCGACTAGGCGCCTGGGCTTCAGGATACGACATTGCACTAGTAATGATCTACGGAGGTGTCGGAGTCTAGCTAGAGGCGTGGGAGTCAGGATAAATGCTAGATGTCTGATCGAGTGAAGACATGTATCCAAAGATACTAAACTAAGTGACGAGGTGTCAAGGGGTGATTGTATAAGGCCAACCATTGGGGGATTCTTAAAGGGGTGTAATGTAGGACTATAATTATGTGTATGATACTAGGTAAAGGAATGGTGTATATCTAGAAGAGTATTCAAGTTGATGGTGCCCTGATGTGGTAGGTACACACACTGGCATGTAAAATTATATGGAGAGAGTTGATACAGTATGTAGGAAGAACATACTAGTGTTGCAAATCAATCAGGTGGGATAATACAATCCTGTAAGCACTCCCTACTGAATAAATTTTACAAAATTTTGTACAAATCTGAATACATGACATTGTTGTGATCCTTTCCTCTAACTAGATACAAAACTTATAGCTGTCAAACTCAGAAATACAAGGCGGTTACAGACAAATATGATATTTTAATATTTCAATGATATTTCAAAATTCTCTATTGAAATTTACATTTCTGGAATTCTGTATCATCTATTACAATATCTGTAAAACTAGAATCTGTATTTGAAGAAATTTTGGTAACTTTTAGATAAAAGCTAATTCTAGTATTTGTAGAGAAAATTGAATCAAACCTTTGATCAGAGAATCTGTGGAGGAAGGCTCAAGTCAGTAAGTAAAGTAAAGATTTAAAGGATAAAATAATATTATATTGACAAGATTTCTTTCCCATTGCTTGATGATATCTGTAACAATTAGGAAGTACTTTGATATTTATATCATGCATCTCAGTGTTTGCAGACTACTTCTAACTATTATACCTCAGAAGTACTACTCTGATTTTAGTATGCAAATGTCCAGAATCTTATAAGTGTAAATACTATTTGACTCTGAACCTTCTCACACTCTTTATCTGTCATAGAATAGTATGGCTCTGCTGAGATAACTGCCCTATTTGTTTCATCAAATAGATATCCTCAGCTTAGTTGACTGCATAGACTATTATATTACTTTAGTCATATTGACTATCTTTCCAGTAGTCTTTTCAGTTATGAAGTGATCAGTTTCATGCTAGACTATTTATACTAATAGTAAGTTCAGGCTTAATGTAATAATGTCTTATAGGTTTTAGACTTATCTAGGTATTCCTATCTGAGCATGCTTCCACTTGATCCACCTGCCTCTATAGAGGGGTTATATTATAAAAATCAATCAACTTACAGCTAATCTCAGAAAGCTATAGGTAGATTTGGTATCTCCTTAATTACTTACACCACTAAGACAACCTCTTAGAGTATTTCACCAAAAATATTCTATCACCTTTGGTCCAGGTTTAGGAAGCTTAACCTTGAAGCCTACTCGCTCAATACACATCTGACAGACTTCTTCCATTCTACTTTACAGATATTGTCAAAGCTCTTCTTTCATTAAACTTGAAAATAGTATGTTGTCAGACAGACAGTGGCAATATGTATGCTATCAGACAGACAGTAGCAATATATATGCTATCAGACAGACAGTGGCAATATGTATGCTGTTAAGAAGTATCCTCATTCGATATGACATTTTAGTTATAGAACACAACTATCGAAATCTCACTAATAATGTGCAGGCTTTATAAGGAAGCTAGAGAGGAGTATTGGCTTCAGTAAATCGAGGGTCTATACATAGTTATCCTAATACAAAGTCTTTGTACTTATCTCAGATTTCTATATACTTAACTGTAACCGGTCTTTTTGGCTAACTATTCAATTAACCTACCATACAACTCTGTCAAGTTCACTTTTTTATACTAGCTATAACAAATTTGGGTTTTTTTTTTTTTTTTTAAAAAAATCCGTTTTTTATTTAGTATTAAGGAACAAGGTCACGTCAGTGCAAGCTATGTAGACCTAAACCTCTACCCCTGCCCCAGCTCAGAAAGGCTGAAGAAAAACCATCTAACTACAAGGCTAGTCAGTATAAAAAACTCCCCCAAACCACAACCGCTACAGTGTACACGAACCCAAAACCTCTACAGACGTGCGACATAGGAGAAATCCCAAAACCCAAACAGTGAGCCAACCAAAACAACAGAAAGAAACCCGCAGCTAATGAGAACCCATAAACTGAACCCTAAGGAACACCATAGGCTGAGGCTATTCAGATATACTGAGCACGCCATCATAGAACTGGCCCTGAGCACTAAAACGGGTAATAGTACCCTATGTCCGATAGACTGGGCAATAGGGGCAACGGAAACAAAAGTGAGAGAAACCCGACCGAAGTAGGAGGAAGGCATGTGGTAGGGCCCAAGAACCCCCAGAGGTCCGCCGGAAACCAGACCCGGTGGGAAGGCCAGTAGCCAAAGTGCTGACCAGGAAGAGGTGGTAGTAAGGTACCATCTGGGGGGAGTGGTACTGGTCCGAGACCAGCAGGAAGTGTAGAAGGCAGTAAGGTGCCAGCTAAGGTGGGGGGATAGCAGTAGGGTGCTAGCCTGTGGTAGCAGTAGGGTACCAGCCGATCGCACCGAGAAAGTGTAGAGAAAGGGTAGACACAGGTGTCAAAACAACTGTTGGAACAGTGTTCGTGTCTTGCTAGGCGGCCTCCAGCAAGCCCCAGACAAAGCCAGTAGTTTTACCATGTCTCTCATGTAGTCCCTTGTTCTACGAGAGATAGTGTCACTATAGTGGATGGGATACCACCTGCTGAAGCAATAAGCAAGGAAGGAGGGTGGCGTAATCGACTGTAGCCTGTTGAGGAGACCCAACACAACTCCCCAGTTTCTTTAGGGGAGGGATACAGGAATCCATCATAAATGCGTACTGCAAACCGTAGTCCCAGCCGTCTGTTGTGATGAAAAGAGGAAAACCCAACTGTGATGAAGCTAAGCAAGGCCTAGCAAAAGTGGAGTAAAGGAGGTACCCAGCATCGTGAGATGCTGGAAGAACAGGGCAGGGTGTCCCTAGAGGGTAAACCTCAAAGGGAGAGGGCAGAAAAGATGGACCCGAAGTCCAGAGTGATGAATAGTGATAGCCTACACCTCCCCCAAGGGAAGGGTGTAGACTGAAAAGTGGTGATAGTTTGATGTGGTGTTGAGTCTATCCCAAATAGGAAATAAATTTCAATCACCGGAGGTGTAGGGGAGACGGAGGATGCTATAACAAATTTGTTAATTATTAGTCTTATATATAATATGCTAGAGTTTCTTTTATTACAATTATTTCTTTACTATTTATAATTTTATTAACATTTAAATTTTCTGATTAGTCACCTGTTTCATATTTTATTATTATGCTAAGACAACCAATTTTTCCACCAAATTTTAAAATTAGAATACAGTTATTTTTATTTGCTTTCTATAATGAAATCCTATTATTCCTTTCTCCTATGATATAACTTTTTTTCCCCCCTCCCCTATCCTCATATGATTTGCTTAATTAAGAGTATAAGAACCATGCATGTAGCGTTAGCTATAGCGTAAAAGAAAACACATGTCCTCCTTCCACCCACCCTTACTATATCCCTAATATCTGCTGATATAGGGCTGACTGCAATCTTGCTCAAAGAATAACCTGTCTCTCTACCTTGCCAGTGAATTCAGAGAATGGAAGAAGCCTAACTAAGAACAAGCAGAAAAACATAGAAAGGTAACTACCTAGAATATCATAAAGAAATAAAATAAGAATCATACTAGATTACTGAAAAAGAATATCTTTCATACCAAAAGAGATTATTTAATAAATAATAGGAAAAAGATAATTCTTCAGGAGCTTAACATATTTGGTCTTATTAATGTTTTAAGTAATAAGAACTAAAAGTCCTTTTCTCTTATCCTGAAAGTACCTTTAAACTATAAGGAAAATTCCATTATCATTTTCTTTGAGATAAATATAATCAGGCAACCACTTCTCTTCAAGTTTTCTGAAAACCCATTGTTTATTTAGGTCTTTTGATTTTTTTACACTATACTTATTACTTTAAATAAAGCTTTCAAAATCCTCTACTTTCTTGTCTTTATGAACTGTAGCCTACTTCACTCTCTTTGTCACATACTTAGGCTTGAGCTTGAATCTTAATTTGGCTAGCCATTTCTTAATATTGACCTCTTTGAGTACTTTATCTACTATTTTATTTATTAGTCAATCATGTTTTACCACTCAAGTTAAAACTAGGAATAGCATATTTGCTCTCTAGAAAGAGAAATACCTAGTCCAAATTTATTGCTGAAATCTGATCTTGTTATTTTCTGGTTTGATTTGGCTGCCTGAATAATCATTTAATACCTCTAATATCTAATAATAGTGTGTCTAGGATATAGAATATTTTCTAATAATTAGAGATTATATGTCTAGATAAGAAAGCTTTTAACTGTGGTTCAAGGCTGTCCAATAGTTTAAATAACTAGGACAATATTCTAGACACAGTAGAAAAATGTTATAATCTTGCCTTTTTCAATCTTGGTTATTTCTTTTTGCAGAGTTTTGAGAGATTTTTTTCTTTTCATGTTAAGAAGTTTACATATTCAGATTGATAAACCATAGTAAAAGGGAAAACTAAATTGAAAAGCAGGTTGTATGATTTGTATTGTACTGTTCACAGTCACAATTACTGTCAGGACAATAATAGTAGACTTAGAGATCTACTACTTTTTTTTTTTTTAGTGAGGTAGCTAACTAAGTATGTTTTATAAACACTTTTGATAATTCAGTATTGTGAGGTAAAAGCCAACTCTAGTATTCATCTGAGAGACTTGGGCTAAAAGTCTTTAGTCAGGGAATCTGTCATAGAAGGTTTATTTTAAGAAATAAATAAGGTAAATATTGGAAAGTGTAGAACAATATTATATTAATAAGATTTCTTCTCTGTGACTGGATGATGTCTTGTAAAGCTCAAGAGGTACTTCAATATTAATATCCTGTATTTGAGTATTCATGAACTACTTCTAACTACTATACCTCTAATAAACTACTTTGGTTTTAATGTGCAAATATCCAGAATCTTATAAGTGCAAACATTGTTTGACTTTGAAACTGCTTATAACCTTTGTTGGTCTCAGAATAGTAGTCCTCTACTGAGATGACTATGCTATATGTTATACTAAACAGATATTTACAACTTAGATTGATGTTAGAGGGACATCAAACTCTAGTATAACTGAGAGACATAGGGCAAAATCTTTGTTTAGAGAATCTGTCATGGAAGGCTTGTCTCGATAAAATAGTTAAAGGAGAAAGATTATAGTATAACAAGATTATATTATTAAGATCTCTTCTCTATTACTTGATGATGTCGGTAAAGCTCGCAAGGCAGTGGGATATTTATATCCAGCATCTGAGTGTTTGCGGACTACTTCTAACAACTATGCCTCCCAGGTACTACTCTGGTTTTAATACGCAAATGTCCAGAATCTTATAAGTACGAGCACCGTTTGACCCTAAAACTTCTCACACTGTTCCACGGTTATAGAATAGTATTCCTCCATTGAGATCACTGCACTATTCATTGTACCAAGCAGCAGTCATCAACTTAAGTATCTGTATGGACTATTATATTACCTTATTCTTATTGACTATCATCCCAGTAGTCTCTTTGGTCATGAAGTGATCAGTTTCATGCCAGGCAACCTAGTACCAATCGCAAGTCCAAGCCCGATGTGTTAATGTCTTTACGGGTCTTTCGACTTATCTAGGTCTTCCTGTCTGAGCAACCTTCCCCTTGGTCTTCCTGCCTCTATAAAGGAGTCCTATTGTTAGGACCAACCAATCTACAGCTGATCTCAGAAAGGTATAGGTGGATTCGGTATGTCTTCAATAGCCTCCACTATTGGGACATCCTCTGGGAGTATTTTACTGAAAACATCCCATCACCTTCGGCCCATAATTAGGAAGCCTAACTTTGAAGACTACTATCTCAATGCACCTGTGATGGAATTCTTCTATTCCACTTCCCAAATATCGCTAAAGGTCCCCTCTCATATACCCTGCGACCAGCATGTAGTTGGACAGATGGTGGCATTGTATATGGTGTTATAAAGTGGGCTTTATTGATATGACATTTGAGTTGTAGGACACAACTCTTAAAACCTCATTAAAGACTTACAGGCTCCATAACGGGGCCGGAGGCAGGTGTTGGCTATGGTAAATTGAGGGTCTGTGCGCAGTCACCCTACTGTGAGGTCTGTGCACTTATTGTCTCAGATTTCCATATAACTAATATGAGCTTCCTCTTACCAGGCTTCACCTCAAATGCCTTCATAACTTTTATAAATGTTTTGAAATAGATTTTAAGACCTAGTATTGTCCGGGTAAAAGATGTTCTGCTTTTACTTGGCTACAGTATGAAAACCTTTTCCAAACTATCTTACTTCTGCCCTTCCTGGCATGTCTGCATTTTCATTATGAAAATGTTCCACACCTTCCTCCATATTTTCCATACCAGTGGCTAGCTCCCATATGTTCTCATCTTCTGAACACCCTTGACATTTGACAAAGTACTACAGTTCTCACTTTTCTTGATAGTGGCCGTGTACGCATTTTCTGTAAGAACATATCTCACTTCTTACAACTTTTTTCAACCTCCCATTGCAGATCACTGTCAATGTCCTCCAGTTCACTAGAGAGTTGTTGACGATTATTATGAACTGATTCATGATATGGTTTCTTTAATACAACATGAAATACAAATACAGGAGTAGATGTTTTATCGATCAGATATATTGAGCTTGAATGCTCACGATCCTTGCTTTTCCAGAATTTGGAAGGGACTGTAAAGCTTGAGGCTTAGCCTTTTTGATTTTCATCAGTTGTGAATATTTTTCACGTTTAACATTACTTTGTCCCCGATCTTGAAGTCGGGCTGTTGTCTAGCTTTACGGTCCTAGTATTTTGACATTCTTTCCTATATCTTTTCTGATGACTTTCACGCTTGTTCACATATTGTTTTAATCTAGTTCGTGTAGAGTGTTGCTCCTGGATTTTGAGCTTCTTACTCCTTTATCCACTCTGTCTGTAGTTGGAATTCATAGTTTGCATAAAATAGTAACACCCCATGAACATTGGTAGAGGAATTGTTGTAAGCATGTTCAGCTAGTAGTAATAGCTGATACCAGTCATCCTGATCATAGTTGACAAAGCTTCATAGGTATCCTTCTAGCACTTAGTTGGTATGTTCCATTTGTCAATTAGTTTGGGGATGGTATGCCGTTAACATTCTTTGCTTAATTTCCAGTACCTTGCAAAGGGATTCTCAGAATTATCCTTTGAATTTTGAGTCCATATCCATGACAATTTCAGTTGGCAGGCCATGCAGCCTCCAGACCTCTTTTAGGAATATGATTCTAACATGTTTAGTGGTAGCTGATGTCTGTAGTCCAATAAAATGTACCATTTTTGTGAATTAATCAACTACTACTATTATCTGAGTGCATTCTTGCGATTCTAGTAGTTGTGTGATAAAGTCTACTCAGATGGACACCCATGCTGTGTAGAGTATTTGCAGTAGTTGCAATAATCCGTACTTAGCCTGTCTAGGTGCTTTGTTATGTTGGTATTCATCTCAGGATCAAACATAGTCAATGATCCATTCTGCGAGTCCTTTCCAGTAGAAGTCATGCATAATGATTTGCAGGATTTTCTCGCATCCAAAATGTTCTGCAAACTTTGCATCGTGATATTCTTCTACGATCTTGGTGTATAGAACTTGACTATTTGATACAAATAGACTTTTCTTATAATATAGTAGATGGTCTGTTAAGGTCTAATCCTTGCAGAAATCTTTTCCTTCCTCTAGTAGCTTAATGAGTTTTACCCTTATTTGCCTCCAAGCTGTGTCTGTCTCGATAGCTACCAGTATCTCACTGTAGATTTCAAGGTAAAACTGCTTCATACACTTTTGTAGGATAATGGCGTATGACATTGGAACTTTTTCCGGTACTTCTGAAATGTGGTACCAGTATTCATTGTCTTTAGCCAATGCCTGCAGGTAATTGGTGCTAGGTTTCTGTTCTTTAACGATCAAGGATCTTATTATTATATTAGAGCTTCTGAATCCTTTTGTCCTACATTCTGTTTCTTCCAACTCATCTACTTTTATCATTTCTGATGTATTGATTTTTTCTACCACCAGTTGGACTATACAATCGCCTAGTCTTATCTGGCAGTCCTATTCTTTATAGTTGAATAGTATGACTGTGAGCTGACCAGTGTAATCTGCATCGATTACTCCAGCTCTAGTATAGATTCCACTTCAAACTGCTAACCTGCTTCTTGGAGCAATTTTTCCGTAAGTTCTTTTGGGTAGTCCAATAACTATCATAGTCTTTATTAATGCTTGTCCATATTGCGGGACAATGTCATCCTCTGTTGCATACAGATCATGTCATGCAGCTATTCTTGAACCCTTTATTAGCAAGTATGCTATTTTGCTCAGTCTCTTAACCCTAATCATAAGATCCTTTCCGCCTCTTCGAGGTTCCAAATCTAATTCTTTGTCCCAGTCTCAGTCCTCACCTTCATCACCTACTCTGGCTACTAGCGATACCAATAATTATTCTAGTTGCAAAGTTTTCTGTTCGTGATGCCTAGCTTCCTCCTCAGGATAGTACTCTGGCCACCTGCTGAATGTGTCAGGCTTTTCTGGCCTTCATGCCTAGATGGTATACAATACGAAAATTGTGTTCCACTAACTTCTGAACATATCGAATCTGGTGGCTACTCCAGACTTTTGAGGTGAGGAAGTATTGCAAGTTTTGATGGTCGGCAAAGACTGTGATCAGTTTTTTGTCCCAATCAAGTCGTGTCTGTATTCCTTGAATGCTTCGCAGATCACAAGAAGTTCACTATCAGGAATTTCGCAAATTTTCGTTCTGCTGAGTTTAACTTTCTTGAATGGAAATCTACTGGATGTAGCTTTTTCTCCAATTATTGAGAAAGTATACTACCGTGTGCGAAATCGCTAGCATCAGTTTCTACTACTGTTTCTCTTTCTGAAAAAAAGTGGTGGACTACAGGGGCTGCAGTAAATTGATGCTTTAGTTCTTCAAGAGCCGCATTTTACTCCACTCCGTATTTGAAATTCTTTGGATTTTCTTATAATGTCTTAGTTATTGGCTTGCAAATAGCTGAGAAGTTTTTAATGAACCGTCAGTAGAAGTTTGCAAATCCAATAAAGACTAGCACATCTCTAACCAACTTGGGTGGTTTCCAAACTATTATGGATTCCACCTTCCAGGTACTCATGGACACCCTATTACCGGCTACAATATAGCCAAGGAATTCCACTTCTGGGGTACAAAAGGTCGACCTTTTTAGCGATACCGCACATTCAAAGTCTGATAGACTTTGTAAAACCCTTTTAACAGCTTTGATGTGTTCCTTTTCATTCTTTGAATATAGAAGGATATTATCCAGGTAACATATAACTCCTATGTCCAAAAATTCTTTAAGTACTTGGTTCATCATATCATAGAAAGTTGCAGTAGTATTGACTAATCCAAATAGCATAACCTTATATTCATAATCCCCATATTTTGTCCAGAAAGCTGTTTTCTATTCATCTCCTTTCTTAATCCTAATCAAGTGGTAATCATCTTTAAGGTCTAACTTCGGGAAGATCTTGGTGCTGGCCACTCGGTCTCGAGGTTCAGACAATAATAGAAGTGAATTTTTGTTGAGGATGGTAATCTTATTTAGGTTGCCATAATCCACAACTAGACGTAATCACCTATCAGGTTTGGGTATGAATAATATGGGTACTCCTACAGGGGATTTACTCTGCGTAATCTTTCCATACTTTATCATAGTTTCCAAGTATTTTGTTAAAGCCTTAAGCTGTTTTTCCTATAGTGGATATATCGGTCCCCAAGGGGGTGTCGATCTAGAGACTGATTTAATCTCATGGTCAAAGGTTCATCTAGGGACTAGCTTTTCTACTGTCTAGGTTTCAAACAAATGTTTGTAATGCCAGTATTATTTTGGTAACAATTCGAGTTTCACCGTATTCTTGGTGGTTCTAATTTGTCTAATATGACAAGCATTTGGGTCTCAAGCTACTGATTCATGGTATTCAAACATATCTGTTATTCCTTTATCTTCCACTTCACAGTTTTCGCATCTTTTAGAAGTGAACGTTGAATTTTCTGCATCTTCTATATGTGAGACTGGGTGTTCACAATGTCACCAACTAAAAGGAATTGTGATTCCATTGTACCCTGCTTTAGCAACTTCACATAATACTTCTAATATGTGTGGTTCTTTCCTATTTACCATTTCATAGGTAGGGTATAACACTTCCCTCCTGAGGCTGCTGATAAGCCATCAAAGCCTAAGATATCAACTGCATTGTTGCGTGCAACTATAGGAATGCGAAGGTCTTCAACTAGGTCCTTATTGATAACGAACATGTTGGATCCCGAGTCTAATAAGACTTTAACTATGTATCGCTTATCATCAATGTGGAGGTAAGCGATCCCCTCCAGATAGTTGTATCATTTTAGTTTAGAAGTATCTAATTCCATATACTTAGTGCAGATTAGATTTTCCTGGTTCTTGCGTTTAGGCATCATTGATGTTTGGTATAGGTAACAAGATGTTTGTTACTCCACTCGCATTGTTTCGACCATTCAGGTCTGCTCAGACAAACTAGGA
Source organism: Tuber brumale (assembly GCA_014065205.1). Classification (NCBI taxonomy): domain Eukaryota; kingdom Fungi; phylum Ascomycota; class Pezizomycetes; order Pezizales; family Tuberaceae; genus Tuber; species Tuber brumale. Next base: position 892,246 of record JACCEG010000001.1, on the reverse strand, counting down.
ATTTTTAGCACTAACAATCTGGGACTATATACTGAGCGGCGCTTCACCGATATGCAACTGTGCTCAACTTGTTTTCAGGCTAAATACCTTCTCCCAACATGCCTGACCTAGGCTCATAGCAGACTTTTGGGTGGTTATTAGCTATTTTACTCCCCAAGTATGGAGTTCTCACTTTCACCGATCCCTTCCCTTAGAGTTTCAGTTATCAGTCTAACTACCTCAAAGGGGCCTTGCGGACTAAAGCAGCACATTTCTGCCCCACACTCTGGCAAGAAGGCAAGACAGTACATATGTATAATACGACTCAGACTCGTGTTATAAGTGGAACAGCCGACATTGGTTGTCCTCTTATCGGTATTGTTATCAGGTAGATCATGCATTTCTATGTCTCAACTTCTCTGATATAGTAACTTGCTTGCATGCGAGAAGGGAGCAGCTACCAGGTAACTCGAGGAACTTCGTACTATTGTCTCTTAGGTTATGTGAGCATGTTGACTATCCTCTCTCTCAGTCAAGACTCTCCATATATTGATTCCTTGTATTTGAACTCGTAAGTCCCTCATAGGGTCTCTTCACTTGGTGTCTACGGGCTTTGATCTTGAAAGCGGAGACTTGCTTCGTGCCGCTTTAATCATTTTGAGCTCCAATTCGGGTAGTTGCACACAGACTACCTGATCTCCATCATAGTTGGTACCCAATACACCCTAGCTAAATGGAGTTCCTATTTCTATTTGAGTTCTATATAGATACTGACTACCTAAATGCCGTCGCCTTTGGTACCTACGAACTGACCTAGGTCAGTACTTCGTCGTCTGCCAGTTCTAAGATCCTACTCATTCACGCTGGTTGCAGGATGATAGCGACTCTGGATGCTAATTGAGGCTTTACAATAGACGATCTTGCATGACAAATTCCCATTTTTATCGGTTTTGAACTGACTGTTGCTGCTGATACATGGGCATCTCCCTAACAAATTTGGTATGTGTGGTTTTTCTTTCCACAATGTGTACAATTCTTTTCCCACCTGTAAGTGTCTATAATACTTTGTAGGATGCCAGTATGAGCCTGGTCGAAGTTGGTATGAGTTGTCTTAGCCACACCTCCTCACTTCATTTTTGGCTCTTCTAGTTCATCCTCCTATTTTCATTTTCATGGTGGAGCTCTACCTCCTTTGACATAAGTTTAGTTTGTCCTTTGTCCCTTTGATTTAGAGTCCCATCGGTCTTCTTCTTTGACCTCGGAGCCTATTTTCAGCCCAGGTGGTTGGTCTCTTGCAAGCTTCTCTCTGGCGAGAAGTGCTTCCTCTGATTAACCACAAGTCCTTAGCACTACTTCCCATTCTTGATCTATATCGTAGTTGAGTATAAACAACCTGCAAACGATTTGTTTTGGAAGTTTGTTTTCAACTTCCTTTCTCCAAGACTCTCCTGTCATTCGTGTTCTAATATTTAGATTGTGCATAAATGCCTAGAATAGATCAATAATTCTCTTGTACCTTACCATATTCATATTTTGAAGTGTTTGGCTTTTCACTTCTACGGGGGCGAAACATTTGATTATATTGTGTTCAAAATATATCCACGTAGCTAGTTCTGGCTGTTGGGTTTTGCCCTGAAGTCTGTCTATAGCCTTCCTATACCAGATAGTATATGGAAGGACTATATCTCCCTTGGTACCGTTGAGGGTGTAAATAACTCATTCGTGAGCATTCTTTCAGATTCACAACTTTCTTTCAAAATAGTCGGTACACTGTATAATCCAGACATATATGTCTCACGAGGATTTGGCCTCCAAGAATGTGGGCGGTTCAGATGGTCACTTAATATTTAGCATCATTGCATTAGTAAAAGTTTCTGCCATACCTGACTGTTCTGGTATTTGTCCTCACTGACCACAGCTAGGACTCCCTCTTCTCTTTCCTGTTTCCTCATCATTATCATCACCATCATCTGGATCCTCTGGGTCACCTCCTTGTACCATTGAAAGAAATGCATCAGCGGCTTCTGTGCCTTTCCCCTTTTCCCTTCACGTATGTGGGGAATAGTATTCTTCTTCATTTTCCTGTTTTGAGACTGAATGTACTGGTGCAGGATCCAGTCTCTCGGTAGTTCCTTTATCTTATCCACTAATTCATTTATGGCTTTTATCAAGAATTTGACAGATTCCATAGTGTCGTTAGCTATGTTAGTTTACTCTCTTTGCAACGTTCAGATGATTGTATGTTGCTCTTTCATGGCGTCATATATGTCTAACAACGATGTTGTATAGCCTTTATCTCATTTCACTGTCTGATCTTGAAAGAGATTAAACTCGCTACGGAGTTCTGAAACTAATTTTTCCAAAGTTATGTCATGTGCAAGAACTTCGTGTCCCTGCTGACCTAGACTACCATATAACTAGGTAGCAACATTTTCATGGGCTTGCTGCCACTGATCTTTTTTGGCCAGTTTGACTGCCATGTTGTGGTATATTGCCACTTGTATATCCTTCACCTCTGACTCTACCACAGTTAACTGTATCAATAAGATAGCTATCTCATTATTGTGGAGGTTTTGCCCTTCTTCCAATTTCTATTGTTCTTCCATCAACTTTTATGCATTCTCTTGAGTTGCACCTGTAAGCCACTTGAAGACAATGTTGGTGGAATCAATAAAAGTATCAATATCTCACTGAATTTGTGCGAGAGTTATCCCTAAGCGGTTGGCCAAATTCTTTATGTTGGCCGCATACTCCTTTGAAGGTTTAGGAGTCCCTGATCTTAATATACAGTGTATACTAGATACACTTGATGATTGTGGTCCAATGAAAATGTCTGTCGCCTTTCGAAATCCTAAGCTAAGGAATGGAGATTGACTGAAATGAGGGGCATCACTGGTGGAGGAGACATATGCAAGCTGGGCCAAACTCTCATCATTGGAGACGTCTGGCTGAGTATTTATTGGTTCTTTTTCCGTAATCTGTTTTGGTCCTTTCAGACACCATGATATATTTGCCATCCCATTGAAAGGTTTTTTTTGATAACTTTAACTCTAACACTATGTCATTAGGTTTTGGATCCGGTATCTCATGTCAATATTCTCGGTCTCCTCTAAAGGATTTGAGGAATTTGATGAATCGTAGATAGTGCAGCAGGTATTCTTCTGAAGATAATATGGAAGGATTAGGGTAATCCGATTCTGCATTTAGAACCTGAAGTTTCTTTTTCTAAAAGTTCAAAATATACTTGTAGTACATATATGGGATTTTTATGCTCAAGCCAAAGAACTGCTCTATTCTTGGCCAAATGTATCTATTTGTTATTTGTTAGAGTGCTGGGTACTCCACTCGACAAAGTCTTCTGACTCAGTTGAATACCACATGAAGTTTGGACTGAGCTGAGTATGATATATACAATTGCATTGATCCCTAGTTGGGATTCCAAAAAGAATTTTGAACCATGAAGGTTCTGGGGTTTCAATGAATTTAATTTCAAGCAATTCTGTCCTGAATATTTCTTCGAATGTATGAATGTAAATGAGATAGTTAAGTGCTTCGATAATGTAATTGAGGTAAGAGCTGAGGGTGGAGTTTGAAGTGAACTCATAGTTCATATAGTGAGCCTTGGTAACAGGAGAACTATCAATATACGATTAGGCAGATGCCAGACTCGAGTATATCTGAGGGATGTAGGCCAAAATCTTTATTCGGAGAATCTGTTGAGAAAGGCTCATCTCGATAATATAGGTCAAGCATAAAGATTATAGTATAACAAGAATATATTGATAAGATCTCTTCTCCATTGCTTGATGATGTCTGTAAAGCTGGCGAGACACTTCGCTATTTATATCCTGCATCTGAGTGTTCGTGTACTACTTCTAACTACTATGCCTCCAAGGTACCACACTGGTTTCAATACGCAAATGTCCAGAATCTTTTAAGTGCAAGCACATTTTGAACCTGAAACTTCTCACACTCTTCTGCGATTCTGAAATAGTATTCCTCTATTGAGATGACTGCACTATTCGTTGTACAAAACAGCGGTCATCAACTTAAGTATCCGCATAGACTATTATATTACTTTAGTCTTATTGACTATCATTCCAGTAGTCTCTTTGGTCATGAAGTGATCAGTTTCATGCCGGGCTACCTAGTGCCAATTGTAAGTCCAAGCCCAACATGTCAATGTCTTTATAGGTCTTTCGACTTATTCAGGTCTTCCTGTCTGAGCATGCTTCCTCTTGGTCCGCCTGCCTCGTTAGCAGAGTACTACTCTTAGGACCAACTAACCTACAGCTGATCTCAGAAGGGTATGGGTAGATTCGGTATGTCCTCAATACCCTCCACTATGAGAATATCCTTATGGAGTAATTTACCGAAAATGTGCCATCATATTTGGCCCGTAATTAGGAAGACTAACATTGAAGTCTGCTATCTCAATGCGCCTCCAACAGAATCCTTATGTTCCACTTCCCAAACGTCGCTTAAGGTGGCCTCCCATATAACCTGTAAACAGCATGCGGTCAGGCAGACAGCGGTGATGTATTTGATATTATAAAGTGGGCTTTAATGATGTAATATTTTAGTTATAGGACACAACTCTTGAAATCTCGCTAACGATGTGCGGGCTCTGTAATAGAGCCGAAGGGGATTGTTGGCTTCGGTAAATCAAAGATCTGTGTAGAGTTACCCTACTGCGAGGTCTGTGCACTTATTATCTCAGATTTCTATATGCCTAACAATTGACTACATAGACTATTATATTACTTTAGTCCTATTGACTATCATTGCAGTCATTTCTTCAGTTATGAAGTAATCAGTTTTATGTTGTGCTACTTATTGCCAATGGCATGTTCAAGTACAATATGTCAACATCTTATAGGCCTTTGACTTATCTAGTTTTTCCTAACTGAGTATACTTTTCCTTGATTTACCTGCTTTCATAGAGGGGTCCTATTACTATGACCAACCAACCTACAGCTGATCTCAGAAGAGTATGGGTAGAATTAGTATATCCTTAGTTGCTTCTATTACTGAAACATTCTCCTAGAGTATTTTGATGAAACTGCCCCATCACCTTCAGTGCAAGTTTAAAGAGCCTAACTTTGAAACCTACTAACTCACTGCACCTGCAACAGACTTCTTTTATTTTACCTCCTAGATATCAGTGAAGGTCACCTCTCCTATATCCCATGAACAGTATATATTCAGACAGACAGTGGAGAAGTATATAGTATAATAAAGTAAGCATCATTGATGTGACATTTTAGTTACAGGATACAACTATCGAAATCTCACTGATAATGTATGGCCTCTCTATAGTAGCTGGAAATGTATGTTAGCTCTTTAGTAAATTGAGGGTCTGTGTACTATTACCCTACTGTGAGGTCTGTGCACTTAGTCTCAGATTTCTATATACCTAATAAGTGTATACTTTGATTTAGCTTTGCCGTGACTATATTTCTACACTCTTTTTTTGACCATGATTGGACTACTATTAATAAGTTATATTCTTTTGAAAACTTTTCTAAATGATATTAACACTTACTATATTATCTCATGTAAGAGAACTATGTACTAGTGGATCTATTTAAAGTATAGTACATTTTATATAAACTGAATCATACTAAGTGCCAAGAAAAGAGTCGCTGAAGTAAGCTAAAATAAATATCAAGTGATTGTCAGTAAGGCTAAAAAGTGGAATAGGAGTATATTATATAGTATAGGTAAGATAATAGAAACTGAGAGCAATTTTACAATTATTATAGCTTCATTTTACAATGACTTTGTTGAGTTTATAGACTCAAATACACTCTACCTACTTCTAAAAAGAAAGTAAACAGGATGACTAAGAACAGAAATTACTAAAAGGCTATTTGCATTTCCTCATCAAGTTTCAAAAATTGGAAGACAATATATTATATGATATAAGCTCTGAATTCTCTCCTACCTAGCTCATACATAAGTGCTATAAGAACTAATGGTTACTAGAGAGGTTATTGTAGCTGCAACAGATAAGAGGTTTAAAATACCTCCATCAAATATTTTTCTATAAAAGATGTGGAAGAAGAAACTTTTAGGTTTTTTGAATTCACAGTAGTAAAACTGAGTTGGCCAATGAAAGTGGCTACTGATAGAGAAAGGCTGCCTTATAATAGGTCTATAGAGTATTGAAAGTAATGGAAAATTGCCTGATAGGATTTATTTTGCATACCGTCAAAAGTATTAATATTAATTGACTATTTAAATAATAGTTTTCATTTTTCTAATTGATGATTCAATAGTAATATATTTGATTTATTTTTAATATGTATATATTTTATACTACTATTCATGTTATATATAGTATTTATAGAGTAATATTTGTTGGTGAAGTTAATTCAAGTAGGATTTTTAAACTAGTATGATTTATTACTATGAATTTCAACAAATAAAATAAGCAAAATCCTATTAAATTCATATTCATCAATTCTATTATAAATTTAGTATAATCAGAGAAATTTACAAGTAAGGCATGATATTGAAAATAGACTTAGTAATATAGTAAATGAAGTGGGAAGATATAAGTAAAGTCAGATATACAATATGGATCAAATACTACTATTATTTGAATTATTATCATAACAGACTTATGAGCCAGTAGGATCCAAAATAGTATGAGCAAAAGTGTCTACAAGTAGGTAGAACAGGAGGTATACTGCATTTAAGCTTATTGAATTTACTAATGATGAAGTATAAGTTCTACAACTAATATTTTTTAGAAAGAAGAGAATGGATAAGAGTATTTTATAAGAGATAAAGCTATATGAGTTACAGGTTAAAGTAAAATTTAACCCAACAGCACATGCCAACTCTCAAAGTATTCAAGTATTAATAGAGGAACAGCTAGTACTAGCCCTAGGTAGAAGCTTGGCATACTGGTTTTGAGACTCTTCAGTAGATGTAAAACTGATGATATATTGGCTATACTTGAAGCACATAATATTACATTATTAGTTATGCCTGCTGGCTATACAGGTATAGTATAGCTACTTGATATATCAATTAATTGCCTATTTAAAGATATTCTAAAGGTAATTTACCTCTACTTTTATTTATTTATTTAATATCATTTAATACTTTTTTACATTTATATTAAATATAATATACAGGAAATAATTAATAAGAAGAAAATTGAGTTAAAAGATATACTGAAAGAGGATCAACTAGGGGAAAGCAATATCAGCAAAAAGAAAAGTGCATCAAATGTGTCAGTACTATATCTAGACAGTATGGAAGTATCAATTACTTTCAGTACATTATGTATATCTAAAAGTTCAATGTATGTTTCTAGTATATCAAGTATATTTAGAGAGTACTAGACATATCACATACATTAAAAGGTAACAAAGAATGTCAAGGAGGTCTAGTAGTAACTAGAGACATTTGGAGTGTCTAGTTGTAGCAGAGGATGTTTGGGGTATCCAGTAATAGTAGAGGATATTTAAGGTATTAGGAATACATCCTATATATGAACTTAGCAAGCCCTATTTCTAGATCTGATTAGTATTACCAGAAGGCCTTACTCAAATATGATTTAGTTCTCATAGTAGCACGTAAGTTGGGATACCACTAGTACAGCCAGCAAAAACTAAGATCAGCCACTATGATAATCCTTGTAGGCACTAAAAGCAGCCTCTCTGCAAGAAAGCTAAACTCTATATAGGAGTAAAAATAAATGACATAGTAGGAAATCTATTTTAAATTTCAGAAGAATTGTTGAGCCAAAATGCTCTTAGTTCTTACTATAAAACTGGGTGATAGTTGAGTTCTGTCAGGACTAGGTATGGTTCGTATTCCTGGCACATTTTTTAGATCTCATAATTATACAACATTCTTAGCTTCCAGACTTAGAGTGATATTGTAAACTATACAACTAATTATTTAAGGCTCTATTTACCAATATTGTTTATACTTCACTACCATATCCTACTTGATATAAGCTTTTCAATAAAGGTGAGAATGTCTACATGATACTAAGATCTGTAGAATTACAGCTAGTTATAAAAGTGGTATTATATGGCAAGACTTGGACTTAGTACTGACTTTGACACCAGATTTATTCAGAGGCCGTTAGAAGAAACATCCAATACTTTGGGACTTGATTCCACTGGACACCAGCTCTTCAATAATGTATAGAATATCTACATAACACCAATATCTGTAGAGGTACAGGCTATTATGAAAGTAGTATTTTCTGGTACGGCATTTTCTAAGTGCTGACTTTGATGCTAGATTCCTTCAGCACCTTTTGGATGGAGTTTCCAATACTTGTGAACCTAGTTCTACTCGATACCAGCTTTTCAACAATATATAGAATGTTTATTTAGCACTAATATCTATAGAGCTAAAGTCTATTATAAAAGTAGTATTTTCTTATAAGGTTTTAGTTAAGTGCTGACTTTGATACCAGATTCCTCCAAAGCCCTTTGGATAAAGTATACGATGCTTTGAGTTCTAGTTCTAATTAAGACCAGCCATCTAATGATATACTGAACATCTACTCAATACCAAGATCTGTAGTGCTATAGCCTGTTATGAAAGTGGTATTTTCTAGTAAGACTACTGCTAAGTTTTGACATTAATGCCAGATTGCTTCAGATCTTTCTAGACAGAGCATACAATACTTTGGAGCCTGGTTCTACTTAATACTGACTTTCTAGCAACATATAGAACCTCTATTTGAGGCTGATATCCACAAAGTTATAGCCTGTTATGAAAGTAGTAGTTACTGGTAAGGCTTTGGCTAAGTGATGATTTTAATACCAGATTCATTTAGTGCTATCTGGACAGAGCTTGCTATACTTTAGAAGCTGATTCTACTTGATAATAGATTTCCAATGGTATATAGAACCTCAACTTAATACTAATATCTGTAGAGCTACACCATACTATAAAGGTTGTATTTCCTAGTAAGGCTTTGGCTAAGTGCTAATCTTGAAACCAGATTGCTTCAGAGCTCTTCAGATAGAGCATGTAATGCTTTGAGACCTTGTTCTACTTGATGCCAGCTTCCTAACAATATATACAATGTCAGCTTGGCACCAATGTCTGTAGAGCTACAGCCTATTATGAAAGTAGTATTTCCTAATAATGATTTGGCTAAGTGGTAACTTTGATACCAGATTCCTTTAGTGTCCTATTGATGAAGCATGGATTACTTTGGGACCTGATTTCACTTGATACTAGCTTTCTAACAATGTATAAAATGTCTACTAAATACTAATATCTGTAGAGTTACAGCCTGTTATAAAAGTTGTATTTACTAGTAAGACTATAACTAAGTGATGACTTTGATACCTGATTCTGTCAAAGCCCTTTTGACAGAGCATGCGATACTTGAGGATCTGAGTCTACTTGATACTAGCTTTCCAACAACATATGAAACCTCAACTCAATTCCAATATCTACAGAGCTACAACTTATAATGAAAGTAGTATTTGTAGGCAAGTTTTGATTAAGTACTGACTTTGATACCAGATTCATTCATGGGTCTTTGGTTGGAGCATACAATACTTTTAGCCCTAGTTCTACTCAATACCAGCTTTGCAATAAGCTATGGAATATCTTTGTGGTTTCAATATCTATACAGCTATTATCTGTTATAGAAGTAGTCATTTACTAGTATAGTACTCACTGTTTTTATATATTAGCTTTTACTTATAAGATACTAGTACCATAATGAAGACAATTTTTTTAGATAGATTTTGTAAATTACCAGGTATGACCTAAGTTAGCAGTGTGAGTTACACTCTTGTATCTTGTAAATCTGGTAGTTTGTTCTAGGCCTCAGGTTCCAGATATCAGTGTGATGTCAGAATATACCTCAGGTATTTGGTCACTATATTAGGTTACATCCCATGTATTTGGTTGCTATGTCTGGTTATATCCTATTTACTTAATTGCTATATCTGGTTATATCCTGTACCTCCTGTTGATTTAGTTGCTACATCTAATTGCATCCTATATATCCTGTACTTGGATAGCTTTGTCCTAATACCAGTTGCTATGCCTACTCTTGTCCTGAATCATAGTTTATATTCTGGCATTCTGTATGCCAAATACACTGGATACACTGCATGTGAGGTTCCATTTTTGCTGATGAAAATTAGACAACAATGAGTAATGATAACTTGAGCTATTGGTAAAACATGGTGAAGGTTTTGCTGAACAAGGTAAGCAGTTATTATATGATCCTTTTACGCAATTAACCTTGCCTTGCTAATTGATGGTAGTGGGAATCCTGAAATGTCATTTAAGAGTCTCAATATAGATACCTTCAGAGAGAACTTAAATCATTGGGTAATTAGAGGATTGGAGGATTGCAGCAGCCTACATTTGATATGCCTATGGGAGAGGATGATCTAGATTCACTACCTCTAGGTAAAGATAATAATGATAGCCTTTCATATAAGGCAGGACTATTCAGTGTACAGCTACATGGATCTGATGAGATTGAGGAATTGGATACAGAGTGGGTTGAGAATAAATAGTCTTTTCTTCTTTCTTCTAATTATTTTATTAATTTCTAATACCTTCTTTTTGACACTGCACAGACCATGTGTACTATTGCGACATCAATGAGGTGATGTTTCACCTTAAATTGACCTACTAGCACACGGTTCTCTTACGCGAGTTAATATGGTATCCGTTTCTGAACCCATACTCACTTCCCGACCCACCCTCCTCCAATGCCCTTCTCCCACTACTTTCCCCCAGTACTAGTATGATACTCCGTTTTCAGCCCCCCCCCAACCATTTCACGGGACATCGCTCTCTCCTTGCTACTCACCACCCGCTATATGGTGTCATACCCAAGCTGCTGGAGCAACCCCGGTGCCCGAATTGTTGAAACATGCTTCTGATACTACTATGGTATCATGCTACGATAGACTTTTTCCTTTACATCAAACTCTATCACTAGTCTACCCCTAATACCTCCTTGCTTCTTTCTCCTTTTTCTTTCCCTTGTTATTGTTCACTCGACCTTTTATGTCTCCCTCTCAGCAGTAGATAGTCA
>JACCEG010000001.1:771192-876079 GCA_014065205.1 Tuber brumale | reverse complement strand
TATCACGCTACGATAGACTTTTTCCTTTACATCAAACTCTATCACTAGTCTACCCCTAATACCTCCTTGCTTCTTTCTCCTTTTTCTTTCCCTTGTTATTGTTCACTCGACCTTTTATGTCTCCCTCTCAGCAGTAGATAGTCAGGGTCTTTTGCTCTTCCTGTTTAGACAGTTAAGCCTTCGAAGTCTCTCAAGCAATCATTCACTCTGCCATATCTTCGTTCCATTCAATATTCCCACAACACGAATGGCCCGAGTGATACCGAGTGACATCTGGTGCACAAGAGAAGTCAAGAAGTAGGTTGGTAGGGTTACTAGCATATTAATTTTGTCATATCCTACAAAGTAGGTTAGGGGCGTTCCCCGCTGTGAAGGGTCAAGTCATGCTGCCAAAATCGGTCTATAAGCTGATAGTTGCCAGAGGTCGAGCTGGGGGTCAGGGGTGCCATGATAGGGTTAGTCTGTGAGCGCTTACGAGCATCATACCGGGCGTGTCTTGTACTGTACCACATAGAACTTAGCTTGCTTTTTGCGGAAGAGGAGGGGTTTCGTGAATGTGTTGTTGGGGGGATGCAGCTGTGGCGGTTTGACCAACCAAGTACCGTAAGCGTTCACGGAGTTATCCTGGTGTCCGAGAGGAGGACAGCACTGTAGTGCATTGTCTCCCCGGGCCCAACGACAAAACCCACCGACCACCCCATTCACACTCCCCTAAGCCCAATACCGTATTCATAGTATATGGTAGTACCATAAAAACGCATCTCGCAATCGTAAACTTTTACAGGTATCTTTTCGTCCACCGGGAATAACCCCCCCGGTCCCACATCCAGCTAGCTAATAATACAATCGGAACATAAAAAGGAAAAAAAAAAAACTGCGCAAAGGGTTCCATTTCTCACATTGCCTTTACGAAACAACAGACGCCCAAACTTTACACCATCTTCTACAGACCTCGAAAACAGAAAGAACCCCAGATACCCATCAGAGCTTTATGGAAGAGAAAGAGAAAGGAACTCCCCCAGGAAGAAACAAGCGGATGACTAAAAGGTTCTTGCAATGGCTTGTTATAATCCTGTTTTCACCCAATCAGAATAATTCCGGGCGGTCAGGTGCGATGCCCGCGGGGGCGGCTAACACACCTATTCTAAATCCTATCAAACATTCCCACTATACCCGCTAGTAAACTCCCTCCTCCTCTGGACCCACTTCCTCCCCTCCTCGACCCAAAACACCGAAGTAGCGATGGCTAGTAAAATCCCCAAATCCTTAAACGACAGCGTTTCCGTCTGGAATATATTCTGCAAGCCGGGGAGATAAATAACCGCCATCTGTCCAACAAGACATCCGATAACGGCGTAATTGAACATTTTGTTCCCAAAAATCTTGATCTCGCCCTTCAATATCGATTTCGATTCCGAGCGACAGGACAACGCGAGCGCCATGTCAAACAGAACAAAACAGGTGAAAGTCATGGTGGTATCACGTGCTGTGACAGCACCATCATGCATTTCCAGGACGTAGACAAATATCGTGCCGAGTAGGATAGTTAGTGCAGAGGTGAAGATTCGCAAGAGGACAGGTCTGGTTAATATTTGCTCGTTGCGGGAACGTGGTGGTCGCATCATCACGGCTGGGTCTACTGGTTCCACTCCTAGGGATTGTGCAGGGGGGCCATCCATCAAGATATCTGTTTAGAAGGGAGAAATGCTGGTTAGCAATCGGCCCAAAGCAGGGATGGTCGTGCAAAGAGAAGTAAAGCCTACTTATCCATAAAATTTGCATGGGGTTTAATGGGTTGGGTAGTCCGACAAATGTGCATAAAAGAACTAAGCTCAAGGCAGCGATGCTGGTACTAAGTTGAAAGGTTAGGAAATTTTGAATGTTGTAAAAGATTCCTTTGCCTTCTTCAATGGCACTGAGAATAGTGGAAAAGTCGTCGTTGGTTAGAATCATATCCGCTGCCTCTTTAGCCACATCGGTTCCCTGCAATCCCATGCTGATGCCGATATCTGCCATTTTAAGTGCAGGGGCATCATTAACCCCATCACCCGTCATGGCTACGACTTCTCCCCGCGACTGAAGTGCGCGCACAATTTTCATCTTATGTTCTGGAGAAGTGCGGGCAAAGATCGTCGTAGTGGCAATTGCTTGTGCAAGTTGAGCGTCTGTCATGGCATCTAGGTCCTCACCTTTCAAAACAGGCCGCACAATACCGCCGTGCCCATGGCTGTTGGGAAGGATTGGCATTCCAAGCTTCCTTGCGATAGCAACCGCAGTTGTTTCGGAATCACCGGTGATCATCATTACTTTAACACCGCCGCGCATCAATCGTCTGATTGCAGACTTGACCCCCTTTCGAGGGGGATCAGACATGCCAACTGCTCCAACAAACGTGAGACCCCTAAATATGGGATCATTTCCACTAGCATTCCCAAGGTTCCCCGGAATTGGGGAGCCTTGAGCAAACCCTATGACTCGTAGCCCTTCGGATGCCATTTTTTCAGCAGCCGCCAATGCATTCTTCCGTTGTTTTTCATCCAAAACAATCTCTCTTCCCTCTTTCGTCAGGTAGGCATCACATCTTGCAAGAACCTGCTCAACAGCACCCTTGATATATGGCTTGCGCTCACCGTCCTCATCGCGAACAACGGCACCCATCCATTTCCTTTCAGAGGAAAATGGAATGTCTGTTACTCTTTCGGTACGTTGCCTTGCATCGGAATCCCCGAATGCATCCATTAAATCCAACAGAGCAACATCAGTAGCCTGTCCAACGAACCGGGAGTTAGCACCGGTATTTGTAATGCCGATTGCTGCAGCTGCCACAGTCGAAGCACTTGTCGAGGAAAGCCGAGCATTATTACATAAATTGCCAATTCGTATTACAGCCTCTGTCGCAGCATCCCTGGTGATAGGGGGTTCAAGGAGACTCGTTTTTTCCACTGGCAATGGAAGATCTGGTGTCCACAATTGGGTGACGGTCATGTGATTCGTTGTTAGGGTGCCTATCTCCTGTTAGAAACTGTTGCGATTAGATTTGAAAAATGTAATACCAGTTTTATCACTGCAAATAACGGAAACACATCCCAAGGTTTCCACACTAGGCAATCTCCGTACAATCCCCCCCCGTCGTACCATCCGTAACACTCCCAATGCTAATGTCACTGTTACGATGATTGGCAAGCCCTCCGGTATAGCCGCAACCGCCAAAGAAACGCCCACTTGGAACATGTCAAGCCAGCTTCGCCCTTTCCACAATCCCAGGAGAACGATGACTCCAATAACACCAAAACTAGCATAACTTAGATCTTTGCCCAGTTTATCCATCGAGCTTTGCAGAGGAGTTTTAGGTTTGCTGATTCCGGCAAGCATCGCTGTGATTGTACCGAATTCAGTTTTGGGGCCAGTGGCTATCACTATTCCCTGACCATTGCCGCTGCGTACTAGTGTTCCCATAAATGCGATACATGTCCTTTCAGACACGGAAATATCCGACAGAGTCGGATTAAGCGCATCCCGTGGGGCAACAGCTTCCACCGTTTTCTTCACGGGCTCATTCTCGCCGGTCAGATTGGACTCATCGATTTCCAAACCGGCCGTCTGAGTGATGCGGATATCCGCCGGAATTCGATCCCCGGTTGAGAATATCACTAGATCGCCTGGAACCAATTGCCCAGCCATAACCGTGGAAGATGTGGGCGATCCGGATTCTCCATCTGCGGGTCTACCCCGGACTAGATGCGCGTAATGGGGAACAAGCTTGTTCAAGGCCTCCAAACTTTTCTCCGATCGGTACTCCTGGACAAAGCCCACGGCAACAACAATGACAACAGCCAAAGTGATGCTTATTGCATCCTCCATATTTCCCATCATGAAGGAAACTGCTGCGCTCCCGAGGAGTAGGAGGATGAGGGGCGATTCAACAAACTGCTTGAAGAATCGCACATACAACGACTCGTCATCTCCATGGGGCAGTTCGTTGGTTCCGTGGATCGATCGACGGTATATAGCATCTTGAGACGAGGTTAGACCATGTTTCAGGGAAGTTTGGAGCTTCAAAGCTGTCTCTTCGGGGGTGAGGAGTGCATAGACCGCGGAGGGGGGCTAAAGGAGAACCCATATCAACAGGTGAGCGATAAAATAGGGCTTAGGAGAAAGAAGTTGAAATCTAAGCTTACGGATGCGAGTGACACACTACTTCCGTTGGCAGAAGCATGAAAAGGCGACGCAGTAAGGCTGCGGAGTGGGATTCCAAGCGGGGTGTTTGATCGAGGTGAAGAACCCATTTACCTCTAGGGGCAACAGGATAGAACTTCCGCAGTGGGGAGGTGTGAGATGACCGAATTCGGCGGCGTTGCAGAAGCTACAGCATCAATCAAAGTGATGATAACGAAGGGTATTCCCGTGGGACGGAGGAGGAGGCGAAGGCGGAGGAGGCTCAACCAGAATGAGGGCGAGTAGGAATGGGGGGAGCGACAGATGGAATGCTATTGAAAAAGCAAGGAAGCGAAATGAAGAAAGAAGGGAGAAAAAGGGAAAGGAGAAAGAAAGGAGCCACCGCTTTCTCTGTTCTTGGTGGGAGGTTGACAGGCAGTTGGCAATGCACGAGTAATCGAAGGCTGGTGTTGCGGGCAGCGAGTAACAGGCACCAGCAGTGAGAGGGGTGAAGCGACGAACACGAAGGCTAGGTTACAAGGGGGGTGTCACAACGCCAGGCTGTTTCCAGAAAAGGCGCGGAGGTCCGTCATGGTTCCTAGCTGCCAGCAGCAGGCTGGACTTGAGACATCTACCGGTGCTCAAGTACTGAACCAGGACTCGTGCAGTGCTCATACATGGGCACAAAAGGGGATCACAGTGACTTTGTGGCCATTCGATATGTAAATGTGGGGAATATGATGGCGGATGGATGTCTATATTTTTCTGTTTTTTTCTGGTACAGGTATGCGAGCTGAAAGGACGTTTCTTTCCCTATTGAAGGCTTGACAGGTTCTGTGGGAGGGGATCCAAGATAGCGAATTGTTGTGGACGGGTATGGGTAGATTATTGATAATTCAAGGGTAGAATGCCGGCGAGAAAGAGAGGGGGGTTGGGAAAGCCCACAGGCCCTGGTTAAAGATGTCTCCACACGTTTGATTCCTTTCTCCCCGGCCTCGGGAGCGAATCTTGCTCCTTCTTGTGGAACGTCAGGCGTCAGGAGTGTGGGAAACGCCAAAAATGCTTTGTCAGGAGTAAATTGTGTCCCATCTTATCTTATAAATCTCATCTAATCCATTAATCAGGATCAGATTTCTTGATCTCACGGAGCATAAATTATCAGATGCGAGTACCTGCCTCCTCTGTCTGTTATTCGTGATACCGACACAAGCATTTCGCAGTCCGCATCGCCTCCTCCACTGGGCAACCTTCTCACATCCCTCATTTCAGACGACTCAGGCCGTCGCTCTTCACCACCACTCTTCCGTTCATGCTCTACCAAACTTCTTTCTTCAATCCTATCATAACCCCACCAATCCTGCCCCCCTTTTCCCCTTCCACTGTTGGTAATCTTTCGGTGTGCTTGAGTTAACCGCCGCTGCTTCTGTCTTTTTGGTGCATCGTCCTTCTTTTCCCACCCATTTTTCCCACCTTCTTTTTCGTCTTCCTCACACGGTGCGCTCTGGTGTCGCGTCATCGGTTGGCCTATCCTTCTTTTCCCGCGGCAAGAAGAAAGCCTAGACAGTAGCAGAGCGGGTAGCCGACCAATTCGTCACCTCTCCCAGCCCCCCGTAATAACAAACACGCCCACTTCCATCCTCGCGTCGTCCACGTAGGCTTCACCTCCTCGCCTTGCAATCCGTGAAAGTTTCTCCCTTTCTCGCTTTCTGCTCACCCTCGCTACTGTCGCTATGTTTTATTCAGAAACTTTGTTGTCCAAGACCGGGCCTCTGGCTCGCGTCTGGCTGAGTGCTAATCTTGAGCGCAAACTCTCGAAAACACACATTCTACAATCTAATATCGAATCGTCCGTCGGTGCTATTGTTGGTCAAGACCAGGCTCCCATGGCCCTGCGTTTGAGCGGCCAACTACTCTTGGGTGTTGTCCGAATCTATTCTCGCAAAGCTAGGTACTTGCTCGAGGACTGTAATGAGGCACTGATGAAGATAAAAATGGTTCGTTCCTCATCTATTTTAACTCTACCACCCCCCCCTTCACAGGCGGTCTTCTAGTCACCTATGTGCCTTTCTAACGCGTCTCTTTCCAGGCCTTTCGCCCGGGAGATGTTAATTTGCCTGCCGGTGCTAGTGCACATACCGCTGCTCAACTCACGCTCCCCGATGCGATTACAGAACTTGATTTGCTACTGCCTGACCCAACCCTGGATTTGGGTGATATCGGCGAATTACCCTTCGATTCCGATGCGCATCTATCTCGAAGACAAATCATTACCCTTGCAGAGGACAGCAGCCAATTCCTGCAGGAATCCATCGAAATGGAAGTGGGGCGCAGGGGCCCCGAAGGGAAGGATATCGGCTTTGGTCTACAACTTGATGATCTCGATCTCGATGTCGGCGATGAGGCTGAGACCCCAAGGCCACAGCGAGCTACCCCCGAGGTTGGAAGGAGAGAACTTCCGGCAAGGGATTTTAGAGACGACCTATTGTCGGAAACTATGGAAGTGGAATATGAGGCACAGGCAAAGAGGGACGAACCTGAGATAGGGCTTGCGCCCCCGGAGGAAGATTTGGGTCTGGAGTTTGAGGCCGGAATGGGATTCGAAGGCGAAATTGGTCTGGGTGAAGGTGATTTGACAATTCTTGGGGCTCCGAGTGAGGTTGGCAGAGCCTCTCCTGTAGCCCCACTTCAGATTGAGCCGCCAGAATCAGTTCATGAAGCGCCATCGATTCATGATGTTCCGCATTTCGCACGTGACTCATCAGAATCCCCACTTTCTTCAGCTCGTAGCAGTGTTGTGCGCGACCTCGAGGCAGACCTTCAACAGCAGGGCAGTTTTGTGGATATCAGCTATATCGACGAGGCTCTTCGGGAGCCGAGCGAGGAGCCGGAAGAGATACTTGCACACCGACGCCAGGTGCGTGGGAGAAGAGTAATGGTTGACTCTGTGACGGAAATTCGCGCGAAGCAGATTAAGGCTCAACAAGAGGATCGCAGCAAGATTTTGATCGAGCCTAACTTTTTGCCCAGAGATCCCGGGCTTTTGGCCCTTTTGAGCTTGCAGAAGACTAGGGGTTTCGTGCAGAATGTATTTTACCCCAAGAACATAGCCCCCGAATTGGCCAGCTTCTTAAGCCCTGAATTCGTGAGAAGGATGGCCGAACTCAAGAGAAAGAGGGAAGGTGAAGGTGAAGAAATCATGGAACTTGCTGAGGGCCCGAGCCCGGTGAAGCACCCTAGATTGGAAATTGAGGAGGGCGAAGAGGAAATCTTGCCCCCCCCTGAGGATATGGAGGAACGTGCCAGGGCGGAGGCCGCAGCAAGCCCTGAAGAAGGTGGTGCAGGAGATGAAATGTTTGAATTGCCCCAACCCGAACCGGGCCCACCAATGGCTATGGAAGAGGAAAGTTTTGTTGGACTACATGGTATGATACACTGTTCCCCTGCATATCCAACACCCGAGCTGTATTTCGGTGTGGCTGATCGTTCCACCTATAGCGCCATCCTCCCCAACCGCTCTACCTCCCCTTGAGGAGGCCTCTCCCGAACCTGAGGCCGAGCTACCGCAGGTCGCCCAACCCCTCTCCCAGCAAACGCGAGCCGCCGTCCACCTCTTGAGAGAACAATTCTCCGAGCCTTTGGCAAAGAAACAAGTTGTCTTCCAAGACCTCCTCCCCCACGAATCCACAACCGCAACCGACGCCACAAAGATGTTCTTTGAAGTGCTCGTCCTAGCTACCAAGGACGCTATCGGTGTAAAGCAAGACGGTGGATTCGGTAGGATTGAGATCTCACCGAAAAAGGCACTGTGGGGCGCCTGGGCGGAGGAGAAGGACGAGCAGCAGATCCAGGAAGAGAAAGAGCAACAGCAAGAAGAGGAGAATCCGAAAGAGGAAGGAGAGGGCCAACTCCGTGGCAGGGAGATGGTCGTTGGAGTCGGCAGGACTGCGGCTGAGGGGACTGCGGCTGCCTGAGTTTTTCCATAAATAATGGGGATAGGGGTTTGTTACGGAAATGGGAGTTTGAGGTGTTTTTTTCTTGTTCATTTCATTTCATTCTTTCGCTTTTTTTTCTACCTCTACCCTTCGTATCACCTCGTGCTTACCAACCTGGACAGGTAATGATCTTTTTCTTTTGGACAGTAGTAGGGGGGATGTTGACCTTTTGGAATTCTGTGAAAAAGGGTTGGTAGTAGCGAGTAGTATGTGGATGGGATAGGATAGACAAAGATACCATGTTCGAGTTCGTATTTGGGGGGAAAGAGAGAAGGAAGGAACGAAAGAAGGAAAAAAATCACATTCTTAAAGATTTCTTTCCTTCTATCCTACCTGTTGGCTCGGAGGCTAAGTCGTTATTTTGTTTTCCTTTTTTCATGAACTTTCTCTCTCTTTACCTTCCTTCTATGCGCCCGGTTGTGTGTACTGTATGGGTTGTATATTACAGCAAAGCAAAGCAGAGCGAAACAAAGCCACAAGAAACGGAGAAGTTTTTTTTTTCACTTTACTTTGTTTTTCAGGTTCCTTTTTCTCCTATATTTTTCTTTTTGAATCGTGTATGTTTGGAACCCTTGCCCTGGCCTTGTGGGTTATGTACTGTATCTTGGCTCCTGGTACTCGAGTACTGGTGCCGTAAGCTAGTTGAAAATTGTCTTCGGGCTCCAACACTGTAATGAGCAAATTTAGGCCCTGTTTTGCACGCCAACCCTTGTAAAGCAAAACTTTCAAGTTACAAACTATATGATAGTTTACAAGGCATGCGTTGCCTCACACCTTAAGAAAAAAAGAAAAAAAAAGAAGAGACGAGTGGCTTTTTGGCCAACAGTATAGTGCAAAGTGACTCAATCCGGGACCTCAAAACAGGCAAACCCGAAATTGAACTAGTCAACCACGATAAGGAATAAAAATTAAAGAAAACCTCAGAGAGGAGGATATTCAAGAGGAGAAGAGGACTGAGGTTTTTTTTTTTTTTTTTTAATAAAGCGTTATCTGAAGAGTAGTTCAAGTTTAAAAAGTGAAAATTTAGGTGAGAGTGAAACATGTGCTAGAATGTACATAGGAGCAGACTGAATAATACTGAAGGTTTGAGATGACTAAGTTGTAAAAATAATTAATAGAAATCAAGTTATGAGAACAGTATACATCAAGATTGGCAAACAATTTCGAATTCAATGCTTCAATGTCATTTACAGATACTGTATATAAAAGTCATCTAAACGAGTTGCTCTTCCATCAGGCACCCCTAGTCAGGTGGCTGGTTACTTGCTCACTCCCTCACTCAGCACTAATCAAAACTTCGAGAATAGGTTGGCAAAGGCCCAAGGGTCTTTCAGCGAGATATGACGGCTAAGCAATACTGAGAATAGCCTTTTCTCTTGGTACAACAGGAAACTAGCAGTGGGACTAATACTCTCAATCTTGACCTATGGCAGCGACTGGTTTGTTCCCAGTGCTGGATCTCCCTGGAAAATGGACATCTTCTGGAATTGAGTTCTTAGATGAATAACTAACTGCTTTTACTCCATGCCCCTTGGGCCACTGAACTGCAAGGCAGCCCTCCCTCCTCTCGCTACATACCTAACCCAAAAGAGAAGACTGGTGGCACTATGGCTAGTCTGCTTGTCCCCATGAGTAAATGCTGCAGCCGTGAGGCTACCCACATCAGTCCTGATATGGGAGAGATACCGCACAAATAAGTCCCACAGGTACCTGGCAACTGGTATCCAGAGTCACTCAAGGCCAGTGAGATAGGATGCCCAACGTAGACCCTGGAGTAATTTCCTACCTCTTGGCACTTTCTGCCAGCTCTTCCTTGAGCAGATCACTAGACTTCAAAGGCTCCTCTTAGCTTCTCCACTCTTGACTCTCTCAGAATAATACGATGAACCGGAGGTTGGATATAGTCCACTGAGGGTTGCTATCTGGTCAACCCTTGTTGCCATATAGGCAGCCAAGTGGCTACCACTTCCCAACTACGCCTTTTATCCTACTATTACACCTCAAGCATTCATGGGCCTCTCGAGATTCATGTCTGGAAGGATATACCAAATGCGCTCCGGCAAGAGCTATCTCGCTGGTCACACCAACTGGAGAAGACCACAAAACTCCATACTCTGTCCCGGCTACGCAGAGGAAGAGACCTTCATATATGCGATCCTCCACTGTCCTGCTAAGATCACTGAGCATGTATACCATCTCTCATAGATAGATGATCTTAATGCAGATATGCTAATCTGGACCTCTGTCAGCCTCATTTAGGAGCTGGCCAGCTACATTCCTGCAACTGCTACTGGCTTTCCTCCTTCCATACCAACGATCAGGGTTCACACTCTCTCACCAAATCCTAACTAAGACAATGGAGGCCTTTGCTCCTGCCCTGCATGGACTATACAAATATACTCCAACAACTTTACTTACGTTGGCTACTGGGGTTTTTCCTTGAATGCTTTTATTTTTTCTACAGGCATTCAGCCAAGTTTGAAGGATAGGCTTTTACTTGCTATGATTTATGCTTATGCTTTTGATGATTGATAAATGCATTTGTTGATTGTTAAGGAACTTTACTTAGCTGTTAGTCACTGTTTAAGGTGCTTGTGACTATGTTTTTCCTGCTTAGGTAAAGAGCTTTTAGCATTGTTTGGATTTTGTTTTTTCATTTGTAATTGCATTGAGATTAAGGTTTTTTGTATACCATAGCGCGAGCTGCATGCACAGTTTTGTACCTAACAATAATTATATGATGAAGAAAAGATAAAAGAAATATATATATTGTGTGCGGACAAAATTAAGTGGAGAATGACAATGACCATGGACACACAATTTGTCCCGTGATAACAATCCTTATACATTTAACTACCTCAATATCAACTAACAAAAATAATAAAAAATTAATAAAAATACATAGTGGTAATCAGTACTTAGTATATCATCCATCAGCCTTAATAATTGCTTCTACCCTACTGACCAAGGATCCTGCTAGAGTATCAAAAATCTTCGAGTCAAGAAGTTCCCAACAATGAGTAATTGCCTCTACAATTGTCTTTTTGACTACATCTTCAAGGCTTTTCATGAGATGGAGATCAGGATAGTGCTTAGAAAGCTTATCCTTAATCAGAGATAAGATATTCTCAATTAGATTAAGATCTGGTAAATAGGGAAACATTTCCAGTGGTGTAATTCTATGCTGTCTGAGCTACCTCATAAAGGGCAAGTGAGTTTTAGCATTGTCAATGATTAAGAAGACCTCCTTTTCTCCAGACTCTTTCTTAATATCCTCCCATATACCTATAAAGTCATATTAAGCATAAGTCTCAATAATTGACTTTCCAGTAATCCCACTACCACCAAAAGAAGGATCAGGAAAAACAGGAAGAAAACAACCATACTTTTGGCCATAAAAAAACCCAGTCATCATTTGGCTATCCTTTCTCTTTCCTCTCCTAGGAGTTCTCTCAAAACAGTCCTTGTTCCACTTCTCTTTATGATATCTAAATATCTACTTTCTCCTTCTACCCCCTCCTCTCTCAATGGTCATCTTATCTCCTTACATTGCCTTTCTTCTCCACATATTCTTTGTCTAATGCCTATGAGCAAAGGCCCATTTCAATCTCCTCTCAGCAAGAGCTTTATCAAAATGTACCCTTTCTTGTACTACCTATTTTTTAAGATTTCTTTCTGACTGTCTGCACTTCACAGTCTTTTCAGAAATATCTGGTGCAATTTTCTTAGCAATGTTTTTATAGCTCAGATGGCGATTTTTGAGGACTTCCTCAGCCCTAGCTTCATCCTAAGCCTTAGAAGTCTTAGAATGTCTTCTCCTGTCTTCATTCTCTTCTCCCTCTTGATCTCCTCTTACTACTATATCACTAATAGTACTAAGAAAGATGTTGAGTTTGTAGGAGATGTCTGTCAAAAGTATGCCTTCTTAATGCAAACCGGATACTTTCCCTCTTGTCCATTGAGTGAGATGCTTTGAAGAAATAGGTTTTTTAGGATGACTACAAGAAACAAGAGCCATTATTTCTCAACATGAAAAAATAGGGGGTATTATGGAGCATGGGTTGGGTGGTAATGATTTTTATAGTGAGGCTGTTGCGTGATTTGTCCGAGAGCGATCAGTTGTCATACCACCTAACACCTCCGCTAAATTTTGTTCGCACACAATCTAAAAGTCATTGCCATGTATCTTTAGCCCAAGTATCTTGTTAAAGACTCTTCCTTGAATAAATTAATCTTATTCTCTTGATTTCTGCTTTATTCACCTCTCTAAGGTTTTGAGCAGGTGTATCATTATACAGTTGTCTTCACAATTCTAGACTCAACTGCAATCGGTTGCTATACAGACTTTCTGTTTTCCAAGAGGACTCATCTTTAGGTACTTCGTACTGTACTATCATATCTGAAAAGTTCTTGTACAGTACAGTCATGTCTGTTAAATAATTACCCCCCTGTCAAGCAATGTTGTAACAACTCCTTTCCTCTAGCTCTGGCTCATCACCTACCATGGTACCACTACATACTGGAAGAGAAAAAAGACACAAGAATCAGAAAATCTATGCCTTGTATAAGTATATTAATATGGATTATAATGAAATAGTTAAGGCTATTAAGATCTGCAAGGAAATTGTAGTCAAGATTATTTAAAGAGCAAAATTAAGAGGAGGAAACACCCATAATGCTTCCAAGAAATGGCAACATACCAAGATTACTGATACTAAGAGAAGAGCTATTATTAGGTGAATACCAAACTCTAGTATAACTGAGGGACGTAGGGCAGAATCTTTGATTGAAGAATCTGTTAAGAAAAGCTCATTTCAATAAATAGCTAAGTTAAAGATTTTAAGTGTAAAATAATATTATACTAATAACATCTCTTCTCCATTGCTGGATGATTTCTGTAAAGCTTGAGAGGTACTTCAATATTTATATCCCACATCTGAGTATTTGCGAACTAATTCTAATTACTATGTCTCTAAAATACTACTCTAGTTTTGATATGCAAACCTCTATAATCTTGTAAGTATGAGCACTGTTCGACCTTGAATCTTCTCACACCTTTTTACAGTTATGAAATAGTATTCCTCTACTGAGATGACTGTACTATTTGTTATACTAAACAGATATCTTCACCTTAGTTGACAGCATTGATTATTATATTACTTCAGTCTCATTGAGTATTACTCCAGTAGTCTCTTTGATCCAGAAGTGATCAGTTTCATGCTAGGCTACCTCTTGCCCATTGTAAGTCTAAGCCAGAAGTGCCAATGTCTTAGAGGTCTTTATCTTATCTAAGTCTTCCTATCTGAACATACTTCCCCTTGGTCTACCTGCCTTTATAGAGGAGTCTTATTACTGAGACCAATCAACCTACAGCTGATCTCATAAGTGTATGGATGGATTCAGTATGTTCTCCATAGCTACCGCCACTGTAATATCCTCTTTGAGTATTTCACCAAAAATGTCCTATCACAATTCTCCCATAATTATAAAGCCTAATTCTAAAGCCTACTATTTCAATACACATATAATAGATTTCTTCTATTCCACTTCCCAGATGTCGTCAAAGGTATTTTCTTATATATCTTGAGAACAGCATGTGGTTGAACGGATGTCAGCAATGTAGATGGTGTCATGAAGTGGGCTTCATTGATATGATATTCTAGTTACAGTAAGCAACTATCGAAATCTCGCTAATAATGTGTGGGCCCTATAAGAGGGCCAGAGGAGGGTATTAGATTTTCATAATTTGAGGATCTGTGCACAGTTACTCCACTGTGAGGCCTGTATACTTTATCCCAGATTTCCGTATGCCTAACAGCTATAGAGGCTATTATCAATACTAAGCCTCACTTCACGTTATACAATATTACTCCAAATGCAAATATTGGTCTTGGCAAAACCATAATAGATATAATCATATCCAAAGTGAGTTTTAGGCTTCTAATACCTTGGATAAAGCGTTTTTGAAGGAAAAAGCTAAAAGAAGAGAAAATAGTATGTTAGAAGAAGGAACAAGAAAGGAGTATGGAATTAAATTGTTTTTGTTGATAAAGCTACTATTATTTATAATCTAAATTCTGCTGGAATGAGAGTGAGAGTAAGAGTTGATGAAGAGTTAGAAGAAAAAAAGTTGAAGCATAGCTTTAAGTCTGGAAAGACTAGTATTGGAATATATACTACAATCATGAAAAATAGTAGGACTGAGTTAATTCTTGTGAGAAAAAGAAGAGAGGAGGAAAGGACTAATAAAAGAGATAAACTTGATCTCAATTTGTTAGGCAAAAGTCAACTCCAGTATGACTAAGATATTTAGGCCAAATATTCAATCAGAGAATCTGTCAAGGAAGGCTTTTTTGAATAAAAAGGTATGATAACATAAAGAATTTAAAATGTAAGCAATTTCATATTGATAAGATCTCTTATCTGTTGCTTGATGATGTCTGTAAACCTCAGGATGTACTTCAATATTTATATCTCGTATCTGAGTATTTGTGGACTACTTTTAACTACTCTGCCTCTGAAGTAGCACTTTGGTTTTAATATGTCAACATTTAAAATCTTATAAGTGCAAGCACCATTTGACCTTGAAACTTCTCATACTCTTTTATAGTCTCAGAATACTATTCCCCCACTGAGATAACTATGCTATTTGTTTTTCCAAATAGATGTCATCAACTTAATTTAACCACATAGACTATTATATTACTTCAGTTTTATTGACTATTATTCTAGTTATCTATTCAGTCATGAAGTCATCAGTTTCACACTGGGCTACCTAGTTGTTAGCTAGAAGCCAACTCTAGTATGATTGTGAAACTTAGGCCAAAGTTTTCGATAAGAGAATCTATCAAGGAAGGCTTGTCTCGAAAAATATATAAAGTAAAAATTTAAAATATAAAACTATATTATATTGACAAAACCTCTTTTTCATTGTTTGATGAAGTCAGTAAAGCTCATCAGGTACTTCAATATTTATATCCCACATCCGAGTATTCATAGACTACTTCTAACTACTATGGCTCAGAAGTACTACTCTGGTTTGAATATGCAAAGATCTAAAATCTTATAAGTATGAGTACAATTTAACCTGGAAACTTCTTATATTCTTTTACGATCCTGGAATAGTATTCCTTTGCTAAGATAACTGCACTATTTGTTTAACTAAATAAATGTCTTCAACTTTGATTGATAGTATAAACTATTATATTACTTAAGTCTCATTGACTATCTTTCTAGTAGTCTTTTCAGTCATGAAGTGATCAGTTTTATGCAGGACTGCCTAATGCCAATTTCATATTCAAGCCCGACATGCTAATATCTTATAGGTCTTTAACTTATCCAGATCTTTCTATTTGAGCATGCTTCCCCTTAGTCTGCCTGCCTCCATAGAGGAGTCTTATTGCTAGGATCCACTAACCTACGGCTAATCTCAGAAGAGTATAGGTAGATTTTCTATAACTTCAGTAGCTTCTGCTACTGAGGTATTGTTACGATCCCTAACCGGTATCAGTTCTTAGCAACGGGTAGACGATACTTCTCTCTCTCTCGCTTGACGATAGTTCTTAGGCCTGTGCCTACGATAAGGTGGGAGAGACTCTCGTGTCTCTAGTCCTTATCGCCTATCGTACTCTTTCTTCAACTTGACTCTATATCAGAGTCCTCGTCTCGTAGGTAGGTATTCGTAAAGAGCGTAAAGGTTTTATATTCGTAAAAGCATAAAGTAATAAGTAAGGAAATAACTTAGAACGAAGCGTGAAGAGCCTATCTACTCGGACCTAAAGTCCTCCTTATATAGTAGCCCTTCACGCCCTTGTGACTCATCCTTTAAGTCACGCGCCACATATGACTCACAACTGTGAGTCATACCTAAAACATCATAACTGGTCATATGACCGAAGTGGTCACATGCGCGAAACCCATGACCTCTAAATGAGGTCATGTGCGAAACATAACATATCATCATAACCATATCATATGACCGAAGTGGTCACATGCGCGAAACCCATGACCTCTAAATGAGGTCATGTGCGAAACATAACATATCATCCTAACCATATCATATGACCAAAGTGGTCACATGTGCGAAATCCCATGACCTCTAATGAGGTCATGTGCGAAACATAACATACCTATGACTCATAACTATGAGTCATGTGAAAACCTTTCCTTGCTAAGCCACATTCGTGACATTAGCTCCTCCCTCCCTAAGCTCGAGTCCCTTCGAGCTTAGAATCTCTCGTCGTAGAGGCGGTCCGCGAACCTCCTAAGGCGTTTCGCGTTGTCGTTCGCCTCGCGGCACAATCCGCGCACCTCGTCGATTATGGCTCTCCGCTTGAGCCTTTCCTTCCGTAGCGCCTCGTCCCCTTGCGCTATCTTCTCGTTGTAGGAGGCCCGGATTATGTCCAATCCCCTCCTCGACCCTTCGATCGTCTGCCGGTATGTTCCTTCCTGCTTTTCCAGGCGCGCGATCGTTTCTTGTTGCCGTTTCGTTTCCTCCACTAGCCGATCGTTCTCTCGTCGTAAACGTTCGACCGTCCGGCGTAGTTCTTCCTTGGACACAAAGGATTTTGTATCCCCCCCCTCCTTAGGTTCCGTCCTCGGAACCTTTTGGGTTGCCTGCTTGGCTTCCCATTGTTGTCTTCGGTGGTATGGGCAGTAGTTGCGCATGCAGTTCTGCCAGGAGATTTTGTGATGTGAGGGGCCCGTGGGCGGAGGTTGCGGTTGTGTTGCCCATTCGGCTTGAATGGGCGTCGTTGGAGGCGATTGCTTGGTCGCCGACTTCTTACTCGGGAAGAAGTTGCTTCGTTGTTTTCCATCTAGGTGCACGGGGCACCCGTCGTCCGTGCATGCCGTCCAGTGATAGACGGCATGGTTTCGTTCGTCATTGTTGACCACCTTGGCCCACTCGGCCTCGATGGTCTTCTCCTCTTCCTCCTTCTTGATTCTGATTTCTTCTTCCGCTGCAGCCCACTTGGCAGCGTCCGGTGGAGGGCTCGTCGGGCTACCCACGAGCTCGAAGTCGTCTGGCGCGTCCTCGACGCTCGGTTGACGGCTTCTGTGGGTAGCGTTGGTGGAAGAGGTGGAGGGCATCTTGAGCGTTCGTAAAGTTGGTAGCTGGGTACCACTCTTGATCGTGTTCGGGGGAATAACCAGTCCACTTAGCACGGTATTGAAGGTTACCGTGGTATAAGCGAGAATCGATTATTTCCTCAAGTTCGTATTCGGGTTCTCCGTCTAGCTCGATAGGTGGAGGAGGTGTAATCGTTTGTGAAGGAAGCTTGTTGTCTTGATAGAGTTCCAAAAGCGAGATGTGGAATGTGTTGTGTATCTTCATAGACGGGGGAAGGTCGAGTTTATATGCTCGTTTCCCTATCTTTTTCGTTATCTCGAATGGTCCCATTTTCTTGTAATCCAATTTCTTGGATGGCCTTGTTGTGCGTATATTCCTTGGTAGTAGCCACACCTTGTCGCCTTGTCGTAGGTGTGGATCGGGTTTTCTGTGTTGATCGTAGTTTTCTTTCTGTCGTAATTGTGCTGTCGTCATTTCCGCTCGTAGGGTGTTGTGTAATTGACTCATATCTTCCTTTTCCGTTATCAGTCCTTTGGTCGTATGACCTATGGCCTGATACTCTGGGTCGAGACCGTAATTCGCATAGAAGGGTGTCGTCTTAATCGTTTCTTGTTTTCCGTTGTTGTATGCGAATTCCGCTATTGGTAGTAATTCGTCCCAGTTGTCCTGCTGATAGTTGACGTAGGCCCGTAGATATTGTTCCAATATGCCGTTGGTTCTTTCTGTTTGTCCATCTGTCTGCGGGTGGAAGGCCGTAGAAAGTTTTCTTTTGATCCCGAGTTCGTCCGTTATCTCTTTCCATATCCCTGATGTGAATATGGATCCGCGGTCTGTGATGATATTTTTTGGTAATCCGTGTAGTCGAAAGATTTCTTTGATGAATGTTGTCGCGAACTGCCGTGCCGTCATATCCATCGTGGTGGGTATGAAATGACTCATTTTGGTCAGGCGATCCACCACAACCATAATGGAGTCATGTCCGTTGGCCTTAGGTAAATCCGTTATGAAATCCATAGATATGGATGCCCATGGTTTTTCCGGTGCTTCGTTAGGTTTTAGCAGCCCATATGGTGCGTGTCGCACCACTTTCGTCCGCTGGCATATGTCGCAGTTCTTGACGTATTGTTTGACGGATTCCCTTAATCCTGGCCAGTAGTATTTCCGCGTGATCATCTCTGTTGTTTTAGCCGTTCCTCCGTGTCCTGCCGGTTTGTCGTCGTGGTGTTTCTTGATAAGGTTTGTCCTTATCTTTTCGTTATCTGGTATCCATATCTTTCCGTCGTACCACATATAGTGGTCTCTCCATTCGCATAGTCCTAAGGCCACCCCTTTTCTTTCTTTCTCTCCTTTCTCCAGGTCGTTTCTTATTTCCTGAAATGCCTTCTCTTCTGCAATTGCTTTCCGTAATCTCTCGTCATCTTCGTCGATGATTTCCGTTGATTCCATAGCCTCGAAATATTCCTTCGGGAGCAGGATTCGATTTTTCTGTTTTATCCGTTCATCCTCTTTGTCTTGCGGTTTGTCGCTTGCAATTCTCGTCAATGCATCTGGTTTTCCTCCTTCTTTTCCTGGTCGATATTCGATCCTGAAGTTGTATTTGCTGAGGCTTTCCATCCATCGGATTTGACGATCGTTGAGTTCTTTCGTTGTCATGAAAGGAACTAGGTTCTTGTGGTCCGTGAGAACTCTAACCTGGTAGTCGTTGTTCTGTAGGTATCTCCTCCATTCCTTGAGTGCTTGAACTATGGCTAGTAGTTCTTTGTTGGCGACATCGTAGTTGCATTCAGCCGGTGTCATCGTCTTTGACCGATAGCACACTGGGCGCCATTTCCCGTCTACGCATTTCTGGGATAGGATCCGCGAACAGACGTATTTGGCTGCGTCTGCTTCAATCGTCGTTTCTCTTTGCGGGTCGAAATGAACCAATATTGGTGCCGACGTGAGTTTGGTCCGTATAGCATCATAGGCCTCTCGCTCTTTTTCTCCCCATTCCCACTTGATGTCTTTCTTGGTTAGGTTATAAAGGGGTTTTGCCATTCGGCTAAAGCCCTCGATAAACCTGCGGTAAAAGTTACAGAATCCCATTAAGCACAGGATGTCTGTTTTGTTGTTTGGTTTTGCCCAGTCCCATATGGCCGCTGTTTTGACTGGGTCCACTTGGACTCCTTCTCCATTGATGATAAATCCCAGGTATTCGGTTTCCCTTTTGTGGAATTCGCACTTGGATGGTTTGATTTTCATCCCCGACTTCTGAATCTCGTTCATGATGCTGCTGACGTCCTTCCTGTGTTGTTCCAGGTTGTCCGAGTATATGAGTACGTCGTCCAGGTAGACAATGCAGCATATATCCAGGAATTTGTTGAGGACCTGGTTGATCCATCGTTGGAATGATGCTGGTGCGTTGGTTAGCCCGAATGGCATAACCAAATATTCGTACATCCCGTATCTTGTTGCGAAGGTTGTCTTCCATTCGTCGCCTTCCTTTATCCGTATGTTGTGGTAGGCGTCCTTAATGTCCAGTTTGGTAAAATATTTTGCCGTTTTTAACCGATCCAGGGCCTCTCCGATCAGTGGTAGCGGATACCGATCCTTCTTTGTTACCGAGTTGAGTGCTCGGTAATCCACGCATAGCCTCATTTTTCCGTCCTTCTTCTTGACGAATAGTATCGGTGATCCTGCGGATGCGAACGAATGCCTTATCCATCCTCGTTTCATATTCTGTTGAATATATCCTCGTAGTTCCTCCAGTTCCTTTTCTCCCAAGGGGTAGAGTCGTTGGTATGGAATCTTCTTCTTGGCCTTGGTTTTTTCGTCCTTTTCGATATGTATTTCGTGGTCCACTCCTGGCCTTCTTGGTGGTGGCCTGTCTGCTTCCTTTTCTTGGAACAGGTTCGTGAACTGGTGGTATTCTTGTGGTATTATGTCGTACCACTCTTTCTTCCTTTGTTGTTGTTTTTGTCTTATTGCCAGTTCGGTGCTGATATTGATTCGTGCTAATTCCAGCTTTTCTTCTTTTGGATTCCACTTGAGGATCCCTGTCAAGTCTCCTCTCTTGTAATATCTGCCGAACGCATGGGCTGATATTTCTCGAATCTGCGCTGATTCCTCTTTCTTGGTCTTCGGGCTATCCGTGCTGCCGAAGCCTTTCGTTCCTCTTGTTGTGTCATGAAGTTCTCGTACTTCATGCATCTCTTCTTCATTGATCTTCTCGATAATCAACTGCGCTATCCGATCGCCTCGTCGGATTTCTTGGTCCGTGTCCCCCAGGTTGGCTAGGACCACTTTGATTTCTCCCGTATAGTCGGCATCGATGACCCCGGCGTTGGTAATGAGTCTCTTATTGACTGCTAGTCCGCTGCGTGGTGCTATCCGTCCATAGGTACCGGGAGGTAACCCTATCGCTATTCCAGTTGATATCGTCTCTTGACCCCTTGCTTGGATCGTCTTGTCTTGGTCGGCATATAGGTCGTGACCTGCCGCTTGTCTGGAGCCCTTTGTTGGTCCCAGCGCCTTCTCGTGCAACTTCTTGAATCTGATTCTCCGATCCGGCCCTTCTCTGAGTTGGTCGAATCGTGCTTTCAGATTTGCTTCTTGTGCCTCTCTTTCTGGTGTCGTGTACACCACCGGCGAACTGTTGAGACATCCTGTCGTGCATCGTTCGCTAGCGAATGTAATCTTGTTGTTGTCCCAGTCGATCGTGGGATTGTGTTGTCTTAACCATGGCATTCCAAGAACTAGCTCATGGTTCTTCAGGTTCGCTACCTGGAAGGTTGCCTCTTCCCTATGGCTGCCTATGGCCATAGGTACTTGCACTGTATGGGTTATGGGTCCCATAGTGCTGGGTTTTCCGTCCGCTAGATAAACCTGTCTCTTGTTTCGTGTCGGCGTCATGGGGTAGTTGTATTTGTCGCAGATTTCCTTGTCGATGAAATCTTCTGTTGCCCCCGAGTCGAGCATCGCATGTATCGTAGTGCCTTTCTTTTTCGTATCGTATAGTGTCGTCTTGATCATAATATGATCTCCTTCTTCCTCGAGTAGTGCCGTATAGTAATTCTCCATTGTGATTCTTCCGTTCGTATCTTCTCCCTTCCTCTTCCTCCCGATGGTTTTCCTCCCCTTCTTGTCCACCAGACCATCTCTTACTGGGGACCGTCCTCTTTTTCCGGTGGATCCTCCTCTGTGGTCATCTCTCTCCAGTTGGTCCGTTTCTGTTGCCTGACCCAGTTGTTGCCTTGGGCTGGCGTCATCTTCTTTTGTCCGTTGTCCGCTCTATTTCGGCACTCTCTGATTTGGTGTCCTTTCTCGCCGCATCTCAGGCATAGATTCTGGTCTCTGCGTTTCCTGTATTCCTCGTTGGATAAATTGAGGGGCCTCCTAGTCTGTGCTTTGTTCATTTCCACCTCTCGGTTAATCGTAGGTTTGAGGTTTCCTTCGTAGGTCTGAGGTACTGGTCTGAATGTTCCGTCCGTGTTCCTTGGAGCGGAGACCTCTCTCGGTCTTCGTTTCTTCAAGTTCTTCAGGATTGCCAGCCTGGTTTCCTTCTTGATGGCCCATGCCGCTAATTCGTCCACCGTAGTGGTTTCGGCATCGAAATGTTCGAATTCCGTTTGTAGTTTCTCCGTCATGCCTGAGTATAGGTATTGTGATGCCGTCGCGTCATCTAGCATTGCCTCTGTCTGATGAAGTCGGAATTCGTTCCAGTATTCGGTCATGGATCGTGACCCTTGTTCCATGTTCATTATGTGGATCCTGGCCGCTCCCCTGGGATCCACTTCTCCAAACTGTTGTTTGATGGCTTCCTGGAATTCCTCCCAACTTCCCCATCCCGTTGGTTTGTTGCCTTCCGTATATGGCGTGAGCCATTTGCTTGCGTCGCCCCGCAGGAGACTCGAAACGTAAACGATCTTTTCCGCGTCGTGGCCCTCATGCCATCCCGTAGCCCGAAAGTAGATCGTTAATTCCGCCATCCAGCTCCGAAGTTTGTGTCTGTCTCCCGCATAGGTCTCTGGTTGTTTGACCTTAGGTCGATGTTGTCCTAATAGTGCAAGGAGCTGCGCCATTTGTTCTCGGCTCAATTCGGGTGCTGCTTCCGGAGCCGGTCCTGGCGCAGGTCCAGCCCCTTCTCCCCCTGTGGGCCCTGGTCCTTCCATTCTTTTGTCTTCTTCTTCAGAGCTTGACTCTGCGTATGTTGATTGTTCTTCGGGTGTCGTCGGACTTGGGGTTCGTCCGAGTTGCGAAACCGTTCGTTGTAATTCGTCTGCTACCTCGGGTAGCTCCAGAGACTGATCCTCAAAGGTGTAGTCCGTCTTGGTATCGTCCGAGCGTCGCTATAAGTGACGCTTCGTAATGTTACGATCCCTAACCGGTATCAGTTCTTAGCAACGGGTAGACGATACTTCTCTCTCTCTCGCTTGACGATAGTTCTTAGGCCTGTGCCTACGATAAGGTGGGAGAGACTCTCGTGTCTCTAGTCCTTATCGCCTATCGTACTCTTTCTTCAACTTGACTCTATATCAGAGTCCTCGTCTCGTAGGTAGGTATTCGTAAAGAGCGTAAAGGTTTTATATTCGTAAAAGCATAAAGTAATAAGTAAGGAAATAACTTAGAACGAAGCGTGAAGAGCCTATCTACTCGGACCTAAAGTCCTCCTTATATAGTAGCCCTTCACGCCCTTGTGACTCATCCTTTAAGTCACGCGCCACATATGACTCACAACTGTGAGTCATACCTAAAACATCATAACTGGTCATATGACCGAAGTGGTCACATGCGCGAAACCCATGACCTCTAAATGAGGTCATGTGCGAAACATAACACATCATCCTAACCATATCATATGACCGAAGTGGTCACATGCGCGAAACCCATGACCTCTAAATGAGGTCATGTGCAAAACATAACATACCTATGACTCATAACTACGAGTCATGTGAAAACCTTTCCTTGCTAAGCCACATTCGTGACAGGTATCCTGTTAGAGTACTTCTACAAAATCGCCTTTTTACCTTCAGTCTAAGTTTAGTAAGCCTAATTCTTGGAGTCTAATAACTCTATCCTCTTCTAATAGATATCTTCCATTCCACTTCTCAGATGTCACCTAAGGTCACCTCCTACATATCCTGCAAACAGCATGTGGTTGGGCAAATAGTGGTGACATATATTGCATTATGAAGTGGACTCTATTGATGTGACAATTTAGTTACAGGATAAACTATTGAAATCTCACTAATAATGTATGGGCCCTATAAGAGGGTCAGAAGGTGGTATTGACTCTCCAAAAAATTAATGGTTAGTATGTTGTTATTCTACCGTGAGGTTTGCACACTAGTTTCAGATTTTCATATACTTAACACTAGTGTCAATCGCAGGTTCAAGCCTATTGTGCTAACATCTTATAGATTCTTGACTTATCTAGATATTCCCATCTTAGTCTACTTCTTCTTAGTCTGTCTGCCTCTACAGAGGGGTCCTATTACTAGTACCAACCAACCTACAGCTGATCTCAGAAGGGTATGAGTAGATTAGGTATATTCTCACTTACTTTAGCCACTGTAATATATTTCTTAGAGTATTTCAACGAAATCGTCCTGTAACTTTCAGACTAATCTTAGAAAGTCTTATCTTTGAATCCTACTAATTCAATATATCTCTAACAGTCTTCCTTTATTCTACTTCCTAAATATCACCAAGTATCTCTTCTCGTAGATCCTGTTAACCACATGTAGTCGAATAGATGGCAGCAATGTATATTGTATTTTGAAGTCAGCTTCATTGATGTGATACTTTAGTTATAGGATACAACTCTCAAAATCTCACCAATGATGTTCAGACCCCATTAGAAAACAAGAAGAGGGTATTGGCTTTCCAGAAAATCAAGGGCCTGCGCAGTCACCCTACAATAGGGTTTGTATACTAGTCCCAGATTCTCACATGTCTAATATAAGCAGAAGTAATTTAATGTGAAACTTGATTACTTCATAACTGAAGAGACTGCTAGAATGATAGTCAATACAAATAAGATGACAATATAGTCTACACAGTTTAAAGTATTAAGGACTCCTGTTTAATGAAATAAATAGTGCTGTCATCTCAGCAGAGGAATACTATTCTGAGGCTGAAAATGAATATGAAAAGTTTTAGGATCAAATATTGTTTATGGTTATAAGATTCTAGATATTTGTATATTAAAATCAGAGTAGTAACTTAGAGGTATACAAGTTAGATGTAGTGTGTGAATACTCAAACATTGGATATAAAAGTTGAAGTACTTTCTGAGCTTTACATATATTATTAAGCAATACAGAAGAGATCTTATCAATATAAGATTATTTACAAGAAAAATTATTTACTTGATCCATTTTATATATAATCATATGAGCCTTCCAAGACATATTTTTCAACCAAAGATTTCTTGACCTATGTTTCTCAATATATATTAGAATTGACTTCTGCCCAACATACTAGTTGACTACTATTATTATAATCTTTTATTACTAGTTACGTTTCACAACTATTGGAGTTTGAAAAATTTATAAACAGAAGTAGTATAACAATAACAATGGCAATGGCAACCCTCCTCAGTACTTCGCATTTTTAATATAATATAAAGAAAGTTTCAAAAACAACCAAAATAAAGTTATTCTCTCCAATTCTTTTTTTTTTATAAAAACTATGCCTCCTATTCTTCACTGTCATGCCAAAATCCCAAACCTCTCCCATCACCTTACAGAGTTTACCAGGGGGAGAATTCTTTGATTATACAAGCTTCAAATGAGAAATTGTGAAATTTCTTATTAACTTAATATCTTCCTCACCGCAGTCAAGAATATAATCACTAGAGGAGATCAAGAAGGTATGGAGAGAAAGGGCAGAACAGGATATCTTAAAGCTACCAAGTTGCAGGATAAAGCTATGGAGAAGAAAGCTTTAATAAACTGCAATACTAGCTATTTCAATCTTACTGAGAAAGCTACTTCTAATATTTTATCAATAACAGTCAAGAGAAGACTTGCATAAAAGCATCTTAAAAAGTAGATAGCACAAGAAAGGGTTTATTTAAATTAGGATTTAGCTCAAGAGAGGTTTAAATAAGTACTAGCTCATAGGTACTAGACAAGAAAAATGTGGAGAGGGAAGACAATTTGAGAAAATGAGGTACCTGTAGAGAGAAGAGGAGGAAAAAGGCAAAAATGGATATTCAGATACATAAATAAAAAGTGGAATAAGAATTGTATTGAACCTGCTGCTAGGAGAAGTAAGAGAGGGATTAGCCAGATGATGACTGGTTATTTTTATAGTCAAACCTATGGTCTTCTTTACCTGTATTTCTTCATTCTTTTCCTCTTAAAAGCGGAGTTACCAGAAAGTCAATTATTGATGTCTATGATTATTATAACTTTCAAGGAATATGGTAGGATGTTAGGGAAAGGATTAGTGAGGAAGAAATATTTTTTATCATTGACAATGCTAAGACTCACTTGCCCTTTAGAAGATAGTTCAGAGGGTAGGAGGTTTTTCTATTAGAAATTCTTGCCTATTCATCATATCTCAATTCTATTGAAAATGTTTGGTCTTTTGTAAATGATAACCTTTACAAGAACTATCCAGAGTTCTATCTTATGAAAGATTCTGTTAATGAGATTCAAAAGGCAATTGACGAGGCAATCATTCATTGCTGGAAACTTCTGAACTTAAAAGTTTTTAATAGTTTGGTAAGGTCAATGATAGATAGAATATAAGCAATTATTAAGGCTAATAGATGGTATAGTTCCTGCCATTCAAAAAGAGAAGCCAAAATTTGCCGTTTCTCAAATCTTTAAAGATGTACAACAACAAACATAATTGCAAAAGAAAAACATGTTTCCGAAAGAAAAGATAAAAGAGCATGAGAAATAGGTTTTTATTTTGCAATTATATTCCTCCTTATATTACCTTAAAGATTTGAAAACTTGGAGTTTATGTAGAAATAATAAAAATATGCTACATTAGGTATACTTAGTTTTCTTAGTAATTATAAAATTATTACTTGAAAATGTGATTTTCTATTTTGTGATAATACTTATCTGACAAATATATTCAACAAAAAAAGACCTAAAACCTAAAAATATTATAACTGACCTTTTTTTTATTTTTATTTTTATCATATGGTATTTGATTATAAGGTACAAACCTGCACATACAGCTTACACTATGGCATACCAAAACAACCTCTGTGCCCTCCCACTACTAGGAAAAACGTATTACCCCAAGTCACTCTGGTATGATACTAACTGCACATCTCATCCATACAAATCCTCCTCCGACAACTGGCTGCAGCCTGGCCCTCAAAGAAATTAAATTAAAAATAAGAAGAAAGTTCAAGAAAACTTATGATATGAACTACAAACAAAAAACAAGACAAGATTCAAACTAAGGATAGAACCCCTTGGATGAAGCCAGAAGGCAATGTGATTGTAAGTCAGCCCAGTCAGTATTCTGGTCAAACCTGTCCTGTGGAGGACTATCTGCCTAGAGGCTGTTAGCATGAAAAAGGCAAAGTAATACCATCATGGAGCCAGCCAGTAGAGAGGGCATGGGATCTCAGTATGTCTAAAGATGGTGAAGTATAGCAGTTGTTCAGGGTGCTAGCTAGTAATAGTAAAGATAGTAGTAGGATACCAGCCAGAGAAAATTATAGTGTTCTCTACTAAGCGCAAGAGAGGAGAGAGCCAAGATATATTGACTCATAGTACAGGAATTGATATCAGTAAGATGCCAGCAGATCTCGAGGGAAAAGAGTTAAAGGAAGAGAGGCCCCAGATTACAAAGCCATCGGTAACCATATTCATGTCCTACAAGAAGGCCTCCAATACCTACCTCTGGACCCTAGCTATATTACTACTTCTCCCATATAGTCTCTTGTTTTCTGAACAAGAGAGTTACTTAGTGGATGAGATACCACCAGCTGAAGGGCCAGGAAGTAAGGAGAAGAGAGGTGGCGAAATCAATCATGGCTTGTTGAGTAACCAGGTAGATCTCTTGGAGGAGAAATAGAAGAAACTATTGCAATTGAATACCATAGACTATGTTCCTAGCTGTTTGCTAAGAGAAAATAAGAAGCTCCTAACCTGTGCTAAGGTTAAGCAAAGTTCAAAGCCAAAGTGGGATAAAGTAGAGAAGCGACATCGTGAGATACTACAAAGTAGTAGAAAGACTTCAGAAGACAGACCTGAGGAGAAAGAGCAGCAGTAATGATGCTCAAAAATAAAGTAGGATGAGAATAGATGGCCTGTACCTTATTACAGGGATGTGCAGGAAGGAAAAGGTGGTGATATTTTGTCTGTTTTGAGTTGTTCCTGATTAGGAAATAAATTTAAATCACTGGAGGTATAGAGGTGATGGAGGATGAAAACTGACCTTAATACAAATAAGATAATAATTGATACTTTTCAAATTTGGACAAAGAGCAGAGTGGATCTAGAAGGTATATTGTCAGAGAATTGTTTATGATTCTACTGGATTTGATGACACTATAAAGCATAAGTACAAAAGTCATAAAGGTATTTCCAATCTCATTATAGTAGAATAATATCTTGTACTTAAATTTAATACTGTATATATTAATATATAGTTTTTTCTTATCCTATTAGATTATAATAATATTATATTATTTATATATTCCTCTATTTATAGACTTATATTATAATACTAGTTAATTGTTTAATTATAACCTTATACCTCTAGCTCTATGTTTGAAAACTATGATATCCTGAAAGGTAAATCTTAGCAATCAAATTTGTACAGCTACATGTAATACCTATTGCACAGTCAAGTGTCACAAACATGGCTTAGCGAGAAAAAGCTTTTTACATGACTCATAGTTATGAGTCATAGGTATATTATGTTTCACACATGACCTCATTTAGAGGTCATGGGTTTCACGCATGTGACCACTTTAGTCATATGACGGATTATGATGATATATTATGTTTCACACATGACCTCACTTTAGAGGTCATGGGTTTTACGTATGTGACCACTTTAGTCATATAACATGTTGAAGAAGGATTTTACATAACTTACATTTGTGAGTCATATGTGGCACGTGACTCGAGGAGGGAGTCATATGAGCGTGAGGAGCGACTATATAAGGGAGTTACTAAAACCCAAGAGATAAGCTATCCTCTGTCTCCTCTATTTTGCTCGCTCTTGAAATCAACCCTCAACGCTTGGAGTTCACGAACCATCCACCCCCTCTCTCCTCCCACGATGGCTGCAGCCTAGGAGTAATGGCCATTTCCCTCTTCCCCTCACTGCCCTCTTCTACTTTTCCAGATGTCAGAGCTGTCCCTCCTTTGGATGCCGGTATGCCACTTGCGCTGCCCATTCTTACCCCTTTCCTCGCTTAGCAAGGCCCCTCCACATGGTCGGCGACCATTCGCCTCCCATGCTTCAGACAGCTGGGAACATAGTTTGCGGTACGCAAGGACTCTTCAACAGGCCCATGGGTCGATCTCACTCCTCCCCATGGTCGGCTTAAGCAGTAGTATCCCATCCATCCAG
Organism: Tuber brumale; assembly: GCA_014065205.1. Lineage (NCBI taxonomy): Eukaryota > Fungi > Ascomycota > Pezizomycetes > Pezizales > Tuberaceae > Tuber > Tuber brumale. The sequence continues at coordinate 847,321 of JACCEG010000001.1, read as the reverse complement.
TGACGCTATTTCTCGGAAAATAAGAGACTATATGAGAGACGTGGTAAAATCACTTGCCTTCTGCCACTGGGGACCGCCTAGAAAGACACGAATATGATTACCGAGAGTTGATACAGTCGGATTCAGTTTCCTTTCTGTTCCATCGGTTGGAACGGCTTGCACCCTATTGCTACACCCTCTCTTGGCTGGCACCCTACTGGTCCATTCTCTTTTGCTATCCCCCACAGGTGGCCTATTTTCTCGTTTACATCACGTTCTGGGATAACGTCTACGGTTTCTGATACCCGCGCGTATACCTGGCATGGTTGTTGTGGGATATACAGTGTTTGTTTTTCTTTTGTTTTGCTTTTGAGATGCTCTGGACGGTTACCTTCCTATGTTTTCCTGCTTGTTCCTAGTTAGGCTTCACTTATTCTCTGAATTTGGTTACAAGGTAGGAATGGGTTTTTCTTTTAGGCGAGATGTGCGGTTAGGCCCATACCAGAAAGTGTTGGAGATACGGTCAGGCCAGGAGGAGGGAGGAATGGGGATTGTTTATGCCATAGCTAGTGCTGTATGCAAGTTCTTGTACTCTAAATAACAATGAATACATGATAATAAAAAAAAGAGAAAAAAAAGAGAAAGAGCCAGGAGATAAGCCATCCTCTATTTCCTCTATTTTGGGGGGCACTTGAAATCAACCCTCGATGCTTAGGATCTCACCTACTATCCACCTCCTCCTCTTTTTCCAATGATGGCTTTGGCCTAGGAGTGACAGCCATCCCCCTCCTTTCCCAGTCCTCTTCCACTTTTTCATGCGTCGAGGTGTTCCTCCCTCTGGGTTCCGGTATGCCTTTCGCGCTACCCTTTCCTGCTCCTCTCTTCGCTTAGCGAGGCCTACCCATACGGTCAGTGACTGCTCGCTTCCCATACTTCAGACGACTGAAAATATGGTTTGCAGTGTGCGAGAACTCCTCAACAGGCCCTCAGGTTGATCTCGCTCCTCCCCACTGTTGGCTTAAGCGGTGGTATTCCATCCACTAAGTGACACTATCTCTCTGAGAACAAGAGACTACATGAGAAATGCAGTAAGATCGCTTGCCTTCTGCCTCTGGGGACCGCCTAGAAAGACACGAACACGATTTCCGAACGTTGACATGGTCGCGTTCAATTTCCATCCTGACCTGATGGTTGAATCGGCTGGCACCCAACTGCTATACCCTTACTTGGCTTGCACCCTACTGCTGCTCCACCTTACCTTGTCGCCTTCTGGGCGTCTCCGCCGGGCTTCCCGGTCTGGATTGCATTGGTCTCTGTGCCTTGCCATGGGTGCTGTTTCCTTCCGCTTGGGCTTTTCCATTCGGTCTGCCACCACCTTTGCAGGGTATTACCCTTTAGTCATAGACGTTTATTGTTATAGGTGGCCTAGGGCTTTGGCTGTATGGTTGGGATTTACGCTGTCTAAGGGGGTTCTCGCTGCGGGTTTGGGCTACTGTCAGGGTCTGGGGTTTCTTTTGTTTTGATGGGCTTGGGTGACTTTCTTTTTACAGTCTTTACTATTTGTGTATACTACAAGTTGTAGGGTAAAGGAGTTTTTTCGACTGCATGGGGTTTGTTCGGTGATTGTCTTGTTCCTGAGGTTTCAGTCCTGTCTGCCAATGTGGGTTCCTGTTCGGGTTTCGTTGTTGGTTTTTCTTCTGGCTGCTTTGGGCTGACATAGGGGGTGAAGTTTATGTGTTAACCATAGCTAGTGCTGCATGCTGACGCTGTACCTTAAACTCAGAATAAAATTGATGATTAAAAAAAAAAGAACAAGAAAAAGAAAAGACCCAGGAAATAAGCCACACTCTGCTTCCACTATTTTCCCCTCTCTACATTTCTACCTCGTTATTAACACCATTGGTGTCCAGTGTACCCATACAGTTTCGCTCTCCTACTGACCTTCAAGCTAGGGTCTTCCTGTCATGACAAGCATGGCCTCAGTCCCCCTTCCCCCCTCCAAGCCCTCCTCAGTGTCAGGAATCTGCCCTCACATCCTACTCCTCCTCAACCTCCTCAAGAGATCATCATCAGATGCGGGAGTGTCCCTCCAGCTATTTTCCCCCATCAGTTTGGGTGACCTTGATGACCTCTCCCCCAGAGAAGCTATGATCCTCTCCCTCCTTTGCACCTCTCTCCTGGCCTCAAGGGCTTTCTCCTCTCCAATCGATGTACTTGCGCTGGAAGTAGCGTGGCTTTTTCGCCTGGTGGACGACTTTCAGTCACCCAAAGACAAGACGCCACGCCCCCCTATGCTCCCTGCCTAGAGTGACTCTACTGCAGCGTCACTCTCTCTTCTCCAACTGTCTGTATGGGATCTTGCGTCCTGTCTGACCACCCCCCTCCCTCAACCAACACGCCACTAACCGCCTCCATCCCAATAACAGGTACCTGCCCCCCCAGGCTCCAGCATGGCTTGGGTAGTCCCTTCTCAGTAGGGCAAGGAGAAGGCTCTATCTGCCACCACAGCACTTCTAGCCAACGAGCTGTCCCCCCTCTATGAGGAGGGTAGTGACACAGATGTCCCCTGCTACAGCATCAAAGACCAGAAATGGTACAGCAATCCAGCTGTATACGCGGCGAAATTCCCTCACTCATAAGAGGCACAGACCTACCGGGATGGAAAGTATCCCCACCTCTCGGAGTTCCACTTGGTACCCAGGGCATCGGTCCAATCCAACGCCCTCACCTTGACTCAGGCTGCTTCCGCTGGACAGAAGAAGAAAGGTAAATCGACCAATGCTAAGAACACCCTTTCAGCTGCCCAAGTGGTGTCTGGCTTGGCCCCTGCAGCACCCTTAAAAGGTCCGAGAAGCTTCCCCGTGGCTGAGAGGCATTTCTATGCCCCCAGGTCCTCCCCCTTTCCTCACTCTCAGTCTGAACTCTTAGCTGCCTCCTTCCCAGACATTGCTGCTTCTGTTCTTCACGAGGCTGGTTTCAATCTACTTATATCTTTCTCAGCTCATGTCAATGACAGAGGTGCCGTAACTCTTCTGACTCTTTCCCCCTTCATCTTCTCTACTGGGTATGCCCTCTACTACGACATGCTCTCGGCCAGATTGAATCAACCATTTCCGATAGGTAACGCTCCGTGGCTCCACTTCCGCCCTGCTCCCAACGAAGTCCAACTCGCAATACACTCCCTCCCAATCACATACCTCCTGGGGATGATGACAACCTTCTACAGTACCTCAGCAACACCATCCTAAACGTTAGAAACTTCCAGATCCTCTCCGCCCACTACCTCAACCCCAACTGTGACTCCAGGATCCTCAAGAAAGCAACATCCATAGTGGTGACAGTTGCACCGGAAAATGAAGCCATCATGTCGGGCAACGCTTACCTTTTCTCCTCTCAATACAAGATCGAGAGAGCATACTGGGCTAACAGTCTCACTCAATGCCGTATTTGCTGGGAATACAGACACCATTCAGCTAGATGCAAGGTTGACCACCCAGTCTGCCCAATCTGTGCCCTCTCCTACAGAAAACAGACACACTATTGCTAGGACCCCACTTGCCCCAGGGGCAAGAACTTCAGAGCGGTAGTCGACTGCTGTCCAACCTCTTCTGCAATATGTATGGCTTGCAAGTGCCAACACTCAGCTTTCGCTTGAAAATGGCCATCGAGACCCCCCCCCCCCTCCACCCTGCTGGGAGTCTTCTATTCCGCAGAATGCGAAAGATATGGACATGACGAATGACTCCGGTGAGAGTTTGTCAACTGGTGCACGACCCCTCCTACCCTCCTTTGATCCTCCAACACCCCACCCTAGGTGTGGTGATGCCCCCCAGTCATGTCCCCCCATCCCAACCCAAAACCCCAAGGAGGTGCCTTGCCCAACCCTGCATAGCAGGAATCTCCCACTTTTTTCCCCCAGCCTGAGATACTGGAAAGCATGTCATGGCTGGTCACATCTCTGCTATTAGTTCCACACTAGAGGCAAACTCCTATGATCCAATATCCGTTCTACAATACAACTGCCTTGAAAGCTGGGATGTATTTCTTTCCTTTTTTAATTCCTTTTCTCTTTAGGATTTCCCCCCTGCCTTTGTTGCCCTTCAAGACCCCCTCCTGTACAGAAACAGACCTCGGTTGTTTGCTAGATTCAAAGCCTTTCTGCCCCCCTGCCCCGATAGTGGCAAGCCAAGAGTGGCCTGCTATCTTTATCCTCCCACCACTCAACAATTTTCAAGTCTCCCGGTCTTTTCCGAGGCAAAGGACTGGATAGCTGTTGACCTTCACTTATCTGTTGGCATTTTTGATTCCTTTGTTATCACATTTCGGGTTGTAAACCTCTACAGCACATAGGATGGCTCTCTTTTCTGTCAAACCATCTCGCTAGAGGTCGCCTTCCCACACTCTGCTATGCCCACGCTGGTCGTAGGTGATTTCAATATACACCATCCCTTGGCAGACCCAGGTCACCTTTTCTTGACCTCGGTCCTTGTCCCCTTCACCCCCTTCTTTGAAAAGGCTGTGCAGGAAGGTTTTTATCTCCTGAATGCCCCTAGCACCCTTACTTACTTTCTCTTCAATCTTGGTTTACGTCCCTCAGTAATAGACTTAGCATTTGCCAATACCCCGCTGTCCCCCAACTTTTGATCTTGGGACATGCTCCTCTCCCCAACAGGATCCAACCACGTCCCGATCTTGGTAACTCTTTTGGAGCCTCTGGCTCATCCTCCCCCTTTAGCGCCCACTTGGACGAAAACCGATTGGCTCTCTCTTGAGGGAGAGATTAAAGCCATGAGATTCAGCCCTCCTCCCCCTCTCCCGACCCCCCATATATTCTCCACCTGGTTTGACACGGCCCTGGCCAGGCTGAGAGCAGTCCTTAGGCTTCACATGCTGGCTAAGAGGCCCTCCAACAGGTCTAAACCATGGTGGTCCTCAAACCTAATGGCCCAAACATCTGCTTTCCACTCTACAGTCTGTGCACCACAGCGGGACCTTCTCTCTGCATCGAAGCAACAATGCAAGGAGCCGTGGCTTCTATACTTCAAGACCATAAAGAAGGCCAAAAACGAATACTGGAACAACTTTCTAAGAACGGCTACTCCTCAAACACTCTGGACTGTGTAGCGCTATGCCTTTGGCAGACCTCCAAATAGGTTCCCCCAGATACCAGGGGCTGACAACACCACAGCAATCAATGAAGCACTTCTTTCGCACTTTTTTCTTGAAAAGTGATCTTCAAGACCCCCAGCCATCTTACACAAGTTCACAGACGTTAACCCGCTTTCAGCGGAGGAGATAACTGTTGCCCTTAGAAACTTTTCATCATCGTCTTCTTCTGGCCCGGACCAGATACCTTGCTCGATTTGGAAGAGAGTGTATTCTGTGAACCCCAGCATCCTCACGTACCTCCTTGGCCTGCTTGTCCTATACGGGCCCCATCTCCCTTCTCTGAAGAACGACAACAGTATCGTGTTGGACAAACTAAGAAAACCCTCCTACGACACATCAATTTTGTTCCGAATTATTGTCCTTCTGGAGACTGTCTCTAAGATTCTTGAACGGATTAAGGCGACCTGTCTCCCTGCACTCATCCATTTCCTGGGCCTACTCTCACCCCACCAAACTGGATCCCTCCGGGGTTTAAGCACCTTGGATGCAGCAGCCACCTTGTTCCATGAGGTTCAACTCTTTATACGCTCCAAGCTCAAGGTCTCGACCCTCCTCCTCGACATCAAAGGTGGCTTCTACAATGTCTTGCCCCTCTCACTTTGCAACAGGCTTACCACCAAGGCAGTCAACCCATACATGGTCTCGTGGATAAGGTCCTTCCTCCACAGGCTCACTTACCGTCCGGTCTTCCAGGGAGCTCTCCAGATTTTCTTCCCAGTTTCAGTCAGCACCCCACAGGGCTCTCCTATTGCGGCACTTCTGTTCATGACCTATGTTTCGATCCTCCATTTCCCAGTCCCTCAGGGCCTCATCCTTTCCTACATGGACAACTTCACCATCACGGTCATCTCCAGTTCGTACCGGAGAAATATTCAGAGAATCCAGGGCATCACCAGAACTCTCCAGGCGAAAGCGGGGAGACTGGGGGTATCCTTCTCGATCCCGAAGACAGAGCTTATGCACTGGATGACTCCAGCTCAAAATGTCACACCACCCCCGATCCCAGTCTTGCTAGAAGGCCTTTTCTTTCATCCCTTCCCACTAATCCATTGGCTTGACTACTGGTTTAAGCCCGTGATGATATCATGCTTCAAAGGCACCACCTCACACTTTACAAGAAGACTTGCTCTAGCCCAAGCGGCCTTCATGACGATTCAGAGACTCTCCAGGCCTGGCAAGGGCCTTCTCTCCTTCCTCTGCCACTGATTGTCATCCTCTCTCATCTCCCCGATCCTCCTCTACGCAGCGGACCTTTTCTCACTGAGCCTCACCCTCCTGGACAGGTTGTCTGTTTTTTGGAGGACTGTCAAGAGATGGGTAACAAACTGCTTTTCTTCGACTCTGGATGGTACCCTGGCATGTGAATCGGCTCTTCCCCCCTTCCACTATTAATCCTCTACTGACAGAAACTGGCTGCTGTCTACCTTGTATCCCTCCCTCCTGAGGCAAATCCGGCGACTGCGAGGCTCTACTCTTCCTTTCCTACATCCTCCCCCTTCTGGGCCTTGGAGGACTACCGTCACTTCACCAGGGGCCTTACATCAGTCTACGCTTTACTTCTTGGGAAGACCCACCCCCCCTGTTCCCCTATAAGGAAACACCTGCCCCGAGACACAATCACACACCGCACCCTGCCCTTTATCAACACTTACAGCCCTGACCTGGTGGCCTCGTCCAACCTCCTCCCGCCTGACCAGCTCCCCGTGAAAGAGGGGGCCCATCCTATCGGTCAATCAAGGCAAGTGTGAAAGCTGCACTTGCCAAGGATTGGGCCACCTAGTTCTCCCCTCCACCTGGCTACCCCTATACCCCTATACCCCGATTCTCTCACTCCACCCACTCATAGGCCTTGAGAGGTTTATCGCAGGTGGGATCCACCAGATGCCCTCAGGCAAAAGCTACCTCGCCGCCCACCTCTCCTGATTCACAAATGACCCCTCTCCCCTCTGTCCTTACTGTGAAGAGGATGAGGAGGACTTCCCTCATGCTATCCTTTACTGCGAGTCACGCAAGGAGCCTCATGAGTGCCACCTCCAAGGGCTCATGGACGTCGGCAGGAACAGCCCGCTTTGGTCTGACACAGTCGCCCTCCACTCTTTGGCCAGGTACCTTAACATTACTGCCACTGGCTTCCCCCCTGGCATGCCACCCACAAGGTGGAACCTCCTGTCCACGTTTTCCCCCCCCTACCTGGAGCTTCCGATCCACGGCTTTAAGCCTCAGATAGATCGCCTGCCATTAGACCTACTCCATTCGGGAAGTGTTTTTCGTTTCTCGCTTGGTTTTACATTTTTGTTATGAGTTTTTGTACTTGCTTACTTTAGTTTCGCAGGATTTTGTATCATCTATTGGACACGCTTGAGAGGATTTTACAATTTGGTGCAGGATGTTTCTTTTGTGCTTGTGAGTTTTGAGATTAAGATTTTGTTTATACCATAGCTAGCACTGCATACAANTAAACAATAAATACATGATGAAAAAAAAAAAAAAAAAAGAAAAAAAAAAAGACCCAGGAGATAAGCTCATTCGGGAAGTGTTTTTTGTTTCTTGCTTGGTTTTATTTTTCGTTATGAGTTTTTGTACTTCCTTGCTTTAGTTCTGTGGGATTTTGTGTCAGCTATCGGACACATTTAGGAGGATTTTACAATTTGGTACAGGATATTTCTTTTGTGCTTGCGAGTTTTGAGATTAAGGTTTTGTTTATGCCATAGCTAGTGCTGTATGCAAGTTCTTGTACCGTAAAACAATGAATACATGATGATAAAAAAAAAAGAAATTGAGAAAAAAAAAAACTCAGGAGATAAGCCATCTTCCATTTCCTCTATTTTCCTCGTGCTTGAAATCAACCCTCAATGCTTGGACTTCACGAACCATCTGCCCCCCCTTTCCTCCCCCGATGACTTCAGCCTAGAAGTAACAGCCATCTACCTCTATCTCTCACTATCATCTTCTCCTCTTCATGAGTCGAGACTTTCCTTCCCCTGGGTTCCAGTATGCCTCTCGCACTGCCCGTTCCCACCCCTTTCCTCACTTGGCGAGGCCTATCCATACCATCAGCAACTGCACACTTCCCATACTTCAGACGGCTGGGAACACAGTTTGTAGTATGCATGAACTCTTCAACAGGCCCACAGGTCGATCTTGTACCTCCCCACAGTTGGCTTAAGTGGTGGTATCCCATGCACTAAGTGACGCTGTCTCTTGGAAAACAAGGGACTACATGAGAGACACAGTAAAATTGCTTGCCTTCTGCACTAGGGACTGCTAAGCATGACATGAACATGATTACTAAGAGTCGACACTGTCCCATTTAGTTGCTGTCCTCTTCCGGCAGTTGGATCGGCTTGCACCCTACTGCTACATCCTTCCTCAGCTTGCACCCTACTACTCCACCCTCTCTGGCCGCGCCCACAGGCCCTCCTATATCTTGGTTGCGTCGTGTTTTGGGATAACTTCTATGGTTTCTGCTGCCAGCACATATATCTGGCGTGGTTGATGTGGGATCTTTGCTTTGCAATTATTTTTTTTTGTTTTTTTTTAGATGTCCTATATGGTTAATTTCCTACGTTTTCCTGCGTGTTTCTTAGTTAGGTTTCTCCTGTCCTCTGGGTTCACTTGGGGCGTTGGTATGGGTTTTTCTTTGGGGCGAAATGTGTGGTTAAGCCCCCACCTGAGGGTCTTGGAGATATGATCGGGCCTGACGGGAGGTGGAATGGGGATTGTTTATGCCATAGCTAGTACTGCATGCGAGTTCTTGTATCTTAAATAACAATGAACATATAATGATAAAAAAAAGAAAAAAAAGAAAAAACAAAGAAACCCAGGAGATAAGCTCTTCACACTTCATTCCAAGTTACTTTCTTACTTATTACTTTATACTTTTACAAATATAAAACCTTTACACTCTTTACAAATACACACCTACAAGACGAGGACTCTACTACGCGAGTTGAGTTGAAGAAAGATTATGACAGGCGATAAGGACCTGAGATATGAGAGTCTCTCCCACCTTATTGTAGGCATAGGCCTAAGAGCTGTTGTTGTGAGAAGAACAAGAAGAGAAGTATCATCTACCCATTGCTAAGAACTGATACCGGTTAGGAATCGTAATATTAAGTCTCCTTTTTACATGACACAAACTATATACTAAGTAATAATTTCAACTATATAGTACTTACATTATTTTTATTTTTATTTTATTTTTACGAGAGTTCATTGATTGGGAAGTAAGGTTGTCATTACCGAATATTGTCCGCAGTTGATATGTGTGGTTAATTTTTTGTTAACAGATAATATTTTTACAAGTACCAGGAGGGATATTTTCGCATACACTACTTTGTGAACCATTAGTTTTTAAGGATTTATTGCTGGTAAGTCACCTGGTGTATGTGAAAACATTCCTACTGGCACTTGTATAAGTACCATATTCTCTGAATTCTGAATTGAAAAGTCCAGAAAGGAATAACTATTTTCCTGAAATAGTAGATGATCAGTCCACATAATGTGCTAGATCTCATTAACCTGTATTTGCAATTATCTTAACTTATCAAACTAAACCAATCCTCGCCTGATGTAAGAATTGACAAAGATTAGAAGTCCGACAAAGAAAGTAAATTATAAGAGTTTTTATTGGTCTTATTTTGAGTTAATTAGTTCTGGGATAACTATATATTAAAACTAGCTTGTTTTAAAATAGGAAACACATAAAACAAATTAATCTATTATATTAAGCTAATACTTGAACAGATTTGAGCCTACTCGAGTACAAGTACCAAGAGGAATGTTTTCACACATACCAGGATCTGTGTCTGTTACAACTACAATCTAAGAAAAAACCACATCAGACTTTTTGCCAAGCTTGCTTATTATTTGCTTAAACCCTTTTATCATCACCTCATATTACCCCTCATGGGAAAAGTCCCATTATGGACTCTATCTCAGATACATATCTACCCCCTTCATAAGGAAAAGTTTTCAAAAGAGAAAGTCATTAGTGGTATCAGATGACCTCCTCACTATTCTAGGGAGAAGGCTCACCCATGACACAGATGGCAACATGATCTTCACTCAAATTTCTTTCACCTTATAGTCTCCCATTACTTAAATGTCCTTGCAGTGTCACAGTTATTGTACTACCTCATATTAATAAGCAGTACCTCCAAAACGCACTCCCATGTACATATTTTCTGAACCTCTTTCATATTGTGAATAGGCAAAAGGAAATAGGTATACAAACAGCTTCCCCACATGCTGTAGTCCTAATAGGGATAATCTATTTAATCCACAAAGACTACTAGGCCAAGATCAACTAGCTTGCAGAGGTTGTCGACTTTCTCAAGTTGAAGATAGACAAGCTAAAAGCCACTCTACACCATGACACACCCACTCCTATTCTCTTCAAACCCACCAGAGTGAATGTCCCAGAATCCTCTACTGGACCTGCTACTCACCCACTCCCAGCCACATCCTCTCTGAGGACTGCCACCCCCTTTTTTGCCACTGTGACTAGGAAAGAAAAGAAGAAATCCACTGTGCTAGGTAAGGCTCTAGTAAAGGCTCAAGCCTCCACTACTAATCCCAAACCTCTTTCCAAAAAGGAACCCAATACTAGGAAACACTGTCTCCTCATCAAGCGGGAGGACTCACTCCTCAACCCATCAGTACTAGACTTAAAAGACAACATCAATTATGCTTTTGCCGGTACCTACATACAAACTGTAAATATTAAAGGAAACAGTATCACACTTACTACTATGATATTGGTTAGGGCCACCTCACTTAATAGCAGGATGGGCACCTTTCTTTACCTAATTCCTAAAACCACAACCATCTCTTTGGACATACCCACTACCCAACTCTTAGTTCATAGTATCCCTACCTCTAACTCTCTAGCAGCAATTGCAACTGAATTAAGACCTACAATACCAGGCTAGCTCTGACTGAACAACCCCGTTGGCTCACTTCAGAAGACTCAAGAGTTGGCAAGAAAGCCTTCAGGATAGTCATTACAATTACGAGTCTTAAAGCCCTAGAGTTTGTTGGCACAAGACTAGCCGCTTTCTTCACCATATTTAGAACTGAGCATTACCTACACTTTAATACCTACACTCAATGTTCCAATTATCACGGCTTTGGATATCACAACAATAATTGCCCCAACTTTGCTTCTTACAGGTGGTGTATAGCAGCATATGTGACTGGAGGACACACCTGTCCCACTACTACCTGCCACCTATAAGGCCATTTCTGCAACCACTTTACCCTTAGGTGTATGAATTGTGATGGCCTATATGACGCCCATTCACCGACCTGCTCTTCCTGACTGATGGAGGCCCTTAGGGGGTAAGATGGAAGTAATGTGGAAGGAAAAGTATTTACTTAATCTCTATTGGTGGTGGCCACAGTGAAAGTCAACTCTTACTGACTTGTGCTAGTAATTGGTTTACATTTATGTTTGTATTGAATGGTGAAGGTGGAAGATTTATTATATTTTATAGATTTTCAGATCATACCTTAGTAAATCAAAATATATTCGGTACTAACTACTAGGAAGTATTCTCTCTAGGCTATCTATTCTATGGTATTACATTCTATGGGGTAAGCTGACCTAACAACAAAAACAACTAGCAACTAACAAACAACAAAAAACAAACAAAAAACAAAAACCTTATCTCCTCCGATACTCTGTCAAAGCTGACCATCCATTCTTATCCTATACCTTTACCGACTTCACTTTTGGCATATTTACAACCCATTTCACCCCACAACCCTCACAACATCCAAATACAGTACTAGGACATACCTTATCATTGGTGGCCTGTTTTATACCAAAAATGCCATTTTTCAAGTCTCAAGAACTCCACCATCTGTTATGCACATTGTTCAATTTGTGGTGAAATTGCAATTCTGCCAATTATAAATTGCTAATTTAAATATTGAAGGAAATGGTATTAGATTGAGTGAACTGCAATCATTTGAAATTCACCATTTCAAAATCTGGTACCTTTTTGTATGTATCACCATACAAATTCTCAAGGCTTGGCACCTGGATCTCAATGAGCCCATCCTGTTAAGCTATAAAAAACACTGAACCACAAAGGTTATTATAAAAATCCTTATTGCTGTATTGCTAGGTTCCCCACTGGTAGTTAATATAATCTTCATTTTAATTAATTGAGCAATTCAGGTCAAAATAGGGATTTTCAAGACCTCAAATTTCAGTGATTTCGGTGTGTTTTGTGGGTACTTAGGAGCACCAACGATAACTTTTGTCCAAGAACTATACATTCCAATCAGGTATCATATCAAACCCATACCGGTCGCATTTATCCTCTTTCCTTGTAGCCAAATCTCCGAGTCCTGGGCCTATCAACTCACGCAAAACCACATCCATCAAGAGCTGTATCCAAACTTTCTTTACAGGTTCTATCCACCTCCTCTCCACATCTAGCCTCCACTTATCATTCTTAATCCATTGTTGTCAAAACCAAATTCCATTCCTTTTAATGCAACCATTGCAGCCAAATTTGTTACAACAGCATACCCTTGGTACTTCCTTCACAGCACCTCAACCCTACTATTCCTTTCTTCCTTTATTAAGGGCTTAGCTCTCAGAGGTTCAGGCTTTTGCATAGAAGCTACCTTAGCACAACCTTCTAACAACTTTTCAATACAAGAGATATAGTTCAACAACATACACCCCTTGCACTCAACAATTTTCCTCTCCAGCTCAACCTTAACAGGCTCAGGCCCCTGCATGAAAGCCATTAGAACAAACTCAACCTCATTTACCTTCCTTCCCCCAACTGTAATAATTTGTGCTGGCTTCTCAACTGGCTTAACCAAAGCTCCAGCTCTTTAAATATTCATACCGGCAGCTACCACCGCCCTCTTCTCCTTCCTTCAACCCACTATCTTTTTTCTTTCTATTTTCTTTCACTATATTTGTATACCCTCAGAAACTCTTTTAACCTTGCTAGCTTTAAACGCAGCTACTTGGATCTCAGGCTCCTACACAGAAGCCACCTCAGCCACATCTATTTCATCACTTATATGTTCTACTATGGCGTATTCTTCTTTCTACTTTTCAGTCTCCATATCCATTCACCACTTAGTTTCCAAAGCCACCAAAAGCAGCCTCACCCTTGCTGCTATCACCTCCTCATTCAGAAGTGGGGCTATGTCTTTTCCTCTACTAAACAGAGGTTCTTCCAGCACCCAAAACTTCGTGTCATCTATACCTATCTGGCTGCAATAAACACAACCTACTTCCACTAGGACTCAACCTCCATGTTTGCTTAGTGTAAAAGGAGGGAGAGAATTGAAATATGATGCTGCAGCCTAGAAACCTCTGCCTCTAGGGTGAAAGTTTTCTTGACCGCTTCTGAATGGCATATTGCTGACTTTGCTGCTAATGCCCCCAAGGGTCTAGAATGTCCATAAACCATAATCCCTATGGTAAAGTTAAAGCCAAAAGTGTAAGGTAGATGGAGGCAAAGGAATAAAGTAAAAGTAAGATGAAATGATCTCACTAGGCAAAGGTAAAGATGAAGAAAAACTCTTCAAATTTAAAGACTTGAAGCTATCGTATGATAGAATCAAGGGCTGCCACTGGCTAGAATCCGTAAATGTGACACATCGTAAAGGTTAACCTTAGGGTCAGTACCATGGATTTTCCTGTACTTAGTTACAAATAAACCGCGGATTTAACAAAAAAAAAAAAAAATTTGTTTTCGCACATACTAAAGTGGCTTACCAGCAAAAAATCCTTAAAAACTGGTGGGTCACAAAGTGGTGTGTACGAAAACATCCCCCCTGGCACTTGTATATTAAGAATCGGGGAAATAATTATAACTGTTAATTTTTTTTCCCCCCCTTCAGTTTTGCTCTATCAATATATAGTAGGACACCTCTTTCGTTTCCTTTCCGCTATGGGCTGAATTAAATATTATTTGGGGCTCTGATGGACTCTTCTATGCCTCCTCGAGTAACCGTATATGCACCTCGATGCACCCAAATGCGTGTCCATGCAAGCCCGGGCCATTTCGCAGGGGTCACGACAATATGGGCGTTCGACGGCGCCTCACCTTATTTTACAGTAACATCTTGGCTCGGCGATGGACAGCGTGTAAATTTCTTTTGTCTCCGTGGTCTCCCGCAGTGTGGCCTCTGCACTCGCCTTCGCCTTCAGCAAGCACAGGCGAGCCTTCGACCCGTGTAGGCCGGGTAATGGACTGGTCCTGGGGTCTAGACTCTGGCAAAATGCCGGTCTGTAACACCTACCTCTGGGAAGATGTAGTTGTGTAAAAGTCACGAATCCGATGTTTAGTCGATTTGCTTTTGGGCAAAGGATTGGGCTACGGCGCGGTGCCTGTAGCTAAGCCCTCGTCTCAATCCACAAGGACGGGCAGAAAACTTTACTCGACAGGCGATGATACCTTACCACTCGACCAATGGTGGATGGGGATTGTCATCGCGTGATTAGCCGCGACAGAAGTATTGGCAAAACATTCTTGTTCTTCCCCTTATCGCTATTGTTGAGGTTCGTCGTGATCTTCACCGTGTAATAATGATGGTCATTGATTGTGTTCAGACGGAAGGGTGACAGGTGAGAGCGGTCAAGTGAGGAGCCCGTTATGTGATGGTGGGGGAGGAGGAGGGGTAAAACTCTACCCGAGCATTCTCCTTCACAGCACCAGTATGATACCCTCCATTCAGTAGCTCTCCTTGTAAAAAAACTCGTTAGGGATTTTGGGTTGTGCAGGGTTAGGGGTTGTTTTTCGCCTTTGTTGAGGCTGTGGTATTGAGCATTTCTCTACCAGTTTGATAACGACTCCCCTGTCATCACTCCCGCACTAGTCTCCCCAGAACTTATCTCCTCCTCCGGGAGAAACTTATAAGTACTCAAGTTAGCCCCCGAAAAAACATCATTCCATCCCTCC
The DNA here is from genome assembly GCA_014065205.1 of Tuber brumale. Lineage (NCBI taxonomy): Eukaryota > Fungi > Ascomycota > Pezizomycetes > Pezizales > Tuberaceae > Tuber > Tuber brumale. The sequence goes on along the minus strand of JACCEG010000001.1, from coordinate 832,232 downwards.
CAACCTTAAGGAGCAAGTCAATCATCACGACGACGACCACAAGCTTCCCTGGATCGTTTCTGCTGCGGACGTCTGGTCGACTGCGACTACAATTGCTGCCAAGAATCAGCATGTCTGCTACAGCCTTAAGCCCTGTCGTCCCTCACAGTCACCCACCACCACAACCACCCTCCCCTTCACAATACCTCTCGCGGCAATCCTCCCACACAGCTATTTCCACAGTCGATGCCTCCAAGATAAGCTTCCTCCCGTCATCAGAGCCCGGGTCACACCCTGATGACTCGCCCACGATAAAGATTGATGACCCAGCGACGGTAGAGACACTGAAGAATGCAGCCGATCTATTGCGCCAGGGTAAGTGCGTTGCTTTCCCAACGGAAACGGTCTATGGTCTGGGTGCGGATGCGACGAATACCGTGGGGGTGAATAGTATATATGCCGCGAAGCAGCGGCCGTTGGATAATCCCTTGATAGTGCATGTTTCTTCGTTAAGGCAATTACGGGGAATACTCGCTCCTACAAACTCGACTTCAACTACGAACGGACACGCAACGAACACCTGTGGGGGCGAAATCCCCGAAGTCTACAATGCTTTAATATCCACGTTCTGGCCAGGACCGTTAACTATCCTCCTCCCGTTGCCTATCAACAGCCCACTTTCCACATCCGTCACGGCCGGGCAACCGAAATTCGCTGCTCGTATGCCATCCCACCCCATCGCTCGGGCGCTCTGTCACCTCTCTTCCCTCCCCCTCGCCGCTCCATCTGCCAATGCCTCAGGAAACCCATCCCCGACCACTGCGTCACACGTACTCACCGATCTCCGGAACCGCATCCCATTAATCATCGACGGAGGACCTTGCTCCGTAGGTTTAGAATCAACGGTAGTAGACGGCCTCCGCGACCCACCCGTAGTCCTTCGCCCAGGAGGCATAAGCGTCGAAGCGATCCGCGAGTTGGGCGGGATCTGGGCGAGGACGGTAATCTCGAGAGCATCCCTCGAAGACGCCGCCGACTCCTCCATAATCCCCGAAGCCCCCGGGATGAAATACAAGCACTACTCCCCTCGCGCCGGCGTGGTCCTATACGAGTTCGGCACCCACCCTCTTTGTGGAAAGGACCTGGTGCGCGCCACCATCCCCTCCGCAAAGAACTTTAACGGCAAAATTGGTATTCTCCGAACGCGCACTTGGGAAGATGGCATTGGAGAACTCACGCTTGGCTCTTTGAAATATGAGAGTAGCGATGTTAAGAGTGAGTTTTATGAGAATAAGGGCATTAGCAGACTCTCTGTTGTTGAGAGGGACCTCGGCAAGGGCGGGGAGGAGATTGGCCGCAGGCTGTTTGCTGCGCTAAGGGAGTTGGATGATAAGGGGGTTGATGTTATCCACGTTGAGGGGATCGAGGAGGTGCTCGAGGGGCTGGCGGTTATGAATCGGTTGAGGAAGGCGGCAAGTGTGGTTGTGAGGAAGGTAGAGTAAACGTACACGTCAGTCTCTAGAGTAGAGATGGGATAGAGGAAGGTCAAAAAAGGGTAAAAAAAAGTTTTAAAATTTTGGTTCACGTTAATGGTTTTGTCACTGGGTTCGTTCGCTCGGCAACTCCGCTCCCTCTCTTCACTTTATCACCGGCGCACTAGACGAGCGGGGTCCGATGCACCTTGCGGCCTTTATAAAAAAAGATCACTAGACCAATTTTGTTTTTTCTTTCCTTGTTTCATCCAGCGCCATGGAATTTCTCAGTCCCTTATTCTCTCCCCTGTGAGGTCGGGGCCTTAGCATGGACATGTTCTTTCCCTTTGCAGTTTCAGTTTTTCCACTTCCACCTTCCAGATATATTACTTAAGTTAAATTAAGTTAAATTAAATTGACAACCAATTAAATCTTGACTGGGGAGCTGTATTGGATCATGGGGTGTCACTCGATAGCGAGACACCGGCCGAGAATGTGGAGTATGATTGGATCCGGACGAGAACGCCAGTACTAGCACTTGTAAGATGCTGTGCATAAACGACAAGCCGTTTATCCACCCTCACCATCCATACCATCCATGCCCCCCCCGCGCCACCTCGTAACCCTAACTTATAATTAGTCTTTAGCACCATCGCCTCCCTGAGCTAACTAATCTCTTATATTATACACATGAACGCTGCCCGCGCCCAGCCGTGCACTTCCACCCGTTACAAGCTTTGGGTGCCGCTTCGCTATCCCCCTGCCAGCCTGGCTAGCAGTCACTTTTTCTTCATCCCTGTTCTCATGATTCGACGGAAAAAAAAGAAAAAAAAGGGCTCATTAGGTAAGTTGAGCTTTCGTTCTTTACGCTTTCTAAGTATTGTGTAATGTCTGCGGAGTCTGCGCGCTGGATATTACCATGAGACAATAAGAAGAAGAAGAAACTGATATCACAGGAAGTCCGGTTCCATTCATGCCCATATATGCTTCAACCATTATCTCTGCACAACGTACCCCCCCCCCCCACCCATAAGACGGAGAACGGAGGGGGGGAATGAGTCAAGTATCAGTATGATACACGTCCATTTCCAAACCTTCTAATTAATAAGTCGTAGATATATAATACAATTCCCCTTCCGATCCTCGGAATCCCGGGGGATACCGAAACCAGGGTTATACGGTACGAATACCCGCGTAGATGGCTCCACAAGTTTACATCCCACATCCCGGTCCGGTCGAATTCACATTTTGATGACAACAACAATTGAACGAGCGGGGGGACATTAACCGGCTACTTCACATCTGGTCACTCGACCAGAAACCTCTCCCCTCCCTGCGATATAACTGGTTGAGCCTTAGATGATTAAATTTTGAGAAAGAGGCGGCCTCGAATAAGGCAGGCTACACCAAATTTGGAGAAGGAGGGCGAAAAAAAATCAGCGATTTGCAGATTCCCCCTCGCACGAGAAGTAATTATTATATCACCATGTATGATAGGATAGGAATATAAACCACTCCCACGATGTATTCTATAATATAGTACCCATTCCCGGCAACACTAACCAACGCAGAGGAAGACCCCAACAATGCAACGGAGGATGGAAGTGCAAATCTCGGGCGGTAGCAAGTCCACCTTCCTCACAATTCCCACCCTCTCATCGCACCCGACCCGCTGGAACTCCTGCGGCTTTCACTGTATGAACTCGTACGATACCCGTGTCTAATTGTGGCATCCAAGAGTTTGGGCACCACCGTACGCCTTTTTGGTCTGGCCATTAGGAAAATAAGAACGTAAGTATCATACCCCTCCTTAGTCAGCCTAGTGTGGGCGCGAGTGATGAGTAATGTGGAGTTCACAACTGGTGTTGGAAGGTGTGGAACGAGAAGCGCTAGAAGCTAGTATAATCCCCCCCATTGCACTTAGCTTTCGTATCATACGGGTACATGAAAATTTAATAACACTTATTAATTACTGTAGGTTAGTTTCGGTATCTTTTGCTTGGTGGGTGTAGGGCACGGGGGAAGCACTTTCGGACTATTTGCCCACCCGATCACGACACTACTCACAAGGCCTCAGTCCGTGCCCAATCCTAGGTCCCTGATCTTCACGTAAGCCCCACTCTGGCACAAGCTGCAGTTCTTCCTATCATACTCTTCCTGGAGGTTTGGTTAATCATACAACCTTCTCAACTTTATTTAGCTCTATACTACCACTTGGACCCAGTCCCCGCCTTACAGCGAAACACTTTCGTATTATCCGGAAGCCTCCTATATATTTGTTCTCCATCCCACTTCCACCTCCGACTCAATAGAATGATACAATCCACTATTCCGCAAGGCAAATCACATTCACAAAAACTAAGAACTAGAAAGACACAGAAAGTATGATAAGATGCTAAACGAATCGGATGTGCGCAGGGGGAATAAAAAATAAAAGGAAAAAAATCTCTACCAATCGCCCCAACTCCTTTTGCTAATAAATATAGTAAACACTCGAATGCAAAGTCTGGCTGAAAACTCAAATACATATACTACCGAGAAACAAGGGAAATGTGCGCCTCGGGAGGTGATATGTTCATTTGTCCCCCGGCTGATAAGGGAATTGTCGTGTCTGGCGGGAAATGAAGGGTACAGAGCGGAGGGAGCGGATAGAAAAAAGGGGCTTCAAAAGCTCATAGGTCTGCCCGAAAAGCCCTGACGTTTCCTAGCGATGCCTCACCGTTGGTTTATATCAATGAGAAGGGAAAAAACAGTTCATAATCTAAGTTCCAAGCCAAGGTGATTCCCGTCTGTTACTCTACCTGCCGCCCCTTCCCAGGTCGTCCTCCGGTCCGATTAGTGTTGAATCGTCATCTATATCGCTCCCTCTTCCTCCGAAACCTCTCCCTGCGTTCTCCTCCTCGCCATAGCCAGGGGTGCTTGGACCTCTACTGCCGGGTAACAGCATCATTGAACTATTCCTGCTTTTGCTGCTCTCTGCGCCAAGCCCTTTTCCACCCAGGCCCTTTCTTCCATTTCTCAGCGCCTGGAACGAGGTTGGGGATGGGGATGCGGAGTTTGTTGTACCATCTGGACCATCTTGAAGGGTGGAGCCATCCGTGTCCGGATTGTATTCTTCTACCACTGGGGTAGGCGATTTGTTCACCTTGTGGTAACCTCGGCGAGTCCTATTGGAAGAGGGCTGCAGAAGGTTTCTCGAACCAGTGGCTTCATCCTCGTCTGAGGAAAACACATCATTGGAACTGTCGAATGAGTACCGCATTGATGTCGAAGATGTCCGTCGTCCTGAAACAGGAGGAGAGTCTTGTAATGCAGTGTGCGAAGGATTACTGTTCTTGATGTATGAATCGATGATGTAGTATTGCATCGCATTCATGACCAATGGAAAGAACTAGCAATGAAAGGTGTTAGTACGAATAGCTAGGGGTCACTACAATCTCAAAATCCATAACTGCTAAACGCCACTCACAAACATAACAAAGAAGACCTGGAGTCTCTTGTCCCCCTCAGTCCAAGCCAACATCCAGTCTCCGAGACGGCCTAGCCATGGGCATAGCGCAAATATCAACCAAACCACAAGCTTCATTCCCATCAGGCCCATAAAGTATATTATAGACTGTTTCCCCCAGTATGACCATTTCGGAGGCTCGCCGTAGTCTCCAGAAGAAATTCCTGTTCGGAAAAAGGGAATTGGTGACAGAAGGAATAAGGCGTGCAGGAGACGTAGAAGATATATTAAGATCGCGATTCCAATGGTTGTCTAGAAAATGAGGTTAGCACGAGATATCCAAAAAGGGCCGGAGTGGTCAAACATCAATAGCAAGGTTTAGCAGGTAAAAGCTGCATGGGTTCGGATGATAGGAGTCTGGCTCGTCGCCTTCTACTTGGCGTCGGAGTAAGCGTTCAAAGGCAGGGGCAGTTGCACCCAGCGATTTGGGGGTGGGCTCGGTGCTGAATGTCCCAGAGGATAGCATAGACAAAAGGATATTGGCTACGTGAACTAGCACGGAGCCCACAACCTGTTTCGAAACGTCGAACCACCTAAAGTCATCATGAGCAATCCGCCCGAAGCAATGCTCCCAAAAGGAGCATACCAGATAAGCATCGGCCGTTGAGGCGACTCCCGAGCTCTTTTCCACACAAGCGATAGCAGGGCCAAGGCACCTAGTGCCGCTTGAACAAAGAGGGCTACGCAGAGCATGTTAGTCATGCGGTGACCCACCGGCCATTCCCCCTAAACACCCCCAGAAGTGCACACAGAAGGAACGTCGGAAGAGAGGAAATAGCTAACCAAATGACCCTAATAATTCGCATCTCCCGCTCTCGTCCTTTCCACCATCCTCCATCGCCATCGTGGAGTAGGTTACGTTCATAACCTGCCGATGGGGCAAGTTGGGATTACCTAGTCACAGGCAGACGAGGTTGCCAAAGGCCTAGGGAAAGAATAGGACAGGAAAGTAGTGTGTAAAAAGGAGGTGGAGAAGAGAAAGAAAAAAGGTAGGTGAGCGGAGGGGATATGGAGAGTGTGTAGAGGCGGAGGAGGGCAGTTTTGGCGGTCGGGGTTGACAAAATGTTGACGTCGGACAGGTTGCCTATTTGTGGAGAGGCGCAAGGAGGTTACCCGTTGACCTTCACACAACGGCGGAATCAAACTGCGGCAACCTAAGAAAACAAGGAGTGCCAGTAGACTACCGGGCGGTACCGCAAGTCTTCTATGCAGAGCAATAAAAGATGTGGAGTGCGGGAATGTACTGTGAGCAGCGCGGTACTGTGCCCTACCTTCACATTCGATCCCACACAAAGCTGATGGCCGGAGAGGATGAACTGCAGCACGATAGGAGCCTCGAGTACGGTAGTCTGACTATTCCTATGCTCCAGAGTCATCATTCGTCCGCCCACTCGCCGCGGCCCAGCCAGCCCGTGCAAGCTCCCTAGCTTCCCAAAACTGTGTCATCATAGTTCTTGGCGTTTTCCTAATCTCCTTGCTGCACCCTCACTGGAGAGAAATGCCTGCAACTTTATTTTTGAGCCGCATCCTGCCTCCATCGGTACCGATAACTTACAGTATACAACTCCGATCTTTTCTCAATCCAGCTGGCCAGTATCACACTGCATTTTACAAGCAGGACCACTCTAGCGCAAAGCCACCACCCTTATAATAAACGAAGGGATAGACATGGTGTTGTTGAATGGGTGTGAAAATGGCCACTTTAGATATAAACACGGCAAGTGACAATCCCCTTTGTTCGAGTATTTTCAATATAAAATTGCAGTCGAGCGTTATCTAGTAACACTTTACATGTCTGAATTCAAAACAGAATTGTACTCGCACCACCTCGACGATTGTGGTCGGAGGAGCATGGGAACTTGGATTTAGTGGGAGTATAATATGAAGCGTAAAATATACTGTAAAGAAGGCAGGACAGAAACTTGTGGAGTGTGGTGCTGTACCCTACTGTACACTACTGTGGCAGCTCAAGTAATTGGACCTCGTACAAGGTATCATAAATTCATAGTTCAAAATCTCCTTCTATGATTTCCTACTTTGGAAACGGAAAGAGCAGCAAAAGGTCTGATTCAGCCCCTCTGGAAGACAAAAAACCAAAAAAATACTCGACCTTACCAGAGGAGGCGACTTGAACGACATGCCCCAGACTCTACACATACCGGTACCAGTAGGCCACGGTGCTACCGTACCAGTACTGGTACTGGTTACCTTGCTTTCTGGTTGGGCCTTGCCCATGCTTTCCCTCTATTTAAATAATTAACGGACTTTATCATACTCGTACAAAAAAAGAAAAATACAACTTTCTGGTTGGGCCGGGAACCGGGAAGGGACATCGCCGGGTAACCAAAGTCTGGGAAAACCCGACGCGCACCACCACGTTATCCAACCATCACGCCTCCGCGAGCATAATTCCTTGTTTCGACTCCTGCTTCCACATATTGACCACAACTTTCTCAACACCCATTAACCCAAAATGTCCGCAAAGAGAAAGCTGGAGCCAACCGTTGAGGAAGAGTTAATTGTACCACCTCCACCTCCTTCATTTCCATTATTGCAATCCCTGCCGCTAACTCCGGAATACTGGATAGGATGAGTCTGATCATCTTACCTTCCTTTGCCTTGGTGGTGGAAATGAGGTCGGGCGCTCATGCCACATTTTAAAGTACAAGGGAAAAACCGTTATGCTCGATGCGGGGGTCCATCCTGCCTACGAGGGATTGGCCGGACTGCCGTTTTACGACCAATTCGATCTCAGCACTGTGGATGTTTTGTTGATTAGTCACTTTCATTTGGACCATGCGGCAAGTCTGCCCTATGTTATGACGAAGACGAATTTTAGGGGCAGGGTCTTCATGACGCATCCGACAAAGGCGATTTACAAGTGGTTAATTCAGGATAGTGTACGAGTCGGGTGAGCTTTTCACAGTATACAAATAGAGGGGATGCCTGATGTTAATTGGGGCGGATAGGAACGTGCATAATTCTCCAGACAATCTCTACACTGAAGCGGATCACCTCTTGAGTTATTCCCGTATCGAAGCTATTGACTACCATACCACACTTACTCATGCCGGGATTTCAATCACCCCCTATCATGCCGGGCATGTGCTTGGGGGTGCTATGTTCTTCATTGAGATAGCTGGTTTGAAGATTCTGTTCACGGGCGATTACTCCCGTGAGGACGACCGACATTTAGTGTCTGCTGAAGTCCCTCACCAAAAGCCCGATCTACTAATTTGTGAATCCACCTATGGCACAGCAACTCACATGCCGCGTCTGGAAAAGGAAGCACGACTAATGAAGATGACTACCGAAATTCTCAACCGCGGCGGCAGAGTATTAATGCCAGTGTTTGCCCTAGGTAGAGCACAAGAACTACTCCTAATTTTAGATGAGTATTGGGAGAAGCATCCGGCGTACCAGAGCTACCCTATATACTACGCATCGAACCTGGCTAGAAAGTGTATGGATGTTTATAGGACATATATAAATACCATGAACGATAAGATAAAGCGCGCCATGTTCGAGGGCGAGGGGAGAAATCCTTGGGACTTCAGATGGGTTAGGTCATTAAAGACTATTGATCGGTTCGAGGATGTTGGTGGCTGCGTTATGTTAGCTAGCCCGGGTATGCTGCAGGTAAAACTCTTTCCGTGTCAAGCTTTTTCACCTGGCTTTTGAGCCCTGCCCAAGGCTCTTCGGCCGCGCTCTCCACATTATATACTTAGGAAGCAATTTATCTGGGCGGGAAGGAATACATTCCCTTGGATATCTCGTAGATTATACTCCTTTTGTACTGGAAAATTTTCATCGGTCTACCAGAGGCCATATTACATCATGTTTTATAATAAATATAGTGCTTCCCACTTTATTGTCCTCATCACCACTATTTGCTTCTGCCTACATCAATACATTCCATGAACACCGCTAACGTGCCATAACCCTCCAGAACGGTGTCTCTCGTGAGCTTCTGGAACGCTGGTGCCCAGACCCGCGCAATGGCCTGGTAATAACTGGCTACAGCGTAGAGGGCACAATGGCTAAGCAGATCATGAATGAGCCTACCGAGATCCCCGCCGTCGTGACCGCCAACCGTAGCGGGTCCACCGCTAACCGCGGCGTCGATGGGCAGGTAATGGTTCCCCGCCGGTGCAGCGTCGAAGAATTATCCTTCGCAGCACACGTAGACTACGCTCAAAACTCAGGCTTCATAGAGGAGGTCGGGGCAAAGGTTGTCATCCTGGTGCATGGGGAACAGAACAATATGGGGCGACTAAAGTCTGCCCTACTTAGCAAGAACAGTGACCGAAGAGATAAAGATAAGGTTAAGATATACAACCCCAAAAATTGCGAAGAGTTGCGCATCCCATTTAAAGCGGATAAAATTGCAAAGGTACCTTCCTTCTCCACCTTTCCCGCTTCACCAGAACCACGCTCACTCACTCACCCACTAGGTCGTCGGCAAACTTGCGCAAAAACCTCCGGGGGCCCAGACACTTGCACTGAAGGAGCAGCTGCTCACCGGAGTGCTGGTACAAAACGACTTCAAACTCTCTCTTATGACACCCGACGACCTTCGCGAGTACGCGGGCCTAACAACTACTGTCGTTAGCTGCCGTCAGAAGATCCCGATGCGCGCGGCAGGCGTTGGCCTCGTGCGCTGGAGTCTGGATAACATGTTTGGTGCAGTTGTGGATATTCCCGATGGCGATGAGGAGTCGTCAGATGGGGAAGAGATGGGCAGTGCGGACGAGGGTAACGAAATGAGCGATGGAGAGGAAGAAGGCGTCAAGCGTAAAAGTGGGAATACATTCAGGATTATGGACACTGTTACTGTTCGCTGTAGGAAGGGATATGTGGAGTTGGAGTGGGTTGGGAATATGTTGAACGATGGAATCGCCGATGCTACGGCTGCGGTCTTGATGGGATTGGAAACTAGCCCTGCAGCTGTTCGACGTTTGTTCCCTCCCACTATCCCCACACTACTTTCACAATATCTATTAACTAATGGAAATAATGATAGACTCCTCAACAACAGCGCACCCCCATACCCACTCCGCCCTCTCCAAAATCCCAGAAACCTCCCCGCACGCACACATTTGCCATTCCGACCGCATAGAACAAGTCCTCACATTCCTAGAAGCTCAGTTCGGCGACTGCGTTGCTCCTCTCCCACCCGGGTCGCAACCCGCTGCTTCCACAACCCTGCCACCCAAACCGGTAGCAGAGACTTCCACCGCCACTTCTGCCGTCGACACTGGAGCCGCGGACGAGGAAATGGACGTTGTGCAGGAAATGAGAGAGGTGGTGCCGGGGGTTCAGATCAAAATCGATAATATCGTTGCAAACGTCTGGTTCGAGAACCTTGATGTCGAGTGCCGGAATGAGAGTTTGAAAATGAGAGTTAAGACGGTTGTCGAGAGGGCTGTGGAGACTGTTGCGCCGTTTGTGGACTTGCTTGGGGGGTATTGACATGTGCTCGTTCCATTTTTTCCCGTCATTTTTTCCATTCTTCCAGGTTTGATGCTACTGTAGGGGGAGGGGAGGGTGAGAGAGGGGTTATATAATCTAGTGCAGTACAATCCCGTATTACCAAAATGCGCAAAAAATAGCCTGTGACTCGTGTGTCTGGATGAGGTGTGGATTTACATGTTCCACGGTTGCACTTTCTAATCCATAAAGTATCCGGACACTGGTGTTAATTGATACCGGCAGCTATGGTCTATTGGGGCCAAGCATCTGGATACTTCGTGGCTCGGCGGCTATCCACTCTGCTGCTAAGATATCCTCCCGGTAGCTAGTTTAAGATGTTGAACACCGGTACCGGTACATTTGTGTACTGGTAATCGCGATAGGAAAGCTCCGTTGGTCTAACGAGGTGTAAATTCGGCACATCGCTAACTCTGTACTCAAGTACAGTCGTGTCCGCAAAGTCTTTATACGTATAGTGCGTGCCATTCAAAACCTGCACCAGATATTTGACAACTTTTGAATCGACAAGGCTCCACAACAAGCAGCATTATGTGAAAAGAAAAACCTCAGGGTTGAGGAGAAAGAGATGGAAAATAACTGGGAGGGGGGTTTTTTTTTTCTCGTCCTTTGTTGGAGAGTTTTGTCAATTTGAAAAGTTGTACATTTGGTGAGAAAGGGAGAAAAATGTTATAGTGCAAGCACTCCAAAACGTGTATGAGACTTTATGCCATTTTTAATCAATTATGGAGAACCACCAACATCTTCCCTCACAATGAAAAAACCACTAGGTGATAGAGAATATCAAGAAGAATAGTGTAGTGGTTTTTTTATCTTAATTAAAGTGTCTCACATTTCTCTATGATTAATTGAATTTGAGCAATTTTGGTGAGAAAAGTGAATAGGTGTTAGACATAGCCACAAAGTTTTTGCTAAGCATATTATTATTTTAGATTAGGGTAAACCATTTGACATCACAACACCTCTTCTTATTTACTTTAAAATTTTATAGTCTGGTAATAATACTCATTATAAACCTTAATAACTTTCTACTTCATATTGTTAAAGACCCGGAATTTCCTTTAACCTCATACTTGGTCTCATGACTGTAAGCTCAGATCTTATATACTCATATTTCAATATTAAAAGAGTTGTAAGTACTGATATATTATAAATTAAATAATAGTATTATACCTTGTTCAAAGAAAAATCCCATTATAAAATACCTAGTTGGGAAACTAGGTAGATGGCCAAAAACCTCATGTTGTGTCAGGGCAATTATATTGGCAGAACCCAACTTCTGCAAACAAAAGCACCAACTTCAGGAAGAAGTAGAAAAACACTATTATCTTATTCTGTTTTACCTAAAGTTTCATTGTGAGATGAATTTCATTGAATATGTTTAGATAATAGTCAAGTATTATACTCATAACAACTATGGCTACCATATTAAAGCTCTATAAAAGATGGGACCTGAGGTGCTAGAGTTCATACTGGATAAACTTAGTTGGAAAATTTTGCAAAAGGCAGAAGAATTACGGATACCCATTGTCAGGAAATTGAATATGAGGGTACATTTATGCGAAAAGGTCGAAGATTGCCAACAACTACAAAATAAGTTTAATGGCTCTATATATTTAGTAGAAGCTAGAGTACCCCCTGGGCTGCTTGAAATATATTTAATTTTAAAATTGAGGCCATATTGGACCTGGAATGACTATTTTGAAAATATAGCTTAAAACCCTTTTTACATAGAATTAAAGCCTACCTTTGAATGCACCTATATCTAAAATTTCAAATATTTTCAAGAGTAGAATTTGTAGTTATTATAAAGTTTATCAAATATCTTCATATTTACGAGACTTAACAGATATTATAAACCTGTATCAAGATTAATAAATGCAATAAAAATGGAACTAAGAGACCAGGAATGGTGACTAACATTCAATATTGAAGTGAGATTATGTGAGTATCATTCTACCTATGTTCTAGAAATATTCAATTCAGTATTAGTGTAAGCAAGCTTCTAGATTAGTCTATTGTAAGGATACCTTGAATAGTTTTACTTTGTTCATAATAACAGACCACTACTATTATCACAATTTATGATCTCTAAAGTTCATTTTCAATCCCATGTCTTTTGGTATAACTATGAATATAGATCCTCATTGTTTCATATCAGAAAGTGACTATACAGGAGCCAGTAGCTCAGGCTCTGGGTTTGATAGTAGTATTGTGGACAGTGAAAATTTATTTGGAACTGGTAAGTTGAATTCCAGTTTATTCAAAGTGATAATATCAATGCTAGCAGAGTAAACTTCAATAGATTTTGAGAATACAGAGCAATCTGAGATATCTATACAATACTTGAAGTCACTTCTTCATGCTTGCTCTTGCACACACTGGTGTGTTCAAAAGGCTGATCCTGAAACATGGATGAAGTAGCGCATCTATCATGATAGACTATTAAGAAAATACAAACAGGTAAGAATTACTTACCTCCTATCATCCCAGTTATCAAATACTCCAGCTCTATCAAAATAGTGGCAAGCGCAATACAAGGATTATTGTCCACATAAGCAGGAAAATAGAAAGATTCAGTATCTTCTTCCATTCGTAAGTACTGTATGTATCAAGGTATTTATTACCTTTTGGAGTATTTTATTGAAGAGACTATATACTTTGATTCACCACTTGCGTGAAATACAAATGCCTATTCCCAAATCACATAGCAATTGCGATCATATACCAAGTAACAAGATTCCACAGGAAGCTATTGGCATAGTTGAAGACTTTCTTCTAAGTATGAGGGAAAAAGAAGGTTAAGCAATTGCAACACATACCGATAAGCGAAAGTTGACAGATGAGAAAGTTGTTCATTATATGAAAGTGGAGAAACTTATCTACATTCCATCTTATCTATCCTATCATACTATCTATAAGATATATCTTGCATCAATTGGGCTTACTGAACTAGAGGCGCCAGTATCTTTCACAAAGTTTTATTAAATTTGGAAGCACTCTGAGACATTAAGGTTTATGAAAATCTATATGGCATCAAAGAATGTCTGTAATAAGTGTACAATTTTGCAAAACCTAGCAAAGGCCAAAGGTAACTATGAGATAGCAGTAGCTGAAGATATCGAGGATAATACACTGACTGATATAGAACCTACAGAGTAGGGTGACAAGCAAAGCCAAGTTCAAATTCATGAACATGAGTATCATTTATGTTGTACTGCTTATGAAAATGATATTCAAAAGTCAAGGAGTCTTGAATCTGAGACAAGTATGTATTCCTTTGATTTTCAACAAGTAGTGGAAATTCCTAGAGTTCCTTAACAGTCATCTCAATAGTACTATTTGTTAGGCATATGGAAATCTGAGTCAAAAAGTACACAGACCTCATGGTAGGGTAACTGCACACAAACCCTCAATTTACCAGAGCCAATACCCCCCTCCGGTCTCCTTGTGGGGCCGGCACATTATTAGCGAGATTTCGAAGAGTTGCGTCCCATAACTAAAACATTATATCAATAAAGCCCACTTCATAATACCATATATATCGCCGCTGTTAGTCCAACTGCATGCTATTCATGGGATATATGAGAGGAGACCTTTGGCGATATCTGGAAAGTGGAATGGAGGATATCAGTGGGAGGCACATTGAGATAATAGGCTTCAAGGTTAGGCCTCCTAATTATGGGCCAAATGTGATAGGACATTTTCAACAAAATACTCCAAGAGGATGCCACAATGGCAGAGGCTATTGAGGATATACCGAATCTATCCATACCCTTCTGAGATCAGCTATAGGTTAGTTGATCCTAGTAATAGGACCCCTTCACAGAGGCAGGCAGAGTAAGAGGAAGCACACTCAGAAAGGACGACCTAGATAAGTCGTAGACACTTAAGATGTTGACATGTCTGGCTTGGACTTGTGATTAGTACTAGATAGCCTGGTATGAAACTGATCACTTCATGACTAAAGAGACAATTGGAATGATATCTAACAAGACTAAAGTAATATAATGGTCTATGCGGACAACTAAGTTGAGGACAACTGTTGAGTATAACAAATAGTGCAGTGATCTCAGTGGAGGAATACTATTCCGTAACTGTGAATGGGGGTGAGAAGTTTCAGGGTCAAACAGTGCTCACCCTTATAAGATTCTGAATATTTGCATATTGAAACCAGAGTGGTACTTCAGAGGGATAGTAGTTAGAAGTAGTCCGCAAACACTCAGATGCAAGATATAAATATTGAAGTGCCTTCTAAGCTTTACAGACATAATCAAGGAAGGGAGAAGAGATCTTATTAATAGACAATTAGTTTACACTTTAATCTTTACCTTAACTATTTATTGAGACAAGCCTTCCTCAACAGATTCTGCGATCAAAGATTTGGCCTATGTCTCTCTTAAGTCACATTAGAGTTTGGTATCTGCCTAACACTATTGGTTTTCTTTCAAGTTATATATTTTTGGTATAGTAGATGATGCTATTGACCAGTATTATGATACTATGTCTACAGAGGCACAGCAAGGTAAAGGAGCTAATCAAGTTATTTTAATTTTGCATTGTTTCTTAACAGCAATTCTGAGACATAAAACCCAAATTCATCTTTGGGCAGACAATTGTGATAGCCAAAATAAGAAAATAAATCATATCATGGTATCTTTGTTGGCTTGTTATGACTCAGGATATAGAGGAAATTATCTTAGGATTCCAGATTAAGGGTCAGACAAGAAATAGTATAGATCATGGCTTTAGAACAGTGAAGCAAAAAGTTAACAGAAATGAGGTTTGGACTCCAGAAATATATGCAGCACTAGTTCACACTACTGATAAGGCAGGTAAAACAAAAGCAGTCTAGTTTTTCAATGATCTTCCAGAAATGATGTTTTGAAATAGGGAGTTAACTCTTCAGCCTCATTTGAATACCACGAAGGGTGTTCAGAACTATCACTTTTTTCACTTAGTTTCTTAAAATCCTGAGATTATTAATGTAAAGCGACTATGATCAGATGAGTGGACTAAGGTTGATTTACGAAACAGAGTTTGTCTTATCTATGTTCTTGAATATTGAACTATGTGGACCTCGTGATACAGGGTTGAATCCAGAGAAATGTCACGATCTTTGGAATAAATATTCTTCTTATGTACTATCTGAGTATCAAAATCAATAGTTCTATTCAAAGCCAGAAGAACAACTAATTTCTACAGAATGTGAAAAGAAGAATATCATACTCTATATCTACTATTTTCCTTGCACTTGAAATTAACCCTTAATGCAGGATTTTCACGATCATCCACCCCCCCCTCTTATCCCATGATGGCTTTGGCCTAGGAGAGACAGCCATCCTCATTCTCTTCCTGCTGTCCTTTTTCACTCTTTTACATATTGAGGCTTCCCTTCTTCTGAGTTCTGGTACTTCTTTTCTGCTACCTGTTTTCTCCCCCTTGCCTCACTTAGCGAGGCCCCTCCTCACAGTTGGCGACCCTTCACTTGCCATTCATCAGACAGCTGGGAATACAGTTTGCTGTATGTAAGAACTCTTCAACAGACCTACAGGTCAATCTCACTTCTCCCCACAGTTGGCTTAAGTGGTAGTATCCCGTCCAGTAAGTGACACTATCTCTCTGCGAACAAGGGAGTATATGAGAGATGCGGTAAAATTGCTTGCCTTCAACTACGGGCCTCCTAGTAAGACATGAACGTGATTATAGAGAGTTGATATATGTTACAATCCCTAACCGGTATTAGTTCTTAGCAATGGGTAGATGATACTTCTCTGATCTTCTCTCGCGACGATAGTTCTTAGACTTATGTCTACGATAAAGTGGGAGAGACTCTTGGGTCTCTGATCCTTATCGCCTATCGTACTCTTTCTTCAACTCGACTCTTATAGTAGAGTCCTTATCTCGTAGGTAGGTATTCGTAAAGAGCTTAAAGGTTTTATATTTGTAAAAGCATAAAGTAGTAAGTCAGGAAATAACTTAGAATGAAGCGTGAAGAGCCTATCTACTCGACCATAATGGCCTCCTTATAAAGTTGCCCTTCACGCCCTTGTGACTCACTCCTCAAGTCACGCGCCACATATGACTCACAACTGTGAGTCATACTAAAATATCATAAACCAGTCATATGACCAAAGTGGTCACATGCGCAAAACCCATGACCTCTTAAATGAGGTCATGTGCAAAACATAACATATTATCATAACCATATCATACGACCAAAGTGGTCACATGTGCGATATCCATGACCTCTAATGAGGTCATGTGTGAAACATAACATACCTATGACTCATAACTATGAGTCATGTGAAAACCTCTGCCTCGCTAAGCCACATTCGTGACAATAGCTCCTCCCTCCCTAAGCTCGAGTCACTTTGAGCATAAAATCTTTCATTGTGGAGGCGGTCTGTGAACCTCCTGAAGTGTTTGGAGTTGTCAGTTGCCTCCCGGCAGAATCCGCGTACTTCGTCGCTGATGACTCTCCATTTGAGCCTTTCCTTTCGTAGCACTTCGTCTGATTGCGCTATCTTGTAATTGCAAGAAGTCCGAACTATTTCCATTCCCCTTCTTGCTCCGTCGATCGTCAGCTGGTATCTCTTTTCCTGGTTTTCCAGGCGCGCGATCGTTTCTTATTGCCGTTTTGTTTCCTCCACTAGCCGATCATTTTCTCGCTGCAACCGTATAATTGTTCAGTGCAGTTCTTCCTTGGACACAAAGGTTTTTGTATTCTCCCTCTCCTTAGGTTCCGTTCTCGGAACCTTTTGTGTCGCCTGTTTGGCTTCCCATTATTGCCTTCGATGATAAGGGCAGTACCTGCGCATGCAGTTCTGCCTGGAGATTTTGTGGTGTGAGGGGCTGGTGGGTGGAGGTTGCAGTCGTGTTGCCCATTCTGCTTGGATTGGGGTGGTTGGTAGTGACTGCTTTGTTGCCGACTTCTTGCTCGGAAGAAGTAGCTTCGTTGTTTTCCATCGAGGTGCACGGGGTACCCGTCGTCTGTACATACCGTCCAGTGATAGACGGCATGGTTTCTTTTGTTATCTTTGACCACCTTGGCCTACTCGGCCTCGATGGTCTTCTCCTCTTCCTCCTTCTTGATTCTGATTTCTTCTTCTGCCGCAGTCCACTTGGCTGCATCCGGTGGAGGACTCGTGGGGCCACCCACGAGCTCGAAGCCTTCCTGAACGTCCTTGACGCTCAGCAGATAGCTTCTGTGGGTAGAGTTGGTGGAAGAGGTTGAGGGCATCTTGAGCGTTTGTGAAGTTGGTAGCTGGGTACCACTCTTGATTGTGTTCTGGATAGTAACCCGTCCACTTAGCATAGTATTGAAGGTTACCGTGGTATATGCAGGAGTCTACTATTTCGTCGAGTTCGTATTCGGATTCTCCGCCTAATTCGATAGGCGGCGGGGTTGTAATTATCTGAGACAGAAGTTTGTTTTCTTGATAAAGTACCAAAAGCGAGATGTGGAATGTATTGTGTACTTTCATGGATGGGGGAAGGTCAAGTTTATATGCTCGTTTTTCTATCCTTTCCAATATCTTGAATGGTCCCATTTTCTTGTAATCCAGCTTTTTGGATGGTTGTGTTGTTCGTATGTTCCTTGGTAATAACCACACCTTGTCTCCTTGTTGTAGGTATGGATCGGGTTTTCCGTGTAAATCGCAATTTTCTCTTTGTCATACTTGTGCCGTCGTCATTTCCGCCCGTAAGGTGTCATCTAATTGACTCATATCTTCTTTTTCTGTTATCAGTCCTTTGGTTGTATGACCTATGGCCTGATATTCTGGGTCTAGACCATAGTTTGCGTAAAAGAGTGTTGTCTTAATCATTTCTTGTTTTCCGTTATTGTATGCAAACTCCGCTATCGGTAGTAATTCATCCCAGTTGTCCTGCTGGTAGTTGATATATGCTAGTAGATATTGTTCCGATATGCCGTTCGTTCATTCGGTCTGCCTATCTGTTTGTGGGTAGAAGGCCGTAGAGAGTTTCCTTTTGATCCCGAGTTTTTCCATTATCTCTTTCTATATTCCTGACGTAAATATGGACTCTCGATTGGTGATGATATCTTTTGGTAGTCCATGAAGTCGAAAGATTTCTTTGATGAATGTTATTGCAAACTGCCGTACCGTCATATTCATTTGTGTTGGTATGAAATAACATATTTTTGTCGGGCGATCCACCATAACCATGATTGAGTCATATCCGTTGGCCTTAGGTAAATCTGTTATGAAATCTATAAATCTAGATGCCCATGGTTTCTCCGGTGCCTTATTGGGTTTTAACAGCCCATATGGTGCATGCCGTGCGACCTTTATTCTTTGGCAAATATCACAGTTTTTGATGTATGGTTTGACTGATTCTCTTAATCCTGGCCAATAGTATTTCCGTATGATCAGCTCTGTTGTTTTAGCTGTTCCTCCGTGTCCTGCCGGTTTGTTGTTGTGGTGTTTCTTGATAAGGTTTGTCCTTATCTTCTCGTCTTCTGGTATCCATATCTTTCCGTCGTACTACATATAGTGGTTTTTCCATTCGCAGAGGCCTAAGGCCACCCCTTATCTTTCTTTGTCTCTTCTTTTCAAGCTCTCCCTTATTTCTTGAAACTCCTATTCTCTTTCAATTGCTTTCAGCAATCCTTCGTCGTCCTTGTCCTGGATCTGTGTTGTTTTCATGTTTTCGCAGTATTCTTTCGCAAGCACAACTTGATTTTTCTGCTTGATCCTTTCACCCTCTTTGTCTTGTGGTTTGTCCCTTAGGATCCTGGTTAAGGTGTCGGGTTTCCCTCCTTCTTTTCCTGGTCGGTATTCGATTTTAAAGTTGTATTTGCTTAGGCTCTCCATTCACCAGATTTGCCTATTATTGAGTTCCTTGTGGTCATGAAGGGAACTAGGTTCTTGTGGTTCGTGGGAACTCTGACCTGGTGGTCATTGTTCTGTATATATCTTCTCCATTCTTTGAGTGCTTGAACTATGGCTAATAGTTCTTTGTTGACCATGTCGTAGTTGCATTCGGCTGGTATCATTGTTTTTGATTGGTAGCACACCGGGCGCCATTTCCCATCCTCGCATTTCTGGGAGAGGATTCCTGAGCAGACGTATTTTAATGCGTTTGTCTCAATTGTCGTTTCTCTTCGTGGATCGAAATGCACTAGTATTGGTGCTGTTGTGAGTTTGGTTCATATGTCGTCGTATGCTTTTTGCTCCTTTTCTTCCCACTCCGATTTTGCATCCTTCTTCGTTAGGTTATACAAAAGTTTTGCCATCCTGCTAAACCCTTCGATAAACCTGCAGTAGAAGTTGCAGAATCCCATGAAATAGAGGATGTCAGTTTTGTTGTTTGGCTTTGCCCAGTCCCATATGGCCATTGTTTTGACTGAGTTCATTTGCACTCCATTTCCATTGATGATAAATCCTAGGTACTCAGTTTCCTTTTTGTGGAACTCACATTTGGCTGGTTAGATTTTCATTCCTGATTTCTGAATTTCGTTCATTATGCTGCTGACATCCTTTTTGTGTTGTTCCAGGTTTTCCGAATATATGAGTACGTTGTCTAAGTAGACGATGCAACAAATATCCAGGAACTTGTTGAGTACCTGGTTGATCCATCATTGGAATGATACCGGTGCATTAGTTAGGCCAAATGGCATAACCAAATACTCATATATCCCGTATCTTATTGCAAAGGTCGTTTTCCATTCGTCTCCTTCCTTTATTCGTATGTTGTGATAGGCATCCTTGATGTCCAATTTTGTGAAATATTTCGCCGTTCTTAATCGATCTAGGGCTTCTCCAATCAATGGTAGCTGGTATCAGTCTTTTTGTGTTACTGAGTTGAGTGCACTGTAGTCCACGCATAATCTCATTTTTCCGTCCTTCTTTTTGACAAATAATATTGGTTATCCCGCTGTGGCGAACGAATGTTGCATCAATCCCCTTTTCATATTTTGTTGAATATATCCTCGTAGTTCCTCCAATTCCTTTTCTCCAAGGGGGTAAAGTCGTTTGTACAAAATCTTTTTCTTTGCTTTGGTTTTTTGTCTTTTTCGATGTGGATCTCGTGATCCTCTCCTGGGCTTCTAGGGGGTGGTCGGTCCGCCTCTTTTTCCAGGAACAGATTCGTGAACTGGTGGTATTCTTGTGGTATTATATCGTACCACTCCTTCTCTTTTCGTTGTTGCTTTTGTCGTATTGTCAGTTTGGTACTGCTATTGATTCGAACCAGCTCCAGTTTCTCTTCTCGTGGATTCTACTTGAGGACCCCTATAAGGTCTCCTCGCTTATAATATCGTCCAAACGTGTGGGCCGATATTTCTCGAATCTGTGCCCATTCTCCTTTCTTGTTTTTTGGGCTATCTGTGCTGCCGAAACTTTCCGTTCCTTTTGCGGTATCATGAAGTTCTCGTACTTTGTGCATTTCTTTTTTATGGATCTTTTCAATGATCAATTGTGCTATCCAGTCTCCTCGTCGGATTTCTTGGTCAATATCTCCCAGGTTGGCTAGGACCACTTTGATTTCTCCCGTATAGTCGGCACCCATGACCCCTGCATTGGTAAGGAGTCGTTGGTTGACTGCTAGTCCGCTGCGAGGTGCTATCTGTCCAGAGGTACTGGGAGGTAATCCTATCACTATTCCAGTTAATATCGTCTCTTGACCCCTTGCTTGAATCATCTTGTCTTGGTCGGCATATAGGTCATGACCTACCACTTATCGGGAGCCCTTGGTTGGTCATAGTGCCTTCTTGTGCAACCTTTTGAATCTGATTCTCCGATCTGGTTCTTCTCTGAGTTGGTCGAATCGTGCCTTCAGGTTCCCTTCTTGTGTCTCTCTTTCTGGTGTCGCGTACATCACTGGCAAACTGTTGAGACATCCTGTCGTGTATCGTTTGCTAGCGAATGTAATCTTGTTGTTGTCCCAGTCGATTGTGAAATTATGTTGTCGTAACCATGAGATTCCTAGGACAAGCTCATGGTTCTTCAGGTTTGCTACCTGGAATGTTGCCTCTTCCCTATGGCTGCCTATGGTCATAGGTACTTGCACTATATGGATTATGTTTCCCATAGTGCAGGGCTTTCCATCCGCTAAATAAACCTGTCTTACCTTTCGTGTCGGGATCAGGGGGTAGTTGTATTTGTTGCAGATCTTTTTGTCGATGAAATCTTCCGTTGCTCCCGAGTCGCTCATCGCATGTATCGTGGTACCTTTCTTTTTCGTATTGTATAGTGTTGTTTTGATCACAATATAATATCCTTCTTCTTCCAGTAGTGCCGTGTAGTAATTTGCCAGGGTGACCTTTTTCGGTCGGTTCGTCTCTGTCTTCCCCTTCCCGATGGTTTTCCTCCCCTTCTTGTCCTCCCGACCATCTCTTACTGAAGACCGTTCTCTTTTTCTGGTTGATCCTCCTCCATGGTCATCTCTCTCCAGTTGGTTCTCTTCTGCTGTCTGATCCAGTTTTTGCCATGGGCGGGTGTCATTGTTTTCTGTCTGTTGTCTGCTCGATTGTGGTACTCTCTAATTTGGTGTCCTTTTTCACCGCACCTTAAGCAGAGATTCTGCTCCCTCCACTCTTTGTATTCCGCATTGAATAGGTTGAGGGGCCGCCGGGTTTGTGCCTTGTTTATTTCCACCTCTCGATCAACTGTAGGTTTGAAACTTCGTTTGTAGGCCTGCAATATCAGTCTGAACGTTCCATCTGTGTTCCTTGGTATCGAAGTTTCCTTTGTCCTTCCATGCTTTTCCTTTTTTAGGTTCTTTAGGATTGCTAGTCAAGTTTCCTTCTTAATGGCCCATGCGGCCAGCTCATCGACTGTAGTGGTCTCGGAGTCGAAATGTTCGAATTCTGTCTGTAATCTTTCTGACATTCCGGCGTATAGGTATTGCGATGCAGTTGCTTTGTCGAATAGTGCTTCGATCTGGTGGAGTCTGAACTCGTTCCAATATTCTGTCATGGAGTGAGACCCTTGCTCCGTGTTCATAATGTGGATGCTGGGCGCGCCCCTGTGGTCCACCTCTCCGAACTGCTGTTTGATTGCTTCCTTGAATTCTTCTCAGCCCCTCTATCCTGTTGGTTCGTTGCCTTCTGTGTATGGTATGAGCCATTTGCTCCCGTCTCCCCTCCGGAGACTCGTAATGTAAACGATCTTTTCCACATCGCATCCTTCTTGCCAACCGGTGGCGCGAAAGTTAATCGTGAATTTAGCTATCCAGTTCCAGAGTTAGTGTCGGTTTCCTGCGTTTGTCTGTGGTTGTTTGACTTTGGGCCTATGTTGTCTCAACAGCCCCAGGATTTGTTCCATCTGTTCGGGACTTAGTGTGGGCATTGCTTCCGGCACTGGGCCTGGCATAGGGCCAGCCCCTTCTCCTCCGATTCGTCCCAGTCCCTCTATCCTTTTGTCCTCTTCTTCAGAGCTTGACTCCGCGTATGTTGATTGTTCTTCGGGGGTTGTCGGACTCGGGTTTTGTCCGAGTTGCGAGACCGTCCATTGCAACTCGTCTGCTACCCTGGGTAGCTCTAAGGACTGATCCTTAAAGGTACAGTCCGTCTTGGTATCCTCTAAGTGTCGCTATAAGTGACGCTTTGTAATGTTACGATCCCTAACCGGTCTCAGTTCTCAGTAACGGGTAGATGATACTTCTCTCGTCTTCTCTCTCGACCATAATTCTTAGACCTATGTCTACGATAAGGTGGGAGAGACTCTCATGTCTCTGATCCTTATCGCCTATTGTACTCTTTCTTCAACTTGACTCTTATAGTAGAGTCCTTATCTCGTAGGTAGGTATTCGTAAAGAGCGTAAAGGTTTTATATTTGTAAAAGCATAAAGTAGTAAGTCAGGAAATAACTTAGAACGAAGCGTAAAGAGCCTATCTACTCAACCTTTTTTTTTCCTTTTTTTTTTTTATCATCAATTTTATTCTGTGTTTAAGGTACACCGTCCACATGCAGCGCTAGCTATGGCAGACACATAAACCTCCCCCCCTACGCCAGCCCAAAACAGGCAGAAGAAAAACCATCATGAAGTCTATCAATATCGGAAACCAGGTGCCTAGCCTGAAGGCCCCAGGACTTGAACACAGAAGGGTCTCACCTAGAGTCACTGACTCCAACAACCCGCGCAGTCGAAAAACTCCCCTGCCCCGCAACTTGTAGTATACATGAACGGTAAAGACTGTAAAAAGAAAGCCACCCAAGCCCATCAGAATAAAAAAAACCCCACAACCCGACAGTGGTCCAACCCCATAGCAAGAGCCACCCTAGACGCTCTTAACCTGGCCGATCAGTGCCACCTCCGACAATAAACGTCTACGGCTAAGGGATATACCCGGCAAAGTGGAAGGGGAACTGAGGAGAGAAAAGCCCAGGCCGTGGAAACGAAACCCGTGGCAGGGCACAGGGACTATTGCCATCGAGACCGGGAAGCCCGGTGGAGACACCCGAAGGGCGTCGAGGGAAGGCAGGATAGCAGTAGGGTGCAAGCCGAGTGAGGGTGTAGCATTAGGGTGCAAGCCGATCCAGCTATCAGGTCAAGAAGGAAACTGAACGCGACTGTGTTGACTATCGGTAATCGTGTTCGTGTCTGACTTGGCGGTACCCGGTAGCAGAAGGCAAGCGTTTTACCGCATCTCTCACGTAGTCCCTTGTTCTACGAGAGATAGCGTCATTTAGTGGATGGAATACCACCGCTTAAGCCGACTATGGGGAGGAGCGAGATCGACCCGAGGGCCTGTTGGAGAGTTCTCGCGTACCCCAAACCGTGTTCCCAGCCGTCTGAAGCATGGGAAGCGAATGGTCACCAACCGTGGGGAGGAGCCTCGCTAAGCGAGGAAAGAGGAGGGGACAGGCAGCGTGAAAGGCATACCGGAACCCAAAGGAAGAAAAGCCTCGACACGTAAAAAAGCGAAAGAGGATAGTCGGGGGAGGTGGATGGCCATCACTTCTAGGCCGAAGCCATCGTGGGACGAGAGGGGGGCAGGTGGATGGTTCATGAGATCCCAAGCGTTGAGGCTTGATTTCAAGCGCGAGGAAGATAGAGGAGACGGAGGATGGCCGATCTACGCAACTTTTTTTTTTCTTTTTTTTTTTATCTTCATGTATTTGTTGTTATTTAGGGTACAAGAACTTGCATGCAGTGCTAGCTATGGCATAAACAATCCCCATTCCTCCTTCCGCCCGGCCCGACCGTATCTCCAAGACCCTCTGGTATGGGCCTAACCGCACATCTCGCCCCAAAGAAAAACCCGTCCCTACCTCGCAAGCGAACTCAGAGAATAGGAGAAGCCTAACTAAGAAGAAAGCAGGAAAACATAGGAAGGTAACCACCCGGAACATCTCGGAAAAAACAAAAGAAAAACCGCACCAAAGTAGAACCCACAACAACCAAGCCAGAAGAACGCGCCGGCAACATGTTGCAACCGAGAATGGGCCCCCTGTGGGTGAGGCGAGGGCAGGAAAGGATGGAGCAGTAGGGTGCCAGCCGAGGGAGGGTGTAGCAGTAGGGTGCAAGCCGATCCAACCGCCAGAACAGGCCAGAAACCGAACGCGACCGTGTCAACTATCGGTAATCGTGTTCGTGTCTTGCTAGGTGGTCTCCAACAAGAGTAGTCCCAACTTGAACCGTAAGACTAGGCGGGTATGGCCAAATCTCCAAGCGAGACAGGCGCCGAAGTTACTAGCCGAGGCGTTCCCCCACGGTGCTCGTGCACACAGGGAGACAGGCGTCCACCACAGCCAACGCCAAACGGAAACGAAGAAGAGAGGTTCCCAAGGAAGGAGAGGAGCGAGGTTGACCATCAGGCCTAAAGAGTATTCCTCGCGCACCGCACAAACCGTGTTCCCAGCCGTCTGAAGCATGGGAAGCGAGCGGTCGCCGACCATGAGGAGGGGCCTCGCTAAGCGAGGAAAGGGGTGAGAACGGGCAGCAGAAAGGCAGTACCGGAACCCAGAGGGAGGAAAGCCTCGATGCGTGAAAGGGCAGAAGAGGGCAGTGAGGAGAGGAGGGAGATGGCCGTCACTCCTAGGCCGAAGCCATCATGGGAGGAGAGGGGGGGTGGATGGTTCGTGAGTACCTAGCGTTGAGGGTTGATTTCAATCGCCAGGTGTGTAGAGGAGATGGAGGATGGCCGATCTACTCAACTATAATGGCCTCCTTATATAGTTGCCCTTCACACCCTTGTGACTCACTCCTCAAGTCACGCGCCACATATGACTCACAACTGTGAGTCATACCAAAACATCATAAACCAGTCATATGACCAAAGTGGTCACATGTGCAAAACCCATAACCTCTTAAATGAGGTCATGTACAAAACATAACATATCATCATAACCATATCATATGACCAAAGTGGTCACATGTGCGAAATCCATGACCTCTAATGAGGTTCTGTGCGAAACATAACATACCTATGACTCATAACTATGAGTCATGTGAAAACCTCTTCCTCGCTAAGCCACATTCGTGACAACATAGTAGAGTTCGGTTTTCTTCCTGATCTGATGGTTGGATCAGCTTGCACCCTACTGCTGAATCTTTTCTCTAGCTGATACCCTACTACTGCCCTCTTCTGCCACCGCCCCCCACAGTTGGCCCCCTTTCCTGGTTGAGTCACATTCCGGGATACCTCCCACGGTCATTCTTCTGCTAGCTCATATATCTAGCTTAGTTGTTGTGGGATCTACTGGTGTGTTTTTTCATTTGTTTTTTAGAGATGTTCCAGGTATTTTCTTTCTATATTCTCTTGCTTTACTCGGAGGTCTTTTCTTCTGTTTTTGGATAGACATGTAGAAGGTTTTGGGGTAGAGATGTATGGTTAGGCCCACATCAGAGGGTCTTAGGGATATAGTCCAGTTAGGTGGATAGAGGACTGGGGATTGTTTTATGCTATAGCTAGTACTGCATGCAGATTCTTGTATCCTAAATAACAATGAAATATATGAAAATAAAAGAAAAGATAAAAATAAAAATAAAAAGTGAAAAGTGAAAAGAAGAATATACAGGCAATTAATACTAAAGAAGCCAAACATGAGCTTATAGAAAGATTGCATCAAGATGAGAACTCCTATGAGAAGTTAGGAGAATCTCTAACTACTGTTCTTAGTGAAAGAAGATGTGATAGACCTCCTGGTTTTCAAAATAAGTGAAAGGCAGTTGATTTAGGTTAAAATCTATATTAATTGTACTTACTCAGCTCTTTCAACCTCTATTAATGTAAACTTTACCAGAAACTCCTGATTCAAACCTATTAGTGAATTGTGAAGTAAGAAATATTGCCATAGAATTAAACAGACAGCTGAGGTCTCTTTTATTCTTTATCATGATAGCATTTACTTTATTCCTAATTGGACTATTTCGATTTCAATGTGTAAGAAAACATTTTTTCCTTTTTCTCAAAAGGCACTTGGTTGGTGTGCAAACTAAAACTGCTCCTAATTCAAAGCATCTAAAAAGTAAAGTTACTCCTTTTCTCTTAACTGCACTCATGTATTAGTTGAATTCATATCAACTGTGAATTACAAGTACAAAAGTCATTAACATGTTTTATAAGCAGTTGAAAGTGGAGATTAATTTCAGTTATTGCAAGATTTTTGATTCTGTTATTGTTATTGTATTTTATTTTATAAAAATTAATATATATTATTTTCCTTTTAAGCCTTAACAGAACTACACTTAAATCCAAGATTTATGTATTTTTTAGAGACTCTTAGCATTCAACAGAGCTAAGCCATAAGACACGGAGCTTTTAGCCTTGTTAACATTTTGGAGTACTAGCACCATACATCAGCCACAGTTTGAATACTTAGTAATCATATATTTATTGTTTAGGAAATAGGGTTTTGGCTTAAATAAATCATGTGCACTAAAAGGAGTAAATATAACCTGCAACCTATAAGTAATATTGTTAATCCTAATGACAACTATGATTATTTCTTTAGTATAATAATATTAAGTGATAAAAATCAATGATATTATATTAATATATGTGAGAACTTGAAGTGTTATTAGTAAATTATGTCCAGAAAGGCAAGCTACAGGAGGAGATTGACCTACAGAAAACCAGAATATGCATCATGATTCAGGATGTGAGGTTGCAGAGCAACCATACCCAGGACACAGCTATTCCAATACAAGATGTACAGGATGTAACCAGGTGTAGTAACCAAATCCACAGGAAATACATGACATAATCAGAGGTAGCAACCAAATATTAGGGATGTATCCTGTTATCATACTAATGTCGCACTGACGTCTGCCAAATTACTGGATCCGCAGGATATAATCATAAAACTCACACTACTAACCTAGGTTATACTAGGCAATTTACAAGATCTGTCCAAAAAAATTGATTTTATTATAGCACGAGTGTCCTACAAAAGCTAATATACAGAAATAGAGAGTCTGGATAGTAATATAAAGAAACACTGACTACGAGACGAGTAAAGGACATAATAGCTGGTAGCTCTCTAGATATTCATGGTGAATAAATATCTATATCACTGTTGCAATACCGGCATTGAGTATGTTTAGGTGTTAAAGTATTGGAAGCTGGGTTGCAAGGACTGTCAAAATCTTGTGTCAAAGTTAGCACATTATCAAAGTCTCCATAAAGACTCACTAGCCTATAACACAATAGATATTGGTACTGAGTGAACACTCTTTACACCATTGGAAAGCTGGCATTGAGTACCTCTCGGTGTTAAAGAGTCCCATGCTTCATTCCAAGGACTCTATCAGGATCTGGCATCAAGGTTATCACCTAGTCAAAACCTCACCATAGAATATCTCGTCCATAACGGCCCAAATCTCAATAGGTATTCACATTGAGTAGACATTCTTTGTGCCATTAAAGGGCTGGTGTCGAGTATGTCTAGGCTCCAAAGTACCGGCTGCTGCATCACAAGGACTCTGCAGGAATCAGGCATCAATGTCAGCACTAAGTCAAAACCTAGCTGGAGAATACCCCTCTATAATAGCTTATAAACACATAGATATTAGCCTCGAGTAGATATCGTATGCATCGTTGGAAAGCTGGTGTCAAGTAACTCTAGGTGCCAAAGTACCGGATGCTGTGCTCCAAGCATGCTGTATGAATCTGGCATTAAAGTCAGCACTAAGTAAAAACCTCGCTAGGGAATACCACCTCCGCAACAGCCTGTCACTTCATGGATATTGGTATCAAGTAGACATTCCTTATACTGTTGGAAGGCTGGGGTCGAGTAGGTCAGGATGCCAATGTGTCAGATGCTGCACTCCAAGCACTCTGTAGGAATCTGGTATTCAAGTTAACACTAAGTCCAAACCTCATCAGAGGATACCACCTTCACAACACTGTGAATCTCCATGGATATTGATATTGAGTGGATATTCCTTAAGCCATTGGAAAGTTGGCAGTAAGTATGTCTAGGTTTCAAAGTACAGGAAGCTGCATGTTAAGTGCTTTATAGGAATTTGACTCATAGTCAGCACTAAGTCAAAACCTCACCATAGAGTGTCCAGGCCGTATCACTATAGGTATTCACGCCATGTGAATGGTCTTTGCACTTTGAGTAGGTTGGCGTTGAATACATCCAGGTACCAAAGTGTCGAGTTACTCCATCGCAAGAAGCCCATAGGGATCTGGTGTCAAAGTCATCACTTAGTCTAAACCTCACGAGAGAATACTACCTCCATAACAGCCTATAATCCCATAGATATTAGCATTGAGTAGACATCCTGTATATTGCCGAAAAGTTGGCATTGAATATGTCTGAGTACTAATATGCCAGATGCTGCCTCACAAGAACTTTATTGGAATCTAGTGTTATAGCCATCACTTTGTCAAAGTCACACTAGGAAATATCACATCTATAACATCCTGTGGCTCTATAGATATTGGCGTTGAGTAGATATTTCTTCCACTGTTAGAGAGCTGGCATCAAGTACAACTAGGTACCAAAGTGGCAGATGGTGGGTTTCCAGGACTCAGTAGAGGTTTGGTGTCAAAGCCAGTACTAAGTCAAAATCTCACTAAAGTCTCACCAAGCCGTATCTCCATTGGTATTCATGCTGAGTGGTTATTCTTCTCACAGTTGGAAGGCTAGTATTGCGTATATCTATGTGCCTAAGTGTCATATACCACATTGCAAGGACTCCATAGTGACCTGGTATCAAAGTCATCTCTTAGTCAAAACTTCATCAGAGAATACCACCTCTATAATAACCTGCAACTCCATATATATTGGTTTTGTGTGAACATTTTGTATACCATTGGAAGGCTGGCATCGAGTACGTCTAAGTGCCAAATTGCTGAATGCTGAGTCCCAAGGGCCCTGTAGGAATCTAGCTTCAACATCAACAGTAAGTCAAAACATCACTAACAACTCATCAGGCTGTACCACTATGGCTATTCATGCCAAGTAGATGGTCTTTACACTATTGGAATGCTGGTATCGCAGGGATTTAGGTGTCAAAGTACTGGATGGTGATTGTCAAAAACTCTGTAGATGTCTTGCGTCAAAGTCAGCACTAACTCAAAATCTGACCAAAGACTCGCCAGGCCATATCTCTATGAGTATTTGTGCCAAGTGGACATTTTTTACACTGTTGAAAGGCTGGCATCCAGTACACCTAGGGGCTAAAATGTCGCATGTGGTGCCTCAAAGACCCCATAGGGTTCTGATGTCAAAGTTATTACCTGGTCAAAACTTTACCAGAGAATACTACCTGCATAACAGCTTACAACTCCATAAATATTGGCATCGAGTAGATGTTCTTTACATCATGTGAAGACCGGTGTCAAGTACATCTAGCTGCCAAATTGCTGGGTGCTGCATCCTAAGGGCTCTGTGTGGATCTGGTATTAGAGTTAACTCTATATCAGACCTTTACCAAAGACTTGCTAGGCTGTAACTCCACAGGTATTCACACTGAGTAGATGTTCTTTGCACTGATAGAATGCTGGTATCATGTAGGAATTAAAGCCAAAGTGCTGGATGCTGCCTCTAAAGGGCTCTGTAGGAATCTGGCGTCAAGCTCAGCACTAAGTCAAAACAGCACCAAAGACCCACCAAGCTGTAACTCCATAGGTATTTGCACCAACTGGGTATTCTTTGCACTACTGGAAAGTCAGCATCAAGTATATCTAGGTGTAAAAGTATTACATACTGTACCAAAAGGACTCTGGAGGAATCTGGTATCAAGGTCAGTACTTCGTCAATTGTATAAGTAAGGGAGGATGTTGTGTGATTGTAAGAGCTAAAGAATGTGCCACAAAATGAACCACACCCTGCCTGGGTCAAGTTACCACTAGTGGAACTCCACTATCACTAGCTTTTATAGTCTGAACTTGGAGCATGTTTGCTCAACTATTCTTCTAGAACCCAAAATAGATTTTCCACCTTGTCTCCTATTTTTGCTGCTATATAAAGGTCAGCTTTCTTACAAAAAGGCTAATTCTGGTACTTACCAGGGCTAGTATTGGATCTGATCTTTGTTGTTCTAGCCATGCTAGTATGACTTCCTGGTAGCCATAACCAGATCCAGAAATAGGGCTTGCCAAGTCTCTTTCTAGGATGTCTTCATGATGCCCCAGACATCTCCAGTTACTACCCAAAGGCCTAGACATCACCTGTTACCATGAGACACTCCTGATATCCCCTATTACCACTGGACATATCTGACATACTAGCAGCGTTCATGGTACCTCCAGATTTACAGCATGTTCTCGAAAGGTCTATGGTGCATCTTGATTTACATAATATACTAGACGCACTTGACAACTACCCATTATCTTGACATCACACCTGCATATCTGACACAGCTATATCTTTTGCTAATGAATTCTCCAAGTTACGAGTGTAAAAGTGAGTGATAGTTGAATTCTACTAGTGGTAACATGGCCCAGGGCCAGGTATGGTTCATTTTCCTGGTGCATACATTCTTGCAACTATATAACATCCCTAACTTCTATTACCTGTACAACCTTTTCTGTTCTAACTTTGATACTAGACTCCTTTTGGACCCTCAGTATGTAGCATGTAATACTTTGGTACCAAGATATATGGAATGCCAGCTATCTATCAAGCCAAAGAAGGTTTACATAAAGCCAAATACCTATCGTGTTAAAAGCTAGTAAGGCTTTAACTATGTCCTGACATTGATACCCGATTCGTTCAGGGCTCTTTGGACCTTGTATCCAATGCTTTGGCACCTAGACATACCTGATACTGGCTATCGAATAAGCCACAGAATGTCTACCCGATACAAATACCCATAAAGATAAAGGGCATTATAAAAATGGTATTTCTTGGAGAGGCATTGACTAAGTACTGATATTGACACCAGATTCCCTCAAAGTCCTTTGAATATAACCTCCAATGCTTTGGGACCTGGACCAGGTTGGTGCCAGCAATCTAAGGAGCTAAAGAATATTTACTCGACATCAATACTCATGGAGCTACAGGCTGTTATGATAGGTGTATCACCTGGACAAGACATTGGCTAAGTGGTGAGCTTGATGCCAGATTCCATTGCAGTTATTTAGACGTAGCCTCCAATACTTGAGGGCCTAAACCCACTTGATACTGGTCTTCTAACAAGCTATAGAATATCTACTCAAGAGCAACACCCATTGAGATTCAGGTTGTTATGAATGTGGTACTTCTTTGGTGATGCTTTGACTAAGTGCTGACTTTGAAGACAGATTCCTTCACAGTCATTCAGATGCAGCCTCTGATACCTTAAGACATAAATTTACTTGATGCCAGTTTTCCAATAAGCCATCGAATGTCTACTTGCTATCACCATTAGTACCCATGAAGTTACACACTGTTATGGAAGTGATTATCTAGTAGTTTAGTACTTGCTGTTTCTGTTTACTAGCTTTTGTAGAATATTTGTACTATAATAAAGAAATTTTTATGGATAGATTTTATAAATTGCCAAGTGTGACCTAGGTCAGCTCTATGACTCTTGTATTCGGTGAATTTGGTAAATTGATTTATAGCTCCTGATACCAATGCGATATCAAGATATATCATGAATGTTAAGTTGTTATGTCTGGTTGTATCTTGTAGATTTTGTTGCTATATCTGGTTGTGTCCTGTAGATTTGGTTGCTATATCTAGTTGCATCTTGTTGGGTCCAGTGAATTCTGTACTTGGGTGACTGCATTTTGTGAGTGGTTATTACACCACCTCCTATAGTGAATGATGATTCACATTCCAGTGTTCTGTGCATCAGATACACAGAATGTACAAGACATAATCTTCTTTTTTTTGCAGATGATCTGAATGAGCTACTAGTGATATCTTAGATGATTCCTATCTTTTCAAACTGCCACATGCGGATCTGGTGGGGATTCAGTCTGTCCTATCAACTGATTGACTAATTGTTCCGATACCATCACAATGTAGATGATGAGCATGCAACACTTCTCCAACATGGCCAACTATACAGGCCACAGAATTACCAAAGTGATCAGAAGTAAGAGGAGGAGAAAGAAGAGAAGGAGGAGAAGAAGAAGTAGAAGGTGAAGGAGGAGGTGGAGGGAGATGTGGAGGAAGACAGTGATGGTAATAATAATGACAATGATGACAATATCCACTGGCTATGACACAAGCATCAAGGTCGAAGGCTAAGGTAATACGTAATACCTGTCTACAATACCTAGATAAGCACACTTCACTCTATACTAGGGATACAAATACTCATATATTGAGGACTGGTTGGCGAATATTAGCAGCAGTGATTTGAAGTGCTGATCGAATAAAAATAGCAGAACCATCTAGCTGGATGGCTGTCAATACTTCCAAAAAGTGTGATCTGGCCAGGATGACAAAGTCCGATAGCTCAAAACATTCAGCTGATATCAGAAAACCTCCAATGAAGCTAGCTTGTACCTACAATATACCCTGCCTGCTAAAAAGCTCTTCTTTGTCCTGCAATAATCTGTATTCTGATTCTGCCTAAGATTATCAAGCAGGTAGATTTGCTCCTCCAATTGGCATCACAATTTCTGGTTTGCAATCCTTCGTTTTTCACGTTGATTTCTGCTATGAATTAGTCTGAGTTGTCTACTTTGATACAATATAGCTGATATGAAGTCTTACAGGTGATGTACTAGTCCCACCAGTACCATACTAGGCTAGGTGTATTCATGGACTTCTCTTTGGTAGATTCAGATTTGAGTTTTGCTTTATAGGTTTTACTTTTTTGAGGTTTACTTCTTTGTTCCAGTTCTTTTGTGGCTGTTCTGTATTTTGTAGATTTGAATTGGAGCTTTGTTTTCCTGAGTTTTGAGGATCATGCATGTTTCTCCCTAGCTGTTTTTTGTTCCGTGGATTTAGATCAAAGTTTTGTTTTTTAGAGTTTTTAGATTGGTCCTGTTATTTTCCAGCTGTTTTTTGTTTGATGGAAGCAGATTGGAGTTTTATTTTCTCAAGTTTTCAGATTGATCTTATTGTTTCCCAACTGTTTTTCTTTTGATGGATTCAGATTGGCGATTTGTTTTCCTGAGTTTTGCAGATTGTTCCTGTTCTTTTGCAACTGTTTTCCTTTACCTTCTTTTTTAATTTTTTTTTTATTGGATTCGGATTGGAGCTTTCTTGTCCTCAGTTTTTTCAGATTGTTCTTGTTCTTTCCTGGCTGTTTTTTCTTTTCTGGATTTGGATTAGAGTTTTGTTTTACTAAGTTTTGTGAACTCAGAATGTTCCTTCCCTTTTCTGGGTATTTTTTGTTTGGTGGATTTGGATTTCAGTTTTTCTATTTTTGAATTTTACAGATTGTTCTACTTTTTTCCCTACTATTTTTCACTTGGAATTACCTTATTTGTCTCCTCTTCCCATGCTATTCCCATTTTGCCCAATATTCATAAGCATTTACTATATCCTATTCACCTTACGATTAGCATATTATGATCTTCCTACTTCCTCTAATTACATCTGTTATTGTCATCTTAGTATCCTTACTCAAACTAGATGAGTCTCTATATTTTAATAAACCTTTTTGTTTGCTCAATGGGGTTTGCTGGGTGGCTAGTCCCCTATCCTTCATATTCCACACATATAGAAAACGTGGGTGACCATCCATGAACGTGACAGCTCTTTAAAGAATGCATTCTGACCTTTTCTGTCTTTCAAGTACAAACACCATCACCTCCCTTAAATTTCTAAAAGTCTATATTGCCTGATACTGCCTGCCCCTGCAGATACTATTCTGCATTTTCAGGCAATATTTAAGAAAATTCTATGAATTCATGAGCTTACTATGCTGTAACAGCAGCTACAACTCTCTATTGAAAGGGAAAAAACAACTTTGTCCTGGCAGTATAAATGAAAACCAAATGAGGTTCGCATTGGACATATTCGGAAATCGAAATTGATGGAGGTATTAGCTGTACCACTAGCATCTTCACCTTCAATTACCTTCTATCAGTCTGCAGATTGTGGGATTCTAGCAACTATGCCAGCCCTATCGTGACTTGAGGTAGCATAGCCTGATCTTTAGCATGACAGAGTGGAGGGTCCACCAGTGAAGCAAGCAGATGATAACACAGACTCGTACAATGAAAAATATGATAGGAGTAAGGAGAGTGAGGAGGATGATTTGTTAGAGCCGGATAATGACAGCGAGGCTCTAATAGCTGGTCTCAGAATATAGAGACCATTTGCATCTTGACACAAATCACAATGGTCAATCCTGATGGTGAGCATACACCAGACTCAAAGTTTTGAATGATAGGTTAGCTATTACAGATGGAAAATACGAAGGGCCCCAATGATATAGCTAAAACCGATTCACACCAGGGGTGCCTGCCTCCTCCCTACTGGAGCCCAGTGTATTAGCCGTATTACCAAATCCGGCAATGCCAGAGTCTGATAGTGTAGACCCACCTGTGGCTAGCAGCTGATGAAATATAGCAGTCGGGATGGAGCTTACTATCTAGATCAAAGTACACGAGATAATGTGGGACTGGACATTGTTCGCAGATCTGTTCCCGGACCCAATTACCTTAACAGAAAGAGTAGACAATTGTTGGAGCGATGCGAGGTGTGTATTGAGGTTCTACAACTTTGGTGATGTTACCCTGACCTCTAATAACCAAGTAAGTTGACATTGAGTGATAACCTATATCGTGTCCACAAGATTCCACAATGAGGCATCTGGCTACTCTTGAATCAGATCTGGACAAAGTACAGCACGTTAAGATCGCAGTATCAGCATACCGTGAAAATCTTTGTACCAGATCTCTATAAGCTTAATATTGAAGACCTTGCAGCCTGTATGACAGAATGTAAACTACCTGCTTCGAAAGCATCGTTTCAATTGCTCACCAAATGAATATGAGGTATTTTTTAACATTCCTGGTGATTAATTTAGTATGTAGTAAGACTGAATTGATCTAATAATTTGGGCTGAACTTTTCTTTTAGATTCCTAGCCTCACAGATTCTGGGCATAATATATATGAACAGTTTTATTCAGACAAGAAATGAAGAGATACAATGGATAATGGGTTTCTGGGAAAGATCAATGGCCCATTTCTGTATCTGAGCACAGCAATATTATATCATGTTTCGCAGTGCTAGCAGAAAGGAATCTTGATTTACAATGTAAATTTCACACACTCAAGTTCTCAAGGTAAAGGTTAACAAAATCCACTTATAACAAGTGATAATCGAGCAGATATGAAGAAAGGTCTACTAGAGTGCTAATTGTAATGATGAGCCAATATGGCTGTAGACTATCAAACTAAAATCATTAGTTGAATCACGAGCATACTAGAGGAGAGAATTGTGAGAGATAGAAGAAGATGTGAGGAGACCACTGTTGAATATGTAGACACTCTTGATAAATTAAGCTGAAAGTTTGGAATTGATCCAGAGAAGGCTGGAATAATACCAACTAATGCTAGCAGCAGGTGTACTATCAGAGGATATAGTCTGCAGGAGTCATAACAAGCAGAGGTACAAGTTTGGCTGGCAGGTATAAATAGCTTGGGTCAGATCATCATTCGGACAGATCCCTCTCCACAGGGAGATGAATGTGACATAGAGGTATAGGGTGAAGTTGAATTCCTTAGTAGTAGTATATGACCACCCATCTATAGTATATAATAAAATACACTAGTATCATGCTGGTCAAAATAGTTTGGAATAAGACAAAACAAGTCTAGATCAGAGCCAGTAGGTAAAATTCAGTATGAGTTGAGAGTTGTAGCTATCCAGACTCTGACTGAAGCCATAAACCGAGGCAATTAGAGAGCACTGGATGAAGTGATCAGCCGGACAACGGCAAGCTGCTAAGGAAGTCGTAAGTCATCTGCAGACAAACCATACCTGGAAAAAGCTTGAGGGCACTATGAGGAGTCCCAGAGGACTATGCAAAGATGTCTGGCAGACAAAAGAAAAGCTGAAGTGGCATCAGAAGAGAAGAGATATTGAACACCAAATACAAGAATATCAGGAGATGTATGGAAGGCGTCCCGATATCGCCGACAATTTTCCAGTATTGAGTCTCTTCATCTGAATGCCTTTCCTACATCTCCTGATCTTGTTGTATTTGGTGTCTGATGTCTACTCTCTTCTGATGCTGCTATGGCTTTTTTTGTATCAGCCAGATGTCTTTGAATTGTCATCCAGATGAAACTACCAGTTGTACAGTAACAATGGCAGTAGCAAGAAACCTGAAGAGGTTGTCTCAAAAAAGTGCTAGTAATCAAAACGTGATAAGGAAGGGGTACCAGGGGTCCAGGCATATCCAGAGTGATAGAGTGCGGGTATTACATGCTCGAGGGAGAGGTGTCTCATATGATGTATTTTGGTACGTCCTGTGCATGCAGAAATATTAGCCACCTCTGGACAGAATAAGTCGATGCAAATTCATCTGGATTGAGAGTTTACCTTAAGAGCATCTGGAGTGTCTGATGCACAGGATGTACAGGACATAGGTATTTATTTTTACTGATACATGGAGGAGATTCTGCATGCCCATCCTAGATGTATTATCAAAATTATCAGAATGGCAATTACAACTTTATTAGATCTTTGGGACTGGGTTGTGGAATGTGGTCTATTAGAATCAACGCGATATGTATCAATTGTATAATTAATCATGTTTTTATAAATTATAGGTCATGAGGCAACAACAAATAGTTGACCATTACTAATGACCTTTTTGATGTGTCAAACCATTTCACAACAGAATGGTTGCCACTTCTTCCTTTTTTGCCAATTAGGCTCTTAAAATTTCATCTTATTTCTGTTTTTCCATTCAAGATCTTCCATTCCCATTAGGGGCACTTACGCTCAGCCGTTTTTACAGTTTTAGTCGGTTCTGAGTTGTACCGAAACTGCACAAATGATCAAAACTGCCAAAACTGCTGACCGGCAAAAAAGGCAGTTTGCAAGTTTTGGAATCATTTTAGAGGCCAGTTTTGATATTGCACACTAGCAGTTAGCCTAGAGTGCTAACCAAATGAAATGTTAGCTTCAATGCTAATTATTTAATTAAAACTTTATGAAACTTGACAATTACCGTTATTGTTCAATTACCTCATAGAAGTAGGAGGCACAAAAGTACAACTTAGGTATGTGATAATGAGATTACCTTTGCTGTGAAAGCAAGTTAAAGTGTGGAGACAGCAGTGACCAGGGCATATCAAATACCAACAACAAGTTAAGTGAAAATGGTATGAGATCTTATAGTGCTACATATGCTCGGCAGCATCAACACAGATTCAGAATCAAGTAGCAGCTTAAGTTCAAGCTCTTAAAGCGACTTAGAGGAAGAAATAGTCGGTAGCTTAATCAACAAAATTATATACAAGCATTATCTTTATTCTCAAATCCCACTCTCCAAGTCATCCGCCTTGATTGACAACTGCTTAACCTATTATCACGATTACCGACCTGTTCTTTTCCGTCAACGAGCCTTCATATCACCCCTTGCGTTTGACACTCTACTTGAGATATTAAGACCCATTTCTTGCTTCAATACGAAATCAACTACCTCGCAACTTCAGATTGAAAAGCAGTTGCTTCTTACACTTAAGTGTTTTGGCAATTATGCAAATGGGACCTCTCTGTCAAACCTTACGCAGTGGGTGGGAATAGGAGAGGGGACAGTCAATAAGGTAACAAGAAGAGTATTAAAGGCAGTCCTCCAGAGTGGATTGCGCGAATGCCATATCATTTGACCACTGGTTAACTCTCAATGTCAGGAAAAGGCATGGCAGATGGTAGAGAGGAAAGTTATTCCTGAGTAGAGAGGTAAATGGTGTATGATTGATGGGACCCTTATTCTACTTTTTATGCAGCTACACTATTTTGGAGAACGCTTTTTTGATCGTAAAAGCAATTACTCTGTCAATGTTCAGGTATGAAATTATCTTTGCTATTAGATTACATTAATATAATGCTAAAGAGTTAATACTTAAACAGATAATCAATAATCCTGACCTCTGTATAATCGATTACTCCCTCAGTTTTGTTGGAAGCACTCCAGATTCAAGTGATTGGGTTGATACTCGACTCGCTCAAAAGCATGCATTATCGCTTGAACCAAATGAGTGGTATTGGGCTGATTCAGGATATCCAATTGAGTCCTGGCTGATAACTCTGTACACAATTCCTGCCAGTACTGAGCATGATAATAAGACTTCTAATTATTATTTTTCAACTGTATATATTAGAAGTGAGCATACTATTGATTATCTGAAAGGATGATTTCAATCACTACAGGAGTTACAAATTGCAGTTCGTGGAGTGCAGGATATAGATATAGTTGCTATATGGCTCCATGTTTGTATTATTCTACATGCTTTTGCGATAGATCATGAGGATGAAAGAAGAATTTATGAGGATGAGTTTTTTGTTTCTGAAATTTCCTCAACAAATCAAGAAAACCGAAGCGAGAACCTGGATGTTCATACATGTGAGAAGGATATAGAAGCTCTTGCTCCATGTCATATAAATGTTCAGAGCAGACACATCTAAGATATGAACTTACAGAAGGGAAGAGTATTTTGCGAGCAGTTAAAGTATTATCTACTATCACATCTTGTATCAGAAAATAGTGTTTAATTATTATCTGATGTACCTATCTGATAGTTTCTTTACGTTCTGGCTTACTCCTTTGTAAGTCTAGCGAGCGCAATTCTTTTCTCCATCATTGCTACCTCATATGCTATTTCAAGTCTCTGTAGCTTAAGTTGTTGCTGATACTAACGATCCAGTCTTTCATTTTCCATCTTATCTCTTTTCTTCTTTCTCTCATTTTTTGCAATGCTTGCTGCC
This sequence comes from Tuber brumale, assembly GCA_014065205.1. Classification (NCBI taxonomy): domain Eukaryota; kingdom Fungi; phylum Ascomycota; class Pezizomycetes; order Pezizales; family Tuberaceae; genus Tuber; species Tuber brumale. Next base: position 792,520 of record JACCEG010000001.1, on the reverse strand, counting down.
AACCAAGCATCTGCTAACTCATTATCTTTTTAGCCTTTCTGGACAGGACTTGGTAGCCATCATCTCCCTACTAGTATATCTGGTAACTGTGGTATATTATTTTTTAAATTATTCAATTGTCTTTGTAAATAAACTCATTGTAACCTACAAAATCATACTTACTTTACAGGTACCCTCCTTGCTACCATACTTGTCAACTTGGTTACGTCCATGATTATCCAAACAACTCTCATTTTCTCCTATTCTGAACTCGTCTTCTGAAGCACCACCTCTGAGTCCTGCTTCACTTATAGGCTCGAGATGTAAACTTAAATCCTCTATGTCATCCATAAAAGAAATTTCATCTAAGTCTCCTTCTTCCCCAATCTCCTTCTAGCTTACCCCGCTCTTTCCTCATCCTACACTCAGACTTTGCCCTGTATTTTGGTCGTCATCATTCAATTTGAAGTGACTTCTCCCATCCTCTTTATTACTTTCTTGTATGGGAACCATATCCCTTCCCTCCTGGTAACTTCTCCGGCTATTATCAAGTACCTGAGTACTTATGACCGATTCACTGTTGGACCGGATTTGGTCACCAACATTGGTTCGTTCGCCTAGGAGGTCACGCAGTTGGTAAAAGTAAGGACACTTTTGCTTTACTCGATCTAAATAGAATATAATTTTTGTTACCTTTTTCCTTTCTCAGCTAATTGGGTTCAAATTATACTCAATATAATACATACCCCAAATGTTACTCAATGTTGTATTACTCACAGTGTCAATTGCGCCTGCATTCACCAAGCCAGCTCCTGTCTGTCCTAGCTGTTTTTTCTTTTATGGATAAAACTTCGCTAAGCTTCAAGTTTGAAGTGTTAGTTGCGTAGTATATAATTGGAGGTCGCGATTGATAGGAGAGTGACATACCATGCCAACTTCTGTTTTACAGATTTCCCATATCATGAAGGGTCAATAGCAATGTATTTACTATACTTCGGTAACCTTGCTAACAGCTGTTGTGCAATTTCAGTGCAGATCAGTATTTTCTTTTTACCGGTCGTCTTATCATCAAGCTTTGGCCAAATGCTGGCGCAATATCGATCCTTCTGTTTTATCACTTCGATCAACCCCCAAGTTAAGACTTGCCCCTCGCCTTCTCAGTCGACAGCAGGCCAGTTCATGGTTTTTGATTTTGGTGGGAGTTGATTCTGAGGCATTCTGATTTGTGCTGAATTAGACTTCAGTATGGTATCTTAATCAATGCGGGACAGAGTTCTGGTATACCTTAGGATGTGGTCTCGTAGCGATGAGTATGATCTCACTACCAGTATCATGATACTATCTGATCGACATAGTATAAGAAGAATTTTCTTCCAGCTAAGCTGATTTTGTTTTAGCCTCTTAGCTAGTGACACAATATTCCGTTCCCTGGGACCGACCAGTAAACCAGAGTACAGACTGCACCGCACTCATGCTAAACTGCTTAAATGATATTACGGTTCCGGTTTCGTTTCTAAGCGTGAGTGCCCCTATTATGTTGTCCACCATGCGGGGGGTGCCAAGACTTTCCCCCCGCTAGTTGTAAACTAAACCTGATCAGGAAGTTAGACTAATAACTCATGAGGATTTTTGGTGCCCACCAAAAGTCGGGCGCTATATTACAGCGCCCCAGATACCCTTTCCCCCGAGTAGGTTACTTGTAGTGGTTGAGAATTAAATAGTGGTTACGGACTATTGAAATGGTTTGCTTAGGTTTCGGATTATGCACAATTCGGTCTCTTTTTTTATTTTTATTTCTGCCGGTATTGCTCTGTGATCTCCTGAAGATACCGGAAGATAGAAGGTGGAAAATTGACATGAATTGAGATGAAGTACGGGTATATTAAATGACAAAGAAGAAGAAAAGGAGATGAACTTAAACTGGATTGAGAGAGGCATGAACCTATAAATTTATCTTAATCGTTGTTGTCAAGGTGTGGTTGCGGCTTGTCTAACTTGCCGTATAATCTCAAATAATGCAACCATGTGCTATCGTTCGGATTGCCTCCTCTGGTAAGGTATGATGTTTTTTTATTTGTTTTTATAAGTCTCTCCGAGGGATTGGGTAGCTCTTTCTTTGTCGTGCTATTCCCCTTTTCCCAAGTAGGGAATTCTCGACTACATAGCACACGGTTCCATTATTTGAGATTATACGGGTAGAGGGAACTCTCCTGACTTGTATGTAATAATTTCTACATGCTAAGCCATGTACCGTATCATACTCGTACAAGAGAGAAAGGTCCAGAGGGTATCATAAAAACCCCACTACTCAGAAGTGCGTGAGTGCACCGCCACAGAGATTCATCACTTTTCATCACCCCCTTTACGAATACTGTACAAGCTACCCGACCTAGATGGCAGGAATAGCGTGCGGATTCTGAAGAACATGTTTGTGGGCCCCGCCAACTTAGATAGAGGATATTTCTAGTGGTTTACTTGGATGAACTGTGGCAACCATGCCGTACTGATCCGGGTAGCTTTTCGTCGTGGGTGGTGTTGCTGTGTTTGAACTGACCGCCGCTTGTTTCCTCAGACAAACTTACTAATTATCATTCATCCAGGTGGGGGGATGTCGGAGCGGCTTGGGAGGCTGCCAACTGTAGAGTTCAAGTGCTGGCGATAAAAAAATTGAGAAATCAATTCTCTTTGCTTTCAATTAAACCCATGGTAGCATAGATAAACTTCATGCCCGCATTGCGCACACAAACCAAACACCATCGCCGTGCCGTAGAAACCAGACAACGACTTGGCAAAACCGATCCTGCGCTCCCTTCTTTTCAAGCGGAGCCATGGACAAAAACCGTTCCGCTATCCCTGGAAGGCATTTATTGGGCCTTGGGCGGGTAATTGCTCCCCTCCGGCTTCTGGCAAGTGCACCACTCCTCGACGGGAACGCTATCGAGAACGCGAGGGATATGTTGACCGCATCCACGCCAGCTTTTGCCGCCTATCATATTATTCGGTTCCCGTCAGCACCTTGTTCTGACTAAGCAACGGACAGGGAGAAGACTTACCGCAGGTAGCGCAGGTCGCTTGCATGCACATTTTTAAGTAGTGATTTTGGTTGTGGTAAATTTCGTATTTTCTTTTCGCTGGATTAGGGTGTGCGGTGGCCGTGGAGATGGATTGAGAAAAGACTAGCTGGAGGAAGGAAGGATGGAAGGAAGGAAGGAAAGAGGGAGGGGAGGGGAGAGTTTATCTAAGCCCGGACTGGGGTATCAGGGTGCTGGTATCATACTCGAGTACTCGTACGTATGGACAAGTCGGCGAGCGGTTGATCGGCGGGGTGATGGCACCATGGGATGGGATTGGTGGTGGTATGATAATATGATAGTGGTGGGGGAGCGGGGTGATCGATTGGACAGGAAGGGAAGCTCAGGTAGGATTAGATAAGAGACCGGTAATGTACTAGTACCACGAGTAAGATGGTGCCGGAAGCCTCAGAGGATGAGTGTCAACCTCCGCACCACCTCAAGAAAAGTATTTGGTTGCAGTGTCTTTCCTGATAAAGGGTAGACTACGAGTAGATCACCACGCTGTACTTACCAAGGGGGGAATAGCGCGATTTTGTGTACTCGGGTAGCGGGGTCAATGGACAACAGAGATGACTATTAAAAGTGAAATTTTATAGAAAAATAGACAAACACAGAGTAGTAGATATTCAAAAACAAAATTCAATTTTAAATACTTCATGAAAAATGGTGCTTTGAGGTACAAAACCGGCAAGGAGAGAATAAAACTGAAAGGTTTTGGTGACAATCTATTCTCCATCGGGAAACCACCATAGGATCTTAACTTTCCTGAGATGGTGGTGTGGAGGTTTACACTCTCCCTCTGAGGCTTCGGGCACCATATCAGAGGTGGCGAGCAGTTATTGGCAATGGGATGGTTTCTACTCGTACCCGCAGTATGCGCACGGTCATGCACGCACAAATGTTCCAGCCACAATTCCATTCCAGTGGTAAATCATGATAACAACCCACCACTCAAGTCTTCAAGAGAGATCCTCCATCGGACCAGGCGTCTAACGCCCTCTACAAGTACCCTACTGGGAGCGTCTGGTGTGATACGAGTAGCAGTGGCAGGTATGACAAGTTAGAAACTCCACCCCTATTCCTTCGCGATTTACGTAATCCATTTGAACGCGTTCCAATCTCTTCCCATTTACGCGTTCCCGCAGCCCCCGCTCTTTGACACGTAAAACAGGCAAGACCCAAGCCAACCAGTCCCTTGACTTCTCTCCACCACCGAGTCAAAAGAAGCAATAAAAATCAAATAAGAAAGCGAAAAACACTCTTTCCCCTCCGTCCTCCACTACATTTTCGTCACACTTCCCTTATTACCAAATTGTGAGGTCTCAATATAGTTAGTCGGCTACGAAAATGTTTGCAATGATGGCAAGAAACACTCGTGCAGCAGCCGCGGCCGCCAAAAAAAAGAAGCAAAAAGAGGAGAGTTCATCGCAAGTATCTGAGCGCGGGGAAAAAGAGGAATCGGGGGACGAGGATCTCGGAGTTTCAGAGCACAATACACAGACATTTGCTGAGGCGGCGAGTCAGGTTGCGACAACTACTACTATCGTTGAGTCTGCGAGTTCGGCGAACGCTAGTGCTACCTCATCAAAGAAGAGGGGGGCTGTTACCGAGGAGGAGGAGACGATGAGAGTTGTTAAGAAGGCTCGCGGGGAGAAGGACAAGATAATGATTCCCGTTGCGAGGACCGCCGGGGTAAAGATGATGGTTGGGGCTCATGTTAGCATGGCTGGGGGTATGTATTCTCCCTCCTTGGCCCGTGCTTGGGATAGCATTTACTTTGTGCTAATCGAGTCACTATAGGTGTTCAACATGCCATCACGAACAGTTTGAATATAGGAGGGAATGCGTTTGCGCTGTTCTTGAAGAGTCAGCGAAAATGGACGAGTCCAGATATGAAAGAGGCAGATGCAAAGGCTTTCCGAGCGGGTTGTGAAAAGAATGGATTTGATCCTAGGAAGTTTGTCTCCCTCCCTCCCGTTTCTCATATCGGCGTTTACATTCCAAAATGTCCCGCGAAGGCTTCGTCTGTCGTGAGAAAAATTTCCATACGGAGTTTTTCCCGCGCACAGGTTTGAGGGATGATTGGTGCTAATGGGATCTTCAGACACATTCTCCCTCATGGATCGTACCTGATAAACCTTGCCAACGGCGACACCGAAAAGGCGAAGAAAGCATACAATTGTTTCCTCGACGACTTGAAGCGTTGTGAGAGGCTGGGGATTGGTTTGTACAATTTTCAGTAAGCCTTCCGCGGTGGCTTCAGGACGCTCTCGGATGTTTTGGGTTTCACTAACATCGGATTAAGTCCCGGATCAACGCTTGGGCTCTCGCGCTCGGAATCGCTCGCTCGTGTTGCAAAGGCGCTCAATAAAGCGCACTCCGAAACTAAGTACTGTATCACAGTATTAGAGAACATGGCCGGAGCTGGGAATGTCATTGGTGGCAAATTTGAGGATTTAAGAGATATTATTGCGAAGGTTAAGGATAAGGATCGTGTGGGCGTTTGCCTTGACACATGCCATTTATTCGTAAGTCTACCCGCAGCTGAGTATTTGACTAATCATCTATCACTAACACGCTCGCTATGTACTCCCCACAGGCAGCTGGTCACGACATCCGCACCCAAGAGTCCTACGACAAAGTGATGTCCAACTTCGACCGAATAATCGGCCGCAAATACCTCGTAGGTCTCCACATCAACGACTCTAAAGCTCCCCTAGCCTCAAAGCGAGATCTGCACCAGAACATAGGCCTCGGCTTTCTTGGTCTTGAACCCTTCCGCTTAATCATGAATGACGAGCGTCTCCAGGGCCTCCCACTAATCCTCGAGACGCCGATGGAAGAGGAAAAGACGTGGGCGGAGGAAGTCAAGCTCCTGGAATCCCTCATTGGGGTGGGAGGCGACGACCCGGAGTTCTTGGCGAAAGCGAAAGAATTGGCGGATAGGGGTGCAGGCGAGAGGAGGACTGCTGGGATTGCAGCGCAGAAGAAGTCTTCTAAGGCTGTTGCCAAACCGGGGAAGCGAGGAAGGAAGAGTACGAAGAAGGGTGGGAACGATAGCGAGAGTGATAACGATGATGGGGAGCACAGCTGTTAAGTCCCGTAGATGAAGTTGTTTCAAAGTATTTTTTTCTTATCCTGGCTTTTCTTCTCCTTTTGCTCGATTCTTGTGTAACTATTTCTACATGGTTTGCACTATTTGGGAGCTTGCGGGTATGACCAATTGTCTGACTTGTTGGGTCTGTTGCTTAGTTGGAATTTCTCCCGTGCTTGTTGTGCTTTTCCGAAAATGTAACTGCCTGTTCATTCACACTTCGGTACTCGCGCCGAGTCATACAAGGTATGGTTAAATTTCCTGCTGTACTCGAGTACGGTACTACAGTCTTCACCGGGGGCATGGCGAAACTGGGAGGATGGCGAACAGGGGTTATTTTACTAGGAAATATCTTGTTACCCTGCTTTGACGGATTCACTTTTTGCCCAAGCAGTACCCTGTTTGCCACCCGCCCAGTTTCGCCATGCCCCCGTTGGAGACTGTAAACCAAAATTATAAAACTATCGCATTACACCGCATCCATAGTCTCTCGATGGGCGCTCATCGTTCGCCTCTCCTCGTACTCGTAATGTCCTGATGTTTGTGAACACGACCGCTATTGCATACCACCAAAATCTTGAGGCTCCGACCGATTTTTTGCGCTTATGCAATAGCAGTTGTGTGCACAAACGTCAGGGCATTACGAGTAGTCTACGGTACTGTGCACGGCGGAGCTCACTCATTGTAACTCTCCTCTTTCCAGATCCATCCAATCATCCACTCCTGTAGGTTAATTATCCCCGCCCACTCACCCAACTGTTTACCGGGGTGTTTCAGATTAGATTAACCCACAAAAAACTGGTCAAGTCACACTAAATATATCACCACGCGATTCTGCAGTCTTGGGTGAACTGCATAGGAAGTCTAAAAAAATTTGGTATAGGAGTTCCTTTGTGGGACCACATACATTTGCATTCTAACTAGAGGATACAAATTACCTCCAGTATCGAGAGAGCCATTAAAGTGTCTGTGGGTAGTCTTGTCTTGAATAGTCTGGCCTCGCTAGATGGATAGGCGGGTGGGTATGTAGATAGGTAGTGTGTGTGATAGTAATAATTTTTTCGAGGTATATTTAGTCTTATAGTATGGGGGGCAAACCTAAGGACTTTACTTCGGTGGGAGCTTGCTGGCCCGCCGCCCCACCTCATCCCTATTTTCCCAACAGCACATTAAGGGGGTAGGTACATGAGCGGCGATGAAAAGAAAGCAGGCAGTAGTAACGTCATGGCAGGAGGAAAGAATATCTCTTCCGGTATCACTACCATCTCAACGCACTCAACCACAATATGGCTGAAGATATAAGATACGCAGCGCCATTTAGGTTTCCGTGCCATACTCTGTAGAACAGGATAACCCCCTTAGCCAGCTGCTATATCTTTGTCCGTCTCTCCCGATCATCACATCTGTCTAATCTAAGCTAGTTCCGTTGCAGATGGTGGATTTGGGAGGTACCGATTGTGAGCGGCGTGTAGTGCGGTGGTGCCCCAGCCTCTTGGGCAGCTGGATACTTAGGGAAGAGAGGGAATCAGTAGGAAGTATGTGTTACCGGTTGGCATGAGGGTGGGATGTGAACGAAACCTGCTCCGCATGGCATCATGGGTTGTCACTCGGTGGTTCTGCGGCAAGATTGTTGTGATATGGCGGGGGGGGTTGTTGGGGCTCCTGGATAACCCCGTGCCAAGGATCGGAATGCCAGGAATGGAATGGGATGAATGGGATGAATGGGATGAATGGGATGAATGGAGTAGAATGGAATGTCTGGGATGGAATAGGGTGGTGAGTGGAACGGGACGGAATAGGTCATGTGGATCTGTGAAAATCTAAGAGGCTGCATCCTCCATAATATTATTATCATAGTAGTTTCAAATAGTACTAGCTAGACAAGTGCTGAGGCTCAGAATAAGGGGTGTTAAACAAATCAACTACAAAATTAATTATATAGTAGAAATTATCACTCATTTTGTTAATAAAAGAAGTGAAATTAATATTGGTTAAAAAAAGCAACTTGGAGAGGGACATGGTAGAACAAGAGTTTGCTTAGTAGCATATCTCCATGGCACAGTATCCTACTTGGCTAAGAACATAATATTATGATCTTGGTCGGGTGGTTCGCTTGGCTGGTGAGATGGAACGTATACATGATAAGAAATCTCCTTCTTTATTCGAGAAGTGATTTCCTATTTTTTCAATTAACTTATCTTAGAAGTACCATGGTAGGGGAACAATTTATTAAGAAGAAAAGAGTGAGGGAAAGCAAGGGTTATGTATTATGATTCTCCGTATTTCAAAGCACCTGCTAACTAATTCTCAAAGTGGTACATCTGCTATTGATAGAGATACCCAAATGTTGGATGGATTTCGCGGTGGTTGTAACAGGTGATCGGTTTATAGGCAATGATTCGTTTCCCTGCTGAATACAGTTAGCCCTGCACGCCCTAGTATCTCTTGATATTCTATTTTGCCTCATGTCTGCATGCTTATGCAGGACATGGATTCCCTTATTCTTGTATTCCATTCCCCCACATGAATGTGGTGGAACCGTGTTCGAGGATGGGGAGTGGGGGTTGAGGTATTGCACAGTTTCTGCGCAGGTATATGGTCATTTAATGAACGCGACTCTAGATGACATTGCCTGTAGAGTTCTGGTGTTGCCCCCCGCGTGTGGAATGCCAGGGGGCAACGAGAAGAGAGGAACAGCGTACCGAAGGGACAGATGGATGGTCATTCATAAGATGCGGGTGCTCTATCGTACCCTTAACTCAGCGAAACAAAGCCAAGCTCTGAACCCCATGGGGCAAATCACAAAGCCCAGGGAGTGTCGGACTTGTACCGGTACAGTACAGTATCCGGAGAGATAAACCAGGCACAAGCTGGAACGGAGCCAAATCGCGGTCCGTTCGCGCCAAATGATGCCATTGAGGTAAAGGCGATTAATACTATCTTCTCTATAGAAGGGGCAAGGTGATAATAACCTAGAAAGCCGCAGCCGCAGCCCGTTGACGGGGGGGTATCCCTACGGTATTGTTCGCCCAGGGTATTTGCTATCGGAGGCCGAGCTGGCCGACTGACTAATAACCAACAAGCCTGTAAATAGATGCGATAGGGCCTTCTCGCGGATTGGTGCCTGTTTGGTTTATGGATTTTTTTTTTCCATGGATTGAGCCCGTTCCAACGTAAGCCCCTGTGATCTCCAATCCACGGATTTTGAAGGATAGGAGTGTTTGATTGTGCAATTCATAGATTTTTTATCCCTGGGGGGATTGCTATGGTCTACTCGTATGATGTGAAAAAAGTGGGGAATCACCCCCGGAAGTAATCTTCACATAGACCCAGAGGACTGGAGCGCCGCACCACCCCATTACCCAACTTTTCAAACCAAAAATCCTCCCCACATCAGGCGCCCTGTGGAAATAAAAATTCCTGGATTGAAAATTTGTAGACACGGGAACTCTATAGAATCTCAATCTATGCATTGGTCGGAACAAGTAATCCGAATAGGCCCTCGGTGGTTTTTGGTTCTAGGTCTGGTGGGAGTTGGCTTCTCCTAGGGTTATTATTTATTACTGTACTAGTGCTCTTGACTTGTGTTAGCCGGCATTCGGATATTGAATGATAATAAGTTGTTCCACAATTGACATGGGGAAGTTGCGGGTTTCTCCTTCTCTCTCACCGCACCGTATCGTGGGGTGCGCTTTACCCGTGGCCAGGGTGCTGTTCTGGGTGTGGGTTGTTGGTCCAATAGATGAACCGGGATACTCTGTGCAATAGAGATCTTTGCAGTCTACCGGTATCATACCTTGGATAAGGAACTAGGGTATCCGGAGAGGAATAAACAAAAAGAGATAGGTATTCTTACAGTTCTGGACCGTATTCGAATTCCCCGGAGAGGAGTGGGGCCGTTCTGGTGGCGCTTTGGCGCTGTGTTGCGGACATGGTGGTGTTATGTGGAGCAATGGATAGAGTACTTGATCCATCGGGGGATGGATGTGGACGGTTGATGTTCTGGAACTTTTCACTACTGTATTAGATTTTCTGCCAAGATTTCCATCTTCTGCGCACCTCAAAACATTTGTTTTTACTTGAATCCACCGATTACGGTAGCTCGAGTGGATGTGGTCTACCGTAATTACTGCTCTGACAAATCTGCGATGGTGTCCAACAAGGTCAGACGCAATTAGACGCTTCAGGTGGTGACCCCACTCGCAGCCGGTGGGAAAGGGGCAGCCCCGCGGACGCCACAGCATCTCCTGAGTCACTCTGGTTGGTTGGATGCCATACTCGAGTAGACTACCATTGACGCAGCGCTTAGGTTTGGCATCGTTTCGGTCCATGGTAGCGCGGTGTTTTTGTCTCGGAGGTAATGGACTAGTACTCGAGTACTAGACTGTACCCACTACCAATGAGAATACCGGTACTACTCGAGTATAGATTAGACTGCACAGGGCATCGGGTAAATTCAGAATAGACCGAGTGCGGACTACTGAATTACTGAATACCGGTATTCATCATGCTTGCTTCACCATATGAATTTATTAGGGCCCAAAATTCGTTTCAACTTTACCGCTCAGACAAGATCATGGGTACGGGTGCCACAGCCAGCATCATCCTCATTGTCCTCGTCAGCATCAATTAAAATGTAAAGAGTGGAGAAAGAAAATATTACAGTCAGAATAATATTATACTGAAATCAGGGATTAGATTGGGAGGTAGAAGAATTAGGTTGACGTAGGGTAAGGATAAGCGGACCTATCTGAGGGAATACTAAGGATCCCGTATCTTCCTCTCGTAGAAAGTCAAAGTTTGACGGAGCAATGGTGATTAATCCTTTATGTGTAAATTTTGAGGGATTATGACTATTCTACTGGTATCGAGATGGCGTGGGGCTGGGTACTGAAGAGATGGATTTCCATCCCTCGGATGGTTTTGAAGTTAATATATTTTCTCTTGTGGCTTAGAATGCGGGTGACATCCTGTGATATCTGATAAATTTTTTTTTGTTCGCCCACACCTCTAATTTCGTTGTCTTGCAAGGCAAGAATGGGGGAGGGGGTGATAAGTTAAAGTAGGCATTTCAACCCGGGAATGCATTTCAATAAGTTGGATCATACTACTGTGTATCGTGGCTACTCTACAACACCCAGGCCTGTTACATCTCGTTCCCGGGTTACTGCATCTGGTACGACGAGCTTTTTCTTTCATTCGATCCTTGCTCTAGTGCGGCTCCTGTTGGTCCGATTTTTTGAGGAAAATTCCTCCACAATATCCGAAGGTTATTGAAAACTGATCGCACTCCAGTACCTATGCATCACAAGTACTGGTATGATGAGATTCTAACGTCCTGAACTGTACAGTACATTGCGCACCACAGCTACCTCACCCGCTAGCTCCACCCGCACATTACCTTGGGAGGGCTGAAAAAATGAGGGCTAGCAATCGTCTCATTCCTGACCCCGGAGGGGTCAACTGGCGCTGAATGCGAAATGGGGAAGTTTTGAACATCCGAATTGCCAATCTGTTGTGTTGAATTGATTAGTTTTCTGATACACGGGTAACCGCTGGTATGGTAAGTATACGCATTCCGCTGCCTGCGGACCTTGGGGGGGCTGCTCTCTGGGGTTGGGTGTGGCGGAAATTCTCGTTGTGGGGCCGCTTCGTTCCCGCCCTGATTGTCCGTAGGTCGTTTCATTTAGTATTCGCTCATTGGTTGTTCTGTTGCTCAGGTAAAGACTAATCAGTTGCGCTAGCTCAAATCAAGTGACATGCTTCAACAGGAGTACCCCTGCCCTATTTGGCCGTTGCTAGGAGATCAGGACGACTTGGCGAGCCCTAATTGAGCCAAGGGTCCCAATGTGTTACAAATTGGCGAGTGATAGTATTATATCATACTTTACTGTACAATCGTACTTACAACCACCCCCGTTCTCGTTACTTTGCCAGGTATATTCAACCGTATGGAACAATCACCAACATTGCCGTGAGACACGTTCGGCCCCAGGGTAGAAAAAGAGTTTTTCGGGAGCCAAGTTTCGAGCGGGTCTGCCAGATTTGTGTGCAAGGGAGTGCGTTACACACACCAAAGTCCTTCAACATCAACAATGCTTTCATAACCGTTTTTCAACCCCGGGACTGAACACCTCTATTACTCGAGTATTAACTAACCGTCCCCGAATCACTGCCCCCCCTCTCCCCGTGATGGATGGGATTGGAGGGAGGACTAATTCTTCCGAACCAAGGAACGTCTGTGAGCAAGGGACCGAGAGAAGGGACTGGGGATATATCACAATGATGTGATTTGTTTTAGCCGTGTTTCCAAGCCCGGGATTCAACCGTCCGAGGTGTGGATGTGAGTAGTTTTCGGCAGTGTTGCAGCACCTCGTGCCTCGCTCTCTGTCGTTCCGCAGTCAATGGAGTGGTGGAGGGGAGGAGGATGTCACTAAAAAGTAGGGCCCAGCGTTTCTCCCTGCATGCTTTTCGGCCCCTGCGGGGGGATATATGCTGGTATTCAGGGCAATGTGTCCATTCGTTCTCTAGTGGCTTTGGCACCGGCGCGGAATTTGAAATTGAAAGGGCCGCGTTAGGAGGACCTGAGGGGGGGATAGGTGGATCGTGCGAGAGAAGCCCCCCCTTTCGTGGCAGGTAGTCTAGATCCTAACTTCTCCTACTTACGTGGGTCGTTGGGGAAACTTTAGCAGAGGTGAGACTTTATATGCTTTGTCTTTTTTTCGCTGCCCTCCAAATAAAATCAATCAAAAATAATAATAACCACGATAATACATAGCGGAATTGGGTGTGCGTAAATAACTAGGTAGAGATAATGCAAGAAGGGAGAGCCCCCACTCAATCATTTGATTCTTGCAGTATCCGACAACAATTCCTGCCTCTCGTTCCCCCTCACTGGGTCTTCGAGATTGGTCTTCGAAAAACGAACCCTCCTTCTGATATAATGAGATGAGGGGTCTGTCCATTGCAAAAACATAACGGATAGATTATCCACAAAGAGATAATTATAGAAACTATTCTCGGTCAAAAAAATGGACAAATCTCGGCAGTTGCATTTTCATTTTCCTGATTTCATTACCGGTGGCATTACATGATACAGATGGATAGAGATTGGAACCAGTGGGACATAATGAGTAATCGGACAATGCTTCACTTTGCTCCCCTTCTCATTCCCCTCTTTCTCGTCACAGTTTGATATTAACATGCTGAGACTTGCAAGGGGAAAGAACCTAGGAAGGGGAAGGGGGAGATGGAGGTAGTATTCATCATGGATGAGTAACTTCAAGCTAACTGCAAGGGAGCAAGGGGCCAAGGGCTACACAAGTTGCATCGGTTAGCTAGAACGAGTGAGGGAAAGTCTATAAAAGATGGTGCCTTCCAGAGGATCCAGCATCGACATCGGAGCTTCAGAGTCAATTCGAACCTATACGGCTAGTTAAAACCTCAGAGGGTTATATACGGGACTATTTGATATTGGACATTTATTCGAAGAATCACTTTGCGATTACGAAACACCAAAAACTTGCGGAACTTCTTCAAGCTTGATATCAAACCACTACTACGAATTGATACCACTCCGGATACCCCCAGAGCACAATCAAATTCATCCCCGAACCGTCCGGTATCCTCCTCCACCTCAAGCTTCTTTCCCTGAAACCATTTTGTACTCCTCCTCAGCCAATTCCTTTACCATGTCCGGCTGCGCACATGTTACGTTTCAAAAAGCTCAGGGCGGAGGTCTTATTTGTGATGTCTGCAGAAAAGTCGGGGACTTCTTTGTTTGGAAGTGTTCCACCTGTCCACTATGCGTTTGCGAGCAGTGTAAGAACATTGGGGGGTTCTGATGCGGCCTCGGTTAAACCGTTCCTGGGGTAGTAAGAGGAGGGGGGAGGCCTAGAGAGATTTGTTAGATATGGATAGAGAAAGTATAAAGAGATTTTTGGGATGGAAGGAGTGGAAACATGTATTCGGAAATTATGGGGATGGACGGGCTGGAACCGGCCTCTTTCTAGACTTGGATTGGGATCGTTGGGATACTATTTAGGTGGGGGGTGTGGAAACAATCTACTGGTAGTTTTGTAACGTTTTCTGTGATGTTGGATATTTTTCGTCTCCGTTTTCAATTTTTATTTGTCAGTTTTGAAACCTTCTGGTCTGAGGTTTTTCTACCTGCCTGGGGAGCAGGCAGGAGCTTAAAGAGTCCTTTCACAATTATTTTCTATTCTGATAGCGCAGCTTGATTTATGATAATTGGTTTTTGCAATCACGTAGGCTGAAAAAGTATGATTAGCGGGTGGATTTTTTTGTAAAACATGAATTTGAGAGGTCTTTTCAATTGGATGAAGTCAATATAAATCAATTGGCAGTCAATTCAATATCAGGGTTTAGCTTGTCTCCTGCGGTGTAAACTGTGGGGACTGTCAAGAGCGGATTAAGTGCAATTATGTACGATACAGGAGCACAGGTATTCACTAGTTAATTATAGTAGTTAATGAATATTGCTTGAATTCACGTGCCCAAAGCTGGACCATTTTGCTAGGGTGAAATCAAGTCACGTGGTATTATACAGCCACTAGACAAAAGTCTTGGTGATGATGAGTCAAGGATTCCTCAGCTACCTTACTAAAGTGAAGCATGTAGATATCAGTGAAGGTGATACCAAAATGTCATACAAGAAAAAGTAAGTTTGATGTCACAAGCTCAAGCCTAAGATGACTATGAGAGAAATGGCAGATGTGGAAAAAGGTATGATAATTCCCTCTTTACATATCTTTGAAAAGATATTAGTTTAAGTTGTTGCAATACTTGTCAATTGTTCATGGTCCTCAGTCCACAATTTCCTTGTATGAGAATCTGATCAAGTCCACATAGGCAATGCTCACCATTCTGGAAGGCCAATTATCCTCAGCCAGAAAGAGTACTGAACGATAGTCCATACAGCCTGAGCATCAAAAGATGAGAGCAAGATATGAATGGAAGTCCAGAATCATTGTATCTACTATGTCTCAGTTCATAAGATTGACCAAGTTCTACACAAAGCCAAGATTATAAAATGGCTAGAAGAAACCAGCCCTTGGTTGACTACTGCCTAGAGGAAAAAAAGATTAGAATGAGCTCTTACCCATAAGGATTGGACTGCAGCAGACCTTGCAGGTATACTCTATAGTGATGAGTGTACTGTTTAGAAGTCAGTCAACTCTGGCCAAAAATGGATTTTTCAGACAATAAAAGAGTAGTAGCTTGCTGATTGAGTCAAGCTATTGGAAAAGACCAGTGAAGTTGCCTCATAGTGTAAAAATGCTTTTGTTGTAGTTGCTGAGGTCCCTTAGTCCTAATCCTTGAAAACAAAGTGGACTGTTGGGTCTAGTAGTACTGTAACTCACTCCTAAGTATTCCAAGAATATCAGAAAAAGTCTAGAATCATATTAGGATAGAGGCAGAAGCATTGGTGTAGTATTCTTTGAAGATATAAAAGCTGAGAGAGAGATAAAGTAACTGTTCAATATGTAGTATATTCAGAAGAGTGTTCCGGTGAGGCTTGTGAGACTAAATCCCTAAGTGATTGTAGGATCTTTAAATACAACATTGCTATTGTCATAGCAAAAGGTAAAGCAAATAAAGTCCTAAAGTAGAGGTCTTAAAGTAACAAATATACTAATATAGTAGTGACAGTAATGCAAAAAAAATAGGAAACAAAGGACTGTGATGCCATTACAACTACAGTGAAAGAAAAAGCCACACCTGGTTTTTTGCTAAGCCTCTACCTTATTGGTCAACCACCTTTTCTCACCGCTTCTCTATTAACTTTAAAGACTTTTCACAGACAAATCATCCTTTATTATTTGCTTTCCATCACCTCCAGCAACTGAGTTACACTTCTAATCACCTTTGATACCTTCCTAGGGCAAAGGCAAAGGTAACAAGTCTGTAAACCCCCTTGCACCTCTTTTTTATCCCACCTCCTCTCAGAACCCAGCCTTGTCTTAAGAAACTCATATGGCTGAGAATACTCCATCACTTGTCCACATGGTCGGCACTTCTTCCCAGTATTCTGAGGAAGAAGAAAAGACTTCAGACCCTTTGTACACTCACATCATCCAGCTGAGAGAAGATCTCAATACTATGATCACAAAATATAATATTGTGAAAATCACCTTGGCGGCTTTGGAGAAAGACCTTCAAGTGGTCCGGGAATATTATATTCAGGACACTGAGAAACTGAAATCTATGGTAGCCAACCTTACCAACAAAGTTGTACAGCTCTAGTCTCAGCAACTCCTACAACAACTATCTACCATCCATCAATCTACCCTATACCCACTACTAACTATACAGACCTGGACTCAAATGCTGTTAAAGTACTCACAGCCAAACCCACAACAACCTCACTAAAGGAATACTCATATTCCAGATCTTCTTACCAAACATGACCATACGATTGTTATAGAAAGAAATAGAATACCACTGTCAGAAGACAACAATTGCCTCAAAATTCACAATACTATCAACACAGCAATCAAGGACCAGTTGATCTCTAACATTGAGTTCACATCCAACCACTATGTCTGCCTTAGGGGACTCCATTGCCGTTACAACTACAGCGAAAGAAAAAACCACACCAAATCTTTCGCCGAGCCTGCACCTCATTGGTCAACAACCAGTTCTTACTGCCTCTCCTTACACTTTTAAAGACTTTTCATCAACAAATCATCCTCTATTATTTGTTTTCATCTATCTTTAACAACTGAGTCTTTCTCTGGTCCCCTCTGATGGCCTCCAGAGGCAGAGGAAGAGGTAGAGGTGCTACAAACCTTCTCGCCACCTCTTTCAATCCCAGTCCCCGTCCTCAACAACACTCTTCACCAACAGATACCAATATGGAAGAGAGCTCCCTCTCTCCTGTCCAGACTGTTGTCGATACCAGCAACCCTCCAGGCATGGAGTCTGATAAAGAACCTCTTTCCTTGGAATACTTGGATAGACTCACTGATACTCTCTTTGAGGCACAAACTGCAGCCACCAACAATATGAATCAAATGTTACAGCGTCTACAAGCACTTGAAGCCCATATGCTGGTGGTCCAACAACGTCACATCAAGGACACATAAGAGCTTAAAGATCAAGTTGCTACCCTCACGTTACAAGTTGTGGCCCTTTAGGCCCAACTCCAACAATATCCTGGCCCAGCCACCACCACCCTGCCTAACCCTCTACCGTTACCTCCACCAATGCAGACCTGGGCCCAGAAAGCGTCCACAGCACTCCCAACCAAGTCTACAACAACTCCACTAGCCAAAAATGCAGCCACTGCAATTTTGACCAAATGTGAGTGCACTATTGTTATTGAAAGAGATGGATCCTTTCTTTCAGAAGACACGAACTACCTCACCATCTGCGATGCTGTCAACACAGCAATTAAGAAACAGTGGATTTCCAACATTGAGTTCATATCCAACCACTACGTCCTCCTTATCACTAAGAATAACATCCCCACCTCCACTGTCCTCCAAAGCCACCACTTTGCAATTCAGGAAGCTATCAGATCCAAAGTTCCAGCTGCCAATGGCCTTATGAAGTACGAAATCTAGTACAAGGTCATCATTTACGGCATTCCTACGACCTCCACCTTCCCAACTGTGCTAGCTGAGGTTGAAACATTCAACCCTGGCATCCAACTTCCCCACCCTTCCAGATGGGTCACCACTGATACCCAACGCAAGGACGAGACACCTTCTACTATGGTTCTTACTATTGCCGGCAAAGACCCCACAGAAAAAACCCTCCGGTAAGGGCTCTCACTCTTGGGCAGGAAATTCAAAGTCCAACGCTACCTCACCTTTGATCCTGACACCTAATGCGCCAGATGCTTGGAATTTGGACACCACCCCTCTCAATGCACTAAAACCCCCCACTGTTCTATCTGCTCCCCGGAGCACCCAGCCTACCTTCACACTTGCAGTAGATCAGACTGCCCTACCAAAGGCAAGCTATGCCTATATACTACCATCCTTTGCCTCAACTGTGGTATCAATCACCTGGCCACCTCCAAGGAGTGCCCCACCTACCTTCACACACACCAGGCAGCAACTGATAAGAAGAACAGGGCAGCTTAGATTTAACTACTTGTATTTCCTTGATTTGTTAGGCATCTGGCAGCTTGGAGGATAATTTTTTATCATTATAGCTCATGAACTGGCTCAAACGAACGTTGCTACCTTTCTATATAAGATGAGATATCAGACTGGCACCCTTACGTGGTGTAAGAACAATTGTATGTTAGTTAGCTTCGTAGCCCGCATGGCTCGATAAGCATAATGAGATATAATAATAATAATAACCATGTCTGCCTTATCACCTAAGATGATATATATGCTCCTACTGTCTGCAAAAACTATAGTTTTGCAATTGAGGAAGCTAATAGATCTACAGTTAAAGCTGCTAATAGCCTTAGAAAGGATGAAGTCTGGTAAAAGATTATCATTGATGGCATCCCTACTACTTCTACCTTGACCACAGTTCAGGCTGGAATTGCAACCTTCAATCCTGGCACCTACCTCTGCTGTCCACCCAGATGGCTTACCAGTAAAGTCCAGCGTAAGGACAAAGTAGCTACTACTAGGATACTGAAAGTTGCTGGCAAAGAGTCCACTGGAAAAGTCCTCAGCAGAGGCCTCTCACTCTTTGGCAGGAATCTGAAAGTTCAATGCTAAGTTCAACGGTACCTTATTTTTAGTCTTTATAGAGAATACTCCAGATGCTTGGAATTTAGCCACCACCTTTCCGAATGTACCAAAACCCCCTACTGTACTAGCTGTGTTCAGGAACACCCAGCCCACTTCCACACTTGAGCCAGATCAGAGTGCCCTACTAGGGACAAGTTGGGTCTTTAGACTACGATCCTTTGCTTCAACTCTGGCAACAACCACTGGGCTATCTCCAAGAAGTGTCCTACTTACCTACATACAGACCAGGCAGCAACTGAGAGGAGAAACAGAACTGTGTAGGTTCATCAGCCAAAGTTCACATTTACTCCCTCTACCTCATGAGGTATATGAGGTATATGAGGTAAAATTATAAAACTCCCTTTGATGTAGACCCTGTTCCGGCCGTTGGGTACCATGCGTGAATCAGGATTAGCCTATTCGTACTACATACTCATGCCTTGTCCCGATTGACTATTTCTCTTAGGACTCGTAATGGCGCTAATCTCCTTTTGCTCGGCGTTATTTAATATTTTCCCACTCTCCTTGAATTCTCTGATTTCACCTCTCCTCCTCACAAGTGACCCGCCCTGTTGTTTCTCTCCCTGGAGAACTCATGACCTTCAACGTCCTTAACAAGCTGTATCATATTTCTTTTTATTCTGTCTTCTATACCTTATCAGGAACCCGATCACTCTTATCTTGCCTTGTAGCCCTCCTAACGAACCATTACACCATTCCCCATCCTCGATAGGACGTTCTGCGTTTTTTTCACTACATCTCACAGCTCCATGATTCCTTTCACGGACCATCTCCTCGAACGCGTGCTTCATGCTTCAAGTCTTGCATAAACTCTTTCCTCTTCATCAAACAACCATTTAACGACTCTTCCCGTCCCCATCACTACACGTCACATCTCAGTTCTCTATTCCCCACCTCCACCCATTCATCGCTACTCTCTGCGGCTACTTTTGCATCGCTCTCGACTCTTGAGCAACCTTTTTATGTTAATTTTGTATAGACTGCCTCATGATGGCTCGCTTTGTTTGCTGATCATATGAATCCCTCGTTACATAGTTTGTTTACATCTTTGAGTACCTCCAACGTTATATATTATTCCTCCCTCATCCTTTTACTCCTTTATCTTAGAATATTACAATTTATTTTTCATTGAAATGTTAATTAACTATCGCTATCCTTTGCCTATTGACTGCTATTCGTCCTTCTCAGAACCTTCCACAAGGGCATCAATCACATCCTCCGCTTCCGGGTCCGAATTATTATCCTCTACTGCGCTTTCCTCATCCCCAGAAACCTGTACCCCGAGATACTCTGCAGCATCCGGGTCCTCTAGTGCCGCACGAGATTCATGTTCTTGAACGAACCCATTATCGTGAAGTAAGCACTTTATTCGTTTCTTCGTATCTTCAACCAGCTTCTTTTGAACCACCACTGGTAATCGCTGCCATGTAGCCCTTTGGCGCAAGTAAACATCAGATTTAAATTAGTACAACTTTAATACTAGCCTCACAACGTCCAATTTCTTCAAGTGAAAGGATCGAACCAACTTTGTGCAGTTAAGGCAGAGAAATCTGATGGCTGCACGAAGGTCCCTGTGCTCCATGCCTTTAAGGCATGGTAAATACAAGCCGCTGTAAGACATATCAAGACACCATTAATCCGACTGAGGAAGGATTTATCAGTTCGTCCTTGCATCTTAACATTGCGGAACCACTTGTGGTATAACAGTTTTGCTATCTCTGGTGCACCAAACCGGAAGTCGCAATTCTGCTCAAATTAGCCTTTCTCCATCTCCTTCGTGACTCCGTCAACTTAAACCTACCTCCTGCTTGCTTGGATGACATGTAAAACAAACATCCTCCAGTAAATAGCTAACCTTTGCTCGAATTTCTGCCAGTTGCTTGTGTAGAAGGTCATAAAAGTCCTGCACAGTAATTCTAGTCTCTGAAACAAGATGAGAGCGGGCACTGGACTGCCTTGATTTCAACTGGAGAGATTGAATCAGCTTGGACAAAGCCACAAGGAGACGCCCTTTGGCTATTGTGTACTCACAAAAGTCATGGCATGCTTCTGCATTGCCAAACCGGGCCAGCCAAGCTTGCTCGCTGCCTTCATCCAGTAACTTTCCAATAGCGAATCATTTTCAGATGGCTTGACAAAAGGGTTAACGAACCAGGTATGATACCGGACCATATTTGCAGCGTTTTCAAATACTATCATTTCCTCACCTCGCATAAAGTTTGACCAATCTGAAAGTGAGGTTACTGTCAGGGGGACGCCAAACTCAAGTATATAACTAAGGGATGTGGGCCAAAATCTTTGTTCGGAGAATCTGTCGAGGAAGGCTCGTCTCGATAAAGTAAAGGTAAAGTAAAGATTTATGAGGTAAACAATTTTATATTGATAAGATCTCTTCTCCATTGCTTGATGATGTCTGTAAAGCTCGGGAGGCACTTCGA
>JACCEG010000001.1:757542-771156 GCA_014065205.1 Tuber brumale | reverse complement strand
AGTTTTTTTTTTTTTTTTAAATCCAGTTTTATTTAGTATTAAGGAACAAGGTCACGTCAGCGCAAGCTATGTAGACCTAAACCTCCACCCCAGGCCCGGCTCAGAAAGGCTGAAGAAAAACCGTCTAACTACAAGGCCAGTCGGTGTAAAAAACTCCACCAAACCCTAACCGCCACTGTATACACGAACCCAAAAACCTCCACAGATGCACGGCATAAGAGAAATCCCAAACCCCGACAGTGAACCAGCCAAAACAACAGAAAGAAATCACAAACTAATGAAAACCCATAAACTGAACCCTTAGGAACACCATAATAGCCTAAGGTTGTCAGATATACTGAGGTCGCTATCATAGAACCGGCCCTGAGCACTGAAACGGGTAATAGTACCCTACGTCCGATAGACTTGGCAATAGGGGCAAGGGAAAACAAAAGTAAAGAAAACCCAACCGAAGGAGAAGGAAGGCTTGTGGTAGGGCCCAAGAACCCCAGAGGCCTGCCAGAAAACCAGACCGGGTGGAGAGGCCAGCAGCCAAAGTGCTAACCAGGACGAAGTGGTAGTAAGGTACCAGCTGGGGGGGGGTGGTACTGGTCCAAGACCAGGAGAAAGGGTAGACGGCAGTAAGGTGCCAGCTAAGGTGGGGGGGCAGCAGTAGGGTGCCAGCCTGTGGTAGCAGTAGGGTGCCAGCCGATCGCACCGAGAAAGTTTAGAGGAGGGGTAGACCCAGGTGACGAAACAACTGTCGGAATCGTGTTCGTATCTTGCTAGGGGGCCTCCAGCAAGCCCCCAACAAAGCCAGCAGTTTTACCACGTCTCTCATGTAGTCTCTTGTTCTACGAGAGATAGTGTCACTATAGTGGATTGGATACCACCTGCTGAAGCGATGAGGAAGGAAGGAGGGTGGCGAAATCGACCGTAGTCTGTTGAGGAAACATGACACAGCTCCCGCAGTTTCTTTAGGAGGAGGGATACAGGAATCCATCGCAATCATGTACCGCAAACCGTAGTCCCAGCCATCTGTTGTGATGAAACCAGGGAAACCCAACCGTGCTGAAGCTAAGCGAGGCCTAGTAAAAGCGGAGTAAGGGAGGTACCCAGCATCGTGAGATGCTGGAAGAAGAGGATGGGGTATCCCTAGAGGGTAAACCTCAAAGGGAGAGGGCAGTAGAGATGGACTCAAAGTCCAGAAAGATGGATAGTGATAGCCTACACCCCCCCCGAGGGGAGGGTGCAGACCGAAAAGTGGTGATAGTTTAGTGTGGTGTTGAGTTTATCCCAATTAGGAAATAAATTTCAATCACCGGAGGTGTAGCGGAGACAGAGGATGAGTCCGCAGTAAGCTTTATTATCAGCAGATTATATCAAAGACCGTAAATTCAAACTTACAAATCTCAGCCTCTTTGCTCTTTGTTGATGTTGTGAATAGTCTTCGACAGAATGTTTCTGGACTCTCCGGTGACGCTGAGGAGCCTCATCACCATCCTCATCAATATCCGCAGCATCATCGTTGGCAAATAAATTTCCTTCCTGTTCGTCTTGCTGTGATGGAAAATCAACATCTATGACGGAAAGTGAAGACCTTAGAGCCGATGCTGATGGTCATAAGAATCTGGATATGGCTGCTCGGGATCTATTTAGTACTGTATATAGTTTATATATAAGCTCCAGAGTCCTAAACACACCTCTGCTCGTATTTCCATTCATTGTTGCTGTGTCAGGAGTAGAACTTTGGGGCCAGGTGAAATGTGGACAGGTTGTACAAAGTTCAAGTTGTTGCTATACTGCCATTTACACTCAAGGATATCCTCTTGAGGACAAATAACCATTTTATTGAACAATAGTTGGTGGTCTGTCTCCATCACAGACCTACACTCGCAGAATCGTAAACATTCTTTACCCTTTTCCTGTCACCAAGGTGATGTAGATGAGTCACAAAGGACCAAGCAGAGATTGAATTTCGAATGCTTGATGGCCTGACACAGTTTATCACACGGGGTCAATTAAAAATATAGAAAAAAGTCGTCTTTATAACTATTCTGGGCGAAACCAATGCATTATACCAGCTAAAACAGGACGTCTAAAGGTCTTAACATGCCGACTAACAATTGGTGCCCAGATCCACTAACAGAAACTAACATGCTACTAAGGATTACGAGTAAAGAATCTGGTGAAATGAAAAGTCCTAAATAGGACGACAAAAGGATCAATACAACATCGGAAAGCAAGAAAAAGCCAGAACACCAAGAGATATAAAACTACTAGTAAAGTAAACCAAAGAACCAAGAAAGCAAAGAAAGAAAAAAATAAAAATAAGCGGGTCATTGCCCAAAGAAGACGAAGCGCAGCCCAAAGAACTCCCGCCCAGCCTGAATCTGAATACCGCACGTAAGGGTGCAACCCAAGAACCAAGAAAGCAAAGAAAGCAAAGGAATGAAAAAAAAATAATACCCGGGCCATAGCCCAAAGAAGATGAAGCCCAGCCCAAAGAAGCCTTCGAAAGTCTACTCTGAATCACACACCTGGTGCCTAAGGTGCATCACAGCCTGGAGGAGGAACCCCAAGCGGGAGAGGAAGAACATGGCCATTCAGATCTCCATAAGAGGACATATAGTTTGGGCCTTGGTTGGTACGAGCTTGGGAGATCAACTTACGAGAACGGTTTCGGAACCTAAGGACTCACCGGTCATTAATCTGAATTCTTCGCCGCCAGCCACCATCGGACTGAGGAAAGCCCTTCCGGCCCTTTGTACAGTGTGCTAAATCATCTTCCAGCTTGGAATCGCTAGGTGGTTCAGTGTAGAATTCGGCCACATCGAATTGGCCTAGTTCCAAGTAGCGATCGCCACGCCTGGCAAGAGGCGTATTTGGACGAACAAGAGGGGCCTCCGGAGGCCCATCAGGAGGAGGAGCTGAGGCACGGTGGAGAAAGCAGGCCACGGTGAGAGGTCTGGCATTAGAGAGACGAACCCAGGCATTGACTTGGTCGTCATCGATTAGTTCCACCTGGTGGGTTCCGTCGGGGGTAGCGTTGAGGGGTTGGATATCCTCGAGGATACACACTAACCTTCGGGGGTGTTCGCCGTCGTCAAGATGCTTACAAACAGCTTCTCCAAGCTCTTGGAGAGTATAGTGCTTTAAAACCCTCAACCAATTCCGATTTGCCACCCCCCCTATAGGGACAATCCAGGGAAGCGAGCATGCAGTACCTTGTGGAGCAGCCGTAGTTTCAATGTAAATAATTTTGAATGGTTTCTCCTCGTAGATGGTAGGAGGGGGACGAACTACGGCTTCGGGTGGGTTGCTGGAAGGGCCGGCGACCGATCTTTCCACCTCATCATCAGCGTTCATACGTGCTGCTCGACGTGACTCTGCGGCTTTCTTGAGGACGTCAAGGATCAGTGAATCGTGGGCGCGATGGAAATTGGCAAAGGGGCCCATATGAGGGCTGTCGAACTTGGCCTGGAAGCCCCGGTGAGAAGGATGGGAGACGGCGTCCGTCCTCAAATCGTTCCATGTATCCTCCCCAGCCTGCCTCTTAGAGGTAACCCTCCTTTCGCGAGACTTCTGCAGGATGATTTTCCTCACGTCACGGTATCTCCTGCTGGCAACAGTGCCACCACGCCCAGTCAGGTTTAGCTCGGTTCTGAATTTGGCAGTGGAAACCATTCTAACAACCAATTAGATCAAGAAGCGAAGAAAAGGAGCAATAGGACGGCAGGAGGCCATCCTGGATAGATTAAGAGGTAAAAAAAAAAATGAGTACTGGTAGTTAGAACAGGAAATTTATCTACCCAATCTAACAAATACTAATTAGTTTCTATTCTTATCAAGGAATGGCTACTTTAGCTTTTGGAAGTCTTTAGTGATCACTTACTCGTAGTAGATCTTGCTCAATGCTCCTGAGTAAATTGGAAGCTGATGTAGTATAAGTAGGTAAAGTATCAAACAGAGCTCGAGAGTACTTAATTGGCTGTTGTGCGTTGAATTAATGCTAGTGCGAGATATAGGTGACGGGAGGCCGGGAGTGACACAAGAGGATGCAGTCTTAATACTAATTAGCTAGGGTCAAGTCAGTCAAGAAGGGTAGCAAACATACCTTTGAATGTCGCAAATTAAATACTATCAATGCTGTGCAGTTGCGGTGAATGGAGATGATGGTGAGGAAAGGTTAAAAGGGGAGCTGGGAGGGGTTCTATATAGCGGGAGAGCGAACAATTCAAGGTGTTTGTTGTAGACTCAAGTTTCGAGTTCGGAAGACTGCTTAAAAAAAAGATTATGACTGTCTTGAACAGAATTTTGAAAAGCTTTTTCAAACGTACAAATAATTGTACCAGCGTACAGCAAAGTGAGTTTCAACATCCAACACTTCAGAGTTGTATGCTTGAACTCATAAGTCAAGCAAACTTGAATTTTAGTCTTGGCGGAGAAGGAGCGGATTGTGTAAAGGATAGCAGTAGCTTGGTTCGTGCTCATATTGGATAATGGTTGACAGAGCCGCAAAATGAGGAAATGCGTATGTGGGTAAAAAACGGACGATTAACAGTGGAATTAAGCTGCTGATAGTGTCCAATATTCTGGTACCGTAGACAATGATCGTAATATTCATGGTGGTCTGAGAGTGAAAGTCAGGAGTTATATACAAATTAGAAATAGTGTGGTGGCCGTGGAGAGTCCTCATAGCAATGGGTCAAGGGCTGACAATCATGCGAGCGGCAGGCTTAAGCAAGAGGAGGGCTATCCTATTATCAACCAAGAAGGATGGCACTACTAGAGAGCATCGCGTTTGCACCCTACTTGGATCCTTCTGATACTTATCCTCTATTGTATTCCGAAGACCTATCTGTACAAATCGCGAGGTACGTTTGATATTTTTAAGTGCTTTATTCGACTGCTTTGTACCTTCAAAAGTCCTTACTGAATCTAACAGGATAACATTACAGAATGGTACAGGTGTCACAATGCCCATACTGCAATAAAACGTACAGGTCGAGTACCTGGTACAGAAACCACATCGAGAAGCAGCACCCGGACTTTGTACGGCCTCCACAAGCTGTACAACAAACAATTGGAGACAGAGTGCAACCTACCAATCCTTTTCCAGAAGCGAACGAACTACATGAACTACACCATTCAATCGAGATCCAAATAGCAGATTACAAACCAGCATCAGACCACAGCATAGCAGATTCAGATGTTGAGAGTCTTGACCTTTTTGAAAGAGAAGATCGTCTCACAGATTTTGTTGAATCACGGGCACCAACAAAACATCACACTGCTGGAAGAGTTCTCCGTGATGCTGTACAACGTCAAAAGGCTGAAGATGAGCTATGGGCACCCTTTCAAAACAAGACCGACTTTGAACTTGCACAGTGATTTATTGAAGTAAAGGTACCCAAGGAGCATATTGATAGGTATTTTAAGAATGGATGGGGGCCCGAGAACAGTACAATTCAATCTGCGTATCGTCTTTTTCATACCGTTGATGAACTAGAATCGGGCTTGGGAATGAGAAGTTGGAAAGAGGGCTTGGTATCATTCACTGAGTTGGTAAGCGTATCTATTCTATTGAAGTATGTTGTTAACCAAGTGCAGGACATTGAGGATGCAGACGGGTTAGAGCTAGCTACATCACGGCAGAGATTTTTTTATCTCAATCCTCTCGATTGTGCGAAATATCTGCTCAGCCAAAAATGCTTTGCTCAAGATATTGTTTATGCCCTGGTAAAGGATTGGGATAGTGAAACACCTCCGGCGAGAGTTTATTCAGAGATGCACACGCGGGATTGGTGGTGGGAGACTCAGGTAGGTTAAATTTTGACGTTATGAGGCTTTACCACACTGTGGTCAGGTGTAAGGTTAACGAGTTGTACAGGATAGCTTACCCGAAGGAACAACACTTGTACCGATCATATGTTCTTCAGATGTTGCGTTCCTAACAAACTTCTCTGGAGATAAGAAAGCCTGGCCGATCTACCTAACCATTGGTAATATCTTATCGAAAACAAGGAACAAATCTTGTAAGCATGCGAGCGTCCTATTGGCACTTTTACCTGTCCCACCCAAGATGCTAGGAGTGGCATCCCGAGATTCAAGGAAGCGACTAGTAAACAATGAAATCCTTTGTGAGCTTATCGAAGCTATTTTCACTCCGATAGGCGAGGTTGCTGAAGTCGGAATTGAGATTGAATGTGCCGATGGCAAGGTTCGGCAGTGTTTTCCACGTCTTGCTGCCTGGATTGCCGATCATTTAGAAAATGTTAAATTGCATGGAATTCAACAAAATCAGTGTGCTGTTTGCGAAACGACTCCAGATCGGTTAGGGTCCTATACAGGACATTCTGTGGCTATACGCGATTACAAAAAATACCATACACTTTTTGCCGAATACTCCAACGGCAGTAGCGATGCTGGTGAAGATCTGATTAATCGCGGGTTCAAGTTGCATCCAAGCGTCTTTTGGGGCCTTCCAGATGTTCACTAAGCTCACTTGCCGAAACCGGATATCCTGCATGTTGTCTACTTGGGAATATTTGAGACTCATCTTATGAAGTAGATTATCGGATTTCTCAAGAAATACAAGTGGCTGCAGGCTTTTGACGCCGTTTGGAAAAATTTACCAGCTTATCCAGGCTATTCTTCCCCCAATAAAGAGTATAGTAGAGTTTCACAGTGGACCGGAAAAGAGATGAGAAATCTTGTTAGGGTCCTTTTACCATGTTTTGCCGCTGTGCTATGTCATCCGAGTACCGCTGAACGTCTTATTTTCACCAAAGCATTAACTTGTGTTCGATCAATTATCGACTTCACGCTAATGGCACAATACCAAAGTCATACCCAGGAGACGATTCAATATCTTGAGTGATACCTTAAAGCTTTCCATGATCACAAGGATGTCTTTAAGGAGTATCGAAAGGATAAGTCCACAGCCCGAAAGGTACGGGAGGTAACCGCAAGGATAAGGAGTACAAACCAGGAGGTGCTTAATCAGCACAGACTTTCAGGTCTCACGGTGACTCAAAGACGGCGCATTGCGGACGAACAGCACCAAGAGCTAGAAGGAGTTGTGGCCGATATCTATGATGAAGATGGTGATTTCAACTTTGTCAAGATTCATCTACCAAGTCATTTTGTGGACCATATACGGCATTTTGGAAATATTCAAATGTATTCAACCGAGTCTGGGGAGACCAGTCACAAGATAATGATCAAGGAGGGCTACAGACGGTCAATTAAAAATGATGCCAGCTATCAGATACTACAAACATATGCGAGACTTGATAGCTTCAAAATTCATGAAATGAATGTCATCGCGAACAATATACATCCTCAATGTGACGAACCCGAGAGCGAACAAGTCCAACGACGGATCGGATCGTCAGTTAAGCAGCAGCAGGGGCACTGACTAAGTATTAAAACAGTTACTTAGTTTGACGAAACATTAAAATATCTCCCCAGGCTGTTGGTTGACTATTATTGGAAGAAATCAGCTGGAGAAAGGATTTTCGGTGAAGATTTAATTGAGAAGGTTCCAATTGAAATATGCCGTCTTTTACGAGTTCCGGTAAGGAACTTTCTGGACCCGAGCAAGATTAGATGGCACCCTCTCCCTTGCACAGGTAGACAGCTGTGGAAATCGACTGGGTGGAGTAGGAATGATTGGGTATGGGTGGATTCTTGCAACGAAGATATCTACGGAGCACTTAAAGGACTTTATCCGGCGTGTTTAGGCTCAATTTTCAAGGTTCGTGAGCAGATTACAGGCTCAGTTGACAGGCTTGTACTAGTAGAAAGACTTTATATAGAGAATTCGGGAAAGATTAGGGATCTTACAGGACTGGTTACCGTCACTTGGGGGATGGCGAGGAGGCCACATGTGACAACACAAATTGTGGTAAGCATCAAACGTATCATAGGAATGGCGCATCTAGTTCCGGAGACTCCAGGGAGAGGGAATACACGTTGGTATGTAAATAATAGAATAGATTTAGAAACTTTTAATAGAATTTATTAGAAGATTGGGGTAAGAAAGTCGAATTTGAAGCGTGATCGATGCGACACGTAGCGGTCAGAATGAGAGGAAATGGGATGAACGAGACGAAATGGATAAGCAACGAAATTGACAACTAATGAAACACATCTACCTAAAAGTTAAAGTTGAGAAATGCTAGAATGGGCATATAGGGTACCAAAGAGGACGAACTACGGCTAAAGAAGACGATCAGGAGTAAGTGAGGGGGAGTCACAGGTGGCAGATCTGGGTAGAAGTGGTGAAGTAAAAGGGGAAATGTTGTGAATGCATAGGGGTATTTTGGCTTTGACAAAGTCTACAGGGCGATGAGGGCCACAACGGAAAAACAAGGAGGCAGCTCGGAGTGGTGAGTCAGCAGGGGTTTTTCCGGTTGAGTAAGGGCTGGAAGAGGCCACACAAGGTCCTATTAGAGGTGGGGAGAAAATACGGGGGGGTGTGTAGGATGCCGCGGAATAGCTGTTAACTGATTGAGGGTGTGGTGGGGCGAGAAAAAGGGACCAGGATCAGAATGGACGCAACGAAGTTACAATGTGCTGCACAGAGGCTCCTTGAGGACATGTAACAGACAGGTTTGCACGAGGTAGGAGAGGTATAGGAGGATCTGGCAGTGGTAGCTACAACAGGAAGAGAAGTATATACTACATGAGGAAGGATTTTTTTTGCTCATGATGGTGGTTGGTGGTGAATTCGATTCTTGCAATAAGAGGTTCCTTGATTGCATTGTTGCTTGCATCGCGAATGGTAAGGGGGTTGGTGGTATCAGGTAGGATAGAGCCATCTCTTTCAATGACATTGGTATGGTCGCGTTTGGTCAAAACCGCTGGGGTTGAAGTTTTGGCAGGTGGAATGGTAGAGGATTTGACTGGGACTGCTCTGGTACCTCTTTGGGCCCAGGTTTGTTGTTGTGGGGGGGTGGGCAAGGTGGTTTGTAGTGGTGGGGGGGGTTGTTGGTGGTGGAGTTGGTACTGCAGGTGTTCAACCTGAGAGGGGAGGTGCGCAACTTGGCCCTAAAGTATTTGGATGTCTGTAATATGGCGGTTTTGAATCACCATGAGGTGTTTCTGCAGGGCCTGGAAGCCATCTTCAAGGTGTTGAGTGCGAAGTGAAATGCCAAGGTTGGTGTTGGAGATGCCTTCAGCTAAAGGCCTTGGTGAAAATGTAGGGATGGAAGGATAATCTTCTGTAGAGGTGGTAGAGGCAGGAGCAGGCACAGTCTGGACTAGAGAGCCTAGTTCTTCCTCCATACGTGTGTCCTCAGGCGAGGCTGGGTTGGGAGGTGGGATGGGTGGGTTGAAGGGGGCTGCAAAGTGGTTTGCACCACTCCTTGCTCTGCCACTACGTCCATTAGACATCAGAGGGTTGGGAAATAGGACTCAGTTGATAACGGTGATAAAACACAAATGAGGGGGGATAATTTGGGGTTGAAAAGTCTTTAAAGTGAAAGGGTGAAGCAGTGAAGAATGGTTGTCAACCAATGAGGTGGAAGCTCGGCAAGAAATTTGGTATGGTTTTTTCTTTCGCTATGGTTGTAACGGCAACGGAGTCTGAGCTACTAGAGCAGTCCTAGTCAAATCCTCTACTATTCCACCAGCCAAAACTTCAAGCCCAGTTCTTTTGACCAAACGTGACCATACCATTGTCCTTGAAAGAGATAGCTCTATCCTACCTGATACCACCAACCCCCTCACCATTCGCGATACAGTCATTAATGCAATCAAGAAACCTCTTATTGCAAGAATCGAATTCACCACCAACCACCATGTCCTCCTCCTCACCAAGGATAACACACCTGCCACCTCTGTCCTCAAAGCGCATCGTTCTGCCATTGAGGAAGCAACTAGACCCACCATCCCTGCAGCCATTGTCCTCAGAAAAGACGAAATCTGGCACAAGGTCATCCTCTATAGTATCCCCACTTCCTCCACCTTTTCTACTATTCCATCTGAGATTGAAGAATGCAACCCAGGGACCTACCTCCCACACCCTCCTAGATGGCTCACTACCGCAGCCCAATGTCAGGGTAAAGCAGGATCAGCTATGGTCCTCACTATTGCCGGCAAAGACTCCACCGATAAAGCCCTCAGCAGAGGCCTCTCGCTGCTTGGGAAGCAGTTCAAAGTGCAACGCTACTTGTCCTTTGGTCCTGACACCCAATGCATCAAATGCCTGGCCTTTGCCCACCACCCTTCTCAGTGTACCGGCACCCAACATTGCTGTATCTTCTCTATGGAACATCCAGCACACCTCCACACTTGTGGCAGATCAGATTGTCCTACCAAGGGCAAAGCATGTTTGCACACCACCATTAAATGCTTCTACTGTGGCGACTCTCACCAGGCGAATTCCAAGGAATGTCCCACATACCTCAAGGCACACCAAGCGGTAACTCAGAGAAGGAACAGGGCTGCTTATGGTTATTACTTTGGTTTTCCTATATTTGTTAGGCATGTGGGGGCGTAGGGGATTTCTTTTTGTCATTATGGCTCATGAGCTGGCCCAAACGAACGTTGCTACCTTTCCATATGAGACGGGATATCTGACTGAAACCCTTGTGTGGTGTAAGAACTATTGTATGTTAGTTGGCTTCATAGCTGGTGCGGCTCCATAAGCGTAATGAGATAAAATAATAAATAATAATAATAATAATTGAAATGCCCCAACTGCTCTGGGGACCACTCAGCAACCAACAATGACTGCCCCTCCTGACCCAAGCCCCCGGCCAGAGACGACCTCCCAATACAACAGGAGGAGGAAGGGATGGACACAGACGAGGACAACTCAAGACCCACCACCTCCAAAGGAAAAGGCAAACAGCCCGATAACAACGTTGAGGAGACTCCCCACCAGTCGACCTCCCGCACTCTCCCGATGTGCCTGTTTAAGGCACCAATACCCCAATGTGTTGGCCCCCATCGCTTGTGGGCTGATCTGTTCTCTTCTGAAGACCCCATTACAGGTGCCTAAAGGTGGAGAACTCTTCTTGCCCCTCGCCCATAGGGCCACCACATCCATCCTCTCTTAACCAACCTTTCTTTGTTCAACATAACTCTCTGGGAAGCTGGAATGTGTTTGCTTCATTGTTCAATAGCTTTCAGTCTCTGGAAGCCACCCCACAGATAATACTGTTGCGGGACCCCCCTGTGCACTGCAACAGGCTCTCTACTTTTACCTCGCTTAAATCATTTGCTACGCCATTTAAGCCAGGGACACCCCCCAAGGTGGCTACCTATGTTTATGTGGACCTTTTGAATGTGTTTTCCATACTTCCCTGTTTTTTTGACATGCCTGACTTTATGGCTCTTGATATTTGCTCCCCTTTACGGCTTTTTGACTCCAACCACTCACAGTTTAGGGTTTACAACCTATACTCAACAGTAGGGACTTCCTCGGGGAACAGAACCCTCGATCCAGCTACATGCTTTCCCCATAATTCCTTTCCCACACTCATGGCTGGGGACTTGAACATCCACCACCCACAAGGAAATCCCTTGCGAACCATTTCTTCGAATGAATTTTCAACATCCAACCCCTACTTCGACTGAGCGCAAGACAATGGCTTCGAACTTTGCAATACCCCTGGGGCCAATACCAGGTTCCGGTTTGACCTTGACACCAGGCCCAGGGTTATCGACCTGGCCTTTATTAACTCGCCCCTCATCTGATTTCGAAAGTCTTTGTCAATCGGCCTGCCAATGACTGGCTGCGAACACCTCCCCATCTCCATCATGTTTACAGCACCTCTTATCAGAGTACCACCTCTAACCTCGTATAGGGACAAAACAGACTGCAGAACCGCTGCAGATCAGTTAAAAGAACTGTCGTTTCCGCCGCCACGACTTCACCCCACCGACCTCGAGCTAGATAACTGGCTAGAAAGACACATGCTCACACTGATGACGCTCAACAAAGCGTGCATCTCGACCAAAAGGACCTCTATCCACTTAAAGCCATGGTGGGACATGACAATCACCCAGTTAAGACAAGCTCACCTCCGAGGCTCGTGGGCACACAGGAGAGACCACACCACACAATCCTTGAAGGACCTTAGATCCCACCGCAACGGATACTTCAAGACGATTAAAAAAGCCAAAGCCAAATACTGGAAAGAGTTCCTGGCTGGGGTGACACCGCAATCAGTGTGGAAAGCTAAGAAGGTAGCCATGGGGATGGAAGAAGATAGATTCCTAGACCTGCTAGGTACAGACTCCCTAACTGATATTAACGCAGCCCTGCTGGACCACTTGTTCCCACCAAAACCACCGACACAGTCAGTGGCATACCCCCACTTCGACCCCGAACATCCACCACTTGCCCCAGCAGAGATCGCATCTGCTCTTCGCAGATCTTCCAGCGCCGCGGCTCTGGGCCCGGGGTGGGTGCCTTGCGGGATCTGGGGGGGGGTCCACGTCATCAACCCGACTATATTCACATCTCTTCTTGCTCCTCTCCTTGATTATGGACATCATCCAAAAAGCCTCAAGATGGCAAATGAGGTGGTCCTACCAAAACCTGGGAAATCAGACTACTCTACACCGGCTTCGTTCCGCATTATTGTGCTACTGGAAACCTTTTCGTAGATACTGGAAAGGATAGTGGCAACCCGCCTCTCCGTGATGGCCTGCGAAGTGGAGCTTGTCAACCCAAATCAATGTGGCTCACGCGCCGGCCATTCAACCTTCGATGCCACAGCTGCCCTTATCTGAGAGGCTAAGACAAGGCAAAATCCCACCTCCAAAGCCTCCTCCCTCTTCTTAGATATAAAAGGAGGTTGTGATAATGTTTCCTCCAGCCTTCTTACAACGAAGCTCAGGGCCAAAGGCACTCCCAGATACCTGGTAGACTGGGTCCGATCTTTTCTTACAGACCGTTCATGCTGCTTGTTGTTTCAGGGGGCCCGCGGGGTATTTTCTTCATTTCAAGTGGAGACACCCCCAGGGTCACCTGTTTCTGCTTTGATATTTGTAATTTTTGTTTCTGAATTGCATGTTTCTATATCCTGACGGGTGATTTTTTCCTATGTTGATGATTTTTCAATTACGGTTTCTACTACTTGTTATAGGGATAATATTAGGTATTTTCAATTTATTTGTTCTTGGCTTCAGGGCAGGTGTCACGAATGTGGCTTAGCTAGGAAAGGTTTTCACATGACTCATAGTTATGAGTCATAGGTATGTTATGTTTCGCATATGACCTCATTTAGAGGTCATGGGTTTTGCGCATGTGACCATTTCGGTCATATGATTAAGTTATGATGATATGTTATGTTTCGCATATGACCTCATTTAGAGGTCATGGGTTTTGCTCATGTGACCACTTCGGTCATATGATTAGTTTATGATGTTTTGGGTATGACTCACAGTTGTGAGTCAGATGTGGCGGGTGACTTGAAGGAGGAGTCACAAGGGCGTGAAGGGCAACTATATAAGGAGGACATTAGGTCCGAGTAGATAGGCCATCCTCCGTCGCCTCTACACACCCGGCGATTGAAATCAACCCTCAACGCTAGGTACTCACGAGCCATCCACCACCCCTCTCCTCCCACGATGGCTTCTGCCTAGGAGTGACGGCCATCTCCCTCCCCTCCT
>JACCEG010000001.1:642386-743991 GCA_014065205.1 Tuber brumale | reverse complement strand
GGTATGACTCACAGTTGTGAGTCATATGTGGCGCGTGACTTAAAGGATGAGTCACAAGGGCGTGAAGGGCTACTATATAAGGAGGACTTTAAGTCCGAGTAGATAGGCTCTTCACGCTTCGTTCTAAGTTATTTCCTTACTTATTACTTTATGCTTTTACGAATATAAAACCTTTACGCTCTTTACAAATACCTACCTACGAGAAGAAGGACTCTAGTATAGAGTCGAGTTGAAGAAAGAGTACGATAGGCGATAAGGACTAGAGACACGTGAGTCTCTCCCACCTTATCGTAGGCAACGACCTAAGAACTATCGTCGAGAGAGAAAGAGAGAAGTATCGTCCACCCGTCGCTGAGAACTGATACCGGTTAGGGATCGTAACTGCAGGGCAGTGAAGATTGGAGTTTCCTTTTCAATTCCCAAGACAGAACTGATACACTGGAGGACGCCCAAGGATGGGTCCCCAGTCTCTAACAAACCTAAAGCCCTCAATGGTTAGGTCTTTGCACCCTCCTCCTCCCTGAGATGGCTGGGATACTGGTTCACCCCCACCTTAGAAACCACCACCCACTTTACCAAACGCCTCATAATTGCCTCCGGGGCCTTCTCTGCTATCAGAAGACTTGTGTCGCCTGGGATCGGCATGCCCCCCCACATGTGCAGGAGGCTTACCATTTGCCTCCTCCTCTCCATCCTCATATATGGAGCCGTCCTCTGCACACCGACGCTAGCCACAATAGATAGGATGTCAGTCCTGTGGAACAAGGTGAGGAGGTAGGTCACAAACTGCTTTGGCTCCACTCCAACAACTATCCTGGCCATCGAGGCCTGCCTCCCTCCCCTGGATATACTGAATCCCTACTGCAAATGGATGTCGGCGCTTTACCTTATTTTTTCTTTTTTTTTCTTTTTAAATCATATATTACGTGATTAGGGTACAAGAATGTGCATGCAGCGTAAGCTATGGCAAAAAGAAAACCCTTAATTTCAAACATCCCTCCCCCCGCCAGGTAAAAGCCATCGGTCCCAAGCCCCTCTGGTATGGAGCCAACCGCACATCTTAGCCCCAGCCAGACCCATCCCTACCTCACAAGCGAACTCGGAGAGTAAGAGAAGCCTAACTAAAGACAAGCAGGGAACATCAAGAAAAACCCGCGGTGAAATCTGGGCCCGAAGGCACAAAAGAAACCAATTAATATCCCAAAATACACCCCCTATTGGGATGACTAGCCAAAAAATTTAAACTGGGGCGGTAACGCCTGACCTGGTATGGGCTCACAAGGAGGTATGGAGGTAGATGTCGGCCTTGTCACCTAGAGGAAGGGTTGTTGGGTAGAAGCGGCAGCGCCACCTTCAAGCCCTGATGAGAGGTAGCAGTAAGGTGCCAGCTGGGGTTGGATTGTTGCTGGAGAAACTCCAGCAGAATGGGGGTAGCAGTAGGGTGCCGGCCAGGATAGCAGTAAGATGCCAGCTTCGGTGGGTGTGGGGGTGCAAAGCATGCGAAGAGAGAAGATGGCAGTAAGATGCAAGCTGTCTGGTAGCAGTAGGGTGCCAGCCATGGTGGGGTGTAGCAGTAGGGTGCCAGCCGATCGCAACCGTGGCGAGTGTTGGAGGTAGGCGTCGGTTCTTAAACGACAAAAAGGCTGTCGGTATCATGTTCGTGTCCTTCTAGCCCGCCTCCAGCAGGCCTCAAACAAAGCCCACTGTTTTACCAAGTCTCTCATGTAGTCCCTCGTTCTCAGTGAGATAGTGTCACTGCAGTGGATGGGATACCACCAGGTGAAGTGATGAGTAAGGAAGGAGGGTGGCAAAATCGACCGTGGCCTATTGAGGAAACCTGACACCACTCCACCAGTTTCTTTAGCAGGAGGGATACCGGAATCAATCGTAATGGCGTACCGCAAACCGTAATCCCAGCCGTCTACCAAGATGAATAAAGGGTTGTAGCCGACCATGCTGATGCTAAGCAAAGCTAGAGCAAAAGCGGGGTACAGAGGTTTCCGGACATCATGAGATGCTAGAGGGAAGGATAGAGTATTCCAGTAGAGTAGACCCCCAGGGAAAGGGATGGGGAGACAAGCTCGAAGTCTAAAAGGATGGATGGAGATAGCCTACACCCCCCCCTAGGGGAGGGTGCAGACCAAAAAGTGGTGATAGTTTTGGTGTGGTGTTGAGTATATCCCAAATAGGAAATAAATTTCAATCAGCGGAGGTGTAGCGGAGACGGAGGATCGATGTTGGCGTTTTACTTCTTCTTCTTTTTTTTTTTTCTTTTTCTATTCTTTTTTTTATATCATATATTGCTTGTTAGGTACAAGAACGTGCATGCAGCGTAAGCTATGGCAAAAAGAAAACCTTCATTCCAAACAAACAAACAAAGGAAACCAGCTGCACAAATCTCCAAAATGACAAATTTGTCACAAGGACCTCCAACGGTGACCACTCAAATCAGTAAAGAAACTGTAAAATCTCGGCACGTAAACTGCGAAGAAAATTTCAACAACCAAGTATATAAATCAAGGCGGAGCAGCAGAGGAGGGAGATCCCTCCCTTCGGGGCGAGAGCGGCCTAATTGGTGGCATAGGAGGAGGGAATCGGGTACCCGTAGTTCGGATGTAGTTGGCGAGGCCAAGTATCGCAGGAAGTGAGGACCAAACAGGTGAGCCTTGGCCGATGTCGGAGACTCCATGGAGGTAGAGTGTCCTCTTGTCAACATTAGCCGAGCAGTGCAGGATTGCGTGGGTGAATGTTTCATCATCCTGCTCACAAAAAGTGCGTAGTGGGGAGGATCCTTGGTCACCCCAGGAGTGGTGTGCAGCAACGTAGCTCTTTCCAGCCCGTCCTTGATGTATCTGCCCGGCCGTGAAGCGATCGAGTCCCATGAAAGCATGGGGCTTAAGGGTTGGTGTGTATTGGTAGTAGTACAGGGGTGGGGCTAAGTGTACCCAGTCAGCCAGGAGTTTCCCCCTCAGGGAGGCCTTGAGGGACTTGTAGCTTGAGTTCATTAGGAGAATTGGAGACAACCATGACTCCAAGGCCGGGTAGGCTGGCGGGAAGGATTCGTCCCTGCGTATAATAGGCAGGAGCAAGTGTACTAGTGAGTCGATGGGCAAGTGTCATCTCATGGGTTGTTTGGCCTTATAATGGGTCCAGCCCAGGGGAGTATAGTTCTGTTTCCTGCCTTCAAGGAGTGTCCGATGTGGGATCCTGTATGGGTGGGAGGTGTAGGAGGGGAAATCCGGGGGGAGTCTGGCTGATGCCGGGTTGTAGGCAGGGGAGGAGCAGGCCAATCTTAGTGCCGCCATCCTTCTCCTGTGGGGGATCAGAAGGCTGAGGGGTGGGAGGCATGCCTCAATAGCTAGGATAGTAATGGGGGTCGAGGTGAAGCAGTTCGTTACCCAACGCATCGCTGTGTTCCACAGGACTGACATCTTGTCCATGGTTGTGAGCGTTGGTGCAAGGAGGTCGGCCCCATAAGTTAGGATTGGCAGGATGAGGCCCATAGCCAACCTGTGGCACATGTGAGGGGGGATTCCAATCCCGGGATGAGCAAGCCTTCTAAAGGCTACAAAGGCCCCTGCGGCTAATGTGAGTCTTTTGGTGAAGTGAGTTGTTGTTTCCAGGGTCGGGGTGAACCAGTATCCAAGGCACCGGAGGCAGGAAGATGGTGCAAAGATCGAGCCGTTAAGAGATATAGGTTGGTTAGAGACCTGGAATCTGTCCTTAGGTGTCCTCCAGTGGATAAGTTCTGTTTTGGGGATTGAAAAAGAAACTCCAATCATCGCGGCCCTGCTCTGAAGCAAAGAAAAAACATATTGAAGATACCTAATGTTCCCCCTATAAGAAGCAGTTGAAACCGTTATTGAAAAATCATCAACATAGGAAAAGCTTACCTCTCGGGGTATGGAAACATGCAATTCAGAAACATAAATCACAAATAACAAAGGGGAGAGACAGGAGATCCTTGGGGCATGCCAACTTGCACTGGGGCAAACACCCCCGGTGCTCCTTGGAACAACAAGCGACAAGAGCGGTCTCTGGGGAGGGATCGGACCCGGGCGGCAAGGTACTTGGGGGTACCTTTGGCCCTTAGTTTAGCAGTGAGGAGGTTGGAGGAAACATTGTCAAAGTCCGCCTTTATGTCCAAAAACAGAGAGGAGGCCATGGAGGAAAGGTTTTGTCGCACCCTGACTTCCTGAACTAGGGTAGCTGCGGCGTCGAAGGTCCAAAGGCCGGCAAGGGAGCCGGATTGGTTTGGGTTGAGGAGCCCTACCTCCTGGGCAATGAGGGAGAGTCGGGTAGCCACTACCCTTTCTAGTATCTTTGAAAAGGTCTCGAGCAGGACGATGATTCAGAATGAAGCGTGGGTAGAGTAGTGCGGTTTTCCCGGTTTTGGAAGGACGATCCCGTTAGCCATCTTGCGGCTCTTCGAGTGATGTCTGTAGGCAAGAAGTGGGGCAAGCAGAGATGTGAGGAGGGAAGGGTTTATTGTATAGACTTTCTTCCAGACCACATACGGGACCTGGTCTGGGCCAGGGGCCGATGTGTTGGAAGATCTCGCCAGGGCGGAGGAGATCTCCACAGGCGCGAGTGGAGGGTGTTCAGGGTCAAAGCGAGGGTAGGCGACCGACTGTAAGGGGGGTTTAGGCGGGAAAAAGTGGGCTAGCAGGGCCACGTCAATCTGTGATTGGGAGTTTGCATCGGGCAAGTCAGGAAATCGGTCTTCCTCTCTTCCCATTGTGGCTTTTTTGGCTTTCCAGACTGTCTGCGGCGTAACTCCTGCTACGATGTCTTTCCAGTAGTTGGCTTTGGCTTTCTTAATCGCCTTGAAGTACTGGTTACGGTGGGTTTTCGGTTCGTCAAGAGATGTTGGCGTGGGGTCCTTACGGTGTATTTGCAAGACGCGGTGGTAGGCTTGTCTTAGGTGCGTGATCTCCAAACTCCAGCAGGGTTTTGAGTATATCGAGATCTTCTTGGTTAGGGTGCACGATTTGAGGAGAGTGGTGAGGGTGTTGATATGTCTCTCTAACCAGCTGTCTAGGTTGAGGTCTGTGGGGTGGGGGCGCGGGGATGGGAACTTCAAGTCTTTCATCTTCTCTGTAATGACTTCCCAGTCTGCTTTGTCCCAGTAGGGTGTTGGGGGAGACATTCTCAGAAGGGGAGCAGTAAATACGATGGCGATTGGGAGGTGGTCTGAGCCTGTTGCCTAGAGGCAGGTTGACTGGGAGTGGAGAAATCGTGTGAGGGGGGCGTTGATGAAGGCCAGGTCTATAACCCCGGGTCTTGTGTTCTGGTCGAGTGGGAACCTAGTGTAGGCTCCAGGGGTACTGGAGAGATGGAAGCCGGAGTCTAGTACCTGCTCAAAGTAAGGGTTGGAGGTGGAAAGCTCACTGGAAGAAATCGTCCATAGAGGGTCTGCCTGTGGGTGGTGGATGTTGAAGTCCCCAGCCACCAGTGTGGGGAAGGAGTGTCGGGGGAAGCAAGTAACTGGGTCGACCGTTCTGTTCCCAGAGGAAGTGCCACCGGTGGAGTAAAGGTTGTAGGCTCTAAACCGTGAGTAGTTAGAGTTAAAATGCCCCAGGGGGCAGTAAACATCAACAGCCATAAAATCAGGCTAATCAAAAAAACAAGGAAGTACTGAAAACACCTTTAAAAAATCCAGATAAACGTAGGTGGCCACCCTGGGAGGGGTACCTTGCTTAAATGGCGGAGCAAATGATTTAAAGGAAGCAAACATAGGAAGCCTATTTTTGTAAATGGGGGGGTCTTGCAGTAAAACTATCTGTGGAGGGGCTTTTAATGAACAAAAGCTATTAAACAATGAAAGAAACACATCCCAGCTTCCCAAACAGTTATGTTGAACAAAGAAAAGTTGTTTAAGAGAGGATGGGAGATGTCAGTGCTTTTTTCTGTTTTTTTTTTTCTTTTTCTATTTTTTTTATATCATATATTACTTGTTAGGTACAAGAACGTGCATGCAGCGTAAGCTATGGCAAAACTAAAACCTTAATTTCAAAAATCCCTCCCCCCGCCAGGTAAAAGCTGTCAGTCCCAAGCCCCGTGGGTATGGAGGCAACCGCAGATCTCGCCCCCAGCCAGACCCATCCCTACCTTGCAAGCGAACTCGGAGAATAAGAGAAGCCCAACTAGAAAGAAGCAGGAAATATCAGGAAAAACCCCGCGGAAAATCTCGGCCCGAAGGTACAAAAGAAATCAATTAATATCCCAAACTGTACCCCCTATAGGGATGACTAGCCAAAGAGTGTAAACTGGGGTGGTAGCGCCCCACCTGGTGTGGGCTCACAAGGAGGTATGGGGGTAGGTGTCGGCCTTGTCACCTAGAGGAAGAGCTGTTGGGCAGAAGCGGCAACGCCCCCTCCAAGCGCGGACAAGAGGCAGCAGTAAGTTGCCAGCTGGGGGTGGGTTGATGCCGGAGGAACTCCAGCGAAGTGGGGGTAGCAGTAGGGTGCCAGCCAGGGTAGCAGTAAGATGCCAGCTTGGGTGGGGGTGCAGGTGCAAAGCCGGTAAAGAGTGAAGATGGCAGTAAGATGCAAGCTATCTGGTAGCAGTAGGGTGCCAGCCAAGGGATGGTGTAGCAGTAGGGTGCCAGCCGGTCGCAACCGCAGGGAGTGTAAGAGGAAGGCATCCGTCCCTAATGAGAAAAAGGCTATCGGTATCGTGTTCGTGTCCTTCTAGGCGGCCTCCAGTACGCCCCAAACAAAGCCGGCTGTTATACCACGTCTTTCAAGTAGTCCCTTGTTCTCAGGGAGATAGTGTCACTATTGTGGATGGGATACCACCAGCTGAAGCGATGAGTGAGGAAGGAGGATGGCGAAATCGACCGTAGCCTATTGAGGAAACCTGACACAACTCCACCAGTTTCTTTAGGAGGAGGGATACAGGAATCCATCGTAATGGCGTACCGTAAACCGTAATCCCAGCCGTCTGCAAAGATGAATAAAGGGTTGTAGCCGACCATGCTGATGCTAAGCGAAGCTAGAGCAAAAGCGGGGTAAAGAGGTTTCGGGACATCGTGAGATGCCAGAGGGGAAGATAGAGTATCCCAGTGGGGTAGACCGATAGGGAAAGGGATGGGGAGACAAGTTCGAAGTCTGAAAGGATGGATGGAGATAGACTACACCCCCCGCAAGGGGAGGGTGCAGACCAAAAAGTGGTGATAGTTTGGTGTGGTGTTAAGTCTATCCCAAAAAGGAAATAAATTTGAATCACCGGAGGTGTAGCAGAGATGGGGGATGGATATCGGTGCTTGATTCTTTTTCTTCTTCTTTTTTTTCTCTTTTTTTTTTTAAATCTTGTTTTATATAGTATTAACAAAAAAGGTCACGTCAGCACAAGCTATGTAGACCTAAACCTCGACCCCTGCCCCGGCTCAGAAAGGCGGAAGAAAAACCGTCTCACTACAAGGCTAGTCGGTGTAAAAAGGTCCCCCTGACCATAACCGCTACAGTGTACACGAACCGAAAACCTCCACAGACGCGGGATATAAGAGAAATCCCAAACCCGAACAGTGAGCCAACCAAAACAATAGAAAAAGACTCCATTGCCGTTACAACCACTGCGAAAGAAAAAACCACACTAGATTTCTTGCCGAGCTTCCACCTCATTGGTTGACAACCATTCCTCACCGCTTCATCCTTTCACTTTAAAGACTTTTCAACCACAAATCATCTCCCCTCATTTGTGTTTTATCACCTTTATCAACTGAGTCCTATTTCCCATCCCTCTCATGTCTAATAGACGTAGGAGCAGAGGGAAGGGTGGTGCAAACCCTTTTGCAGCCCCCTTCAACCCACCCATCCCACCTCCCAACCCAGCCTCGCCTGAGGACACACGCATGGAGGAAGAACCA
Source organism: Tuber brumale (assembly GCA_014065205.1). Taxonomy (NCBI): domain Eukaryota; kingdom Fungi; phylum Ascomycota; class Pezizomycetes; order Pezizales; family Tuberaceae; genus Tuber; species Tuber brumale. The sequence continues at coordinate 736,121 of JACCEG010000001.1, read as the reverse complement.
GGCTCTCCAGTCCAGACTGTACCTGCTCCTGCCTCTACGACCTCTACAGAAGATCATCCTTCCATCCCTCCGTTTTCACCAAGGCCTTTGGCTGAAGGCACCTCCAACACCAACCTTGGCATCTCACTTCGCACTCAACACCTTGAAGATGGCTTCCAAGCCCAGCAGAAACACCTCATGATGGTTCAAAACCGCCATATTACAGACATCCAAACACTCCAAGGCCAAGTTGCGCACCTCACCTCTCAGGTTGAACACTTGCAGTACCAACTCCACCACCAACAACCCCCCCCACCACAACAAACCACCTTACCCGCCCCCCCACAACAACAAACCTGGGCCCAAAGAGCTACCAGAGCAGTCCCAGTCAAATCCTCTACCATTCCACTGGCCAAAACTTCAACCTCAGCTGTTTTGACCAAACGCGACCGTACCATTGTCATTGAAAGAGATGGCTCTATCCTACCTGATACCACCAACCCCCTCACTATTCGCGATGCAATCAACAATGCAATCAAGAAACCTCTTATTGCAAGAATAGAATTCACCACCAACCACCATGTCCTCCTCCTCACCAAGGATAACACACCTGCTACCTCTGTCCTCAAAGCGCATCGTTCTGCCATTGAGGAAGCAACTAGAGCCACCATCCCTGCAGCCATTGGCCTCAGAAAAGACGAAATCTGGCACAAGGTCATCCTCCATGGCGTCCCCACATCCTCCACCTTTTCCACTATTCAATCTGAGATTGAAGAATTCAACCCAGGCACCCACCTCCCACGCCCTCCTAGATGGCTCACCACCCCAGCCCAACGTCAGGATAAAGCAGCATCAGCTATGGTCCTCACTATTGCCGGCAAAGACTCCACAGATAAAGCCCTCAGCAGAGGCCTCTCACTCCTTGGAAAGCAGTTCAAAGTGCAACGCTACTTGTCCTTTGGTCTGGACCCCCAATGCACCAAATACCTGGCCTTTGGCCACCAACCTTCTCAGTGTACCGGCACCCAACAATGCAGCATCTGCTCCATGGAACACCCAGCACACCTCCACACTTGGGGCAGATCAGATTGTCCTACCAAGGGCAAAGCATGTTTGCATACCACCACTAAATGCGTCAACTGTGGCAACTCTCACCAGGCTAATTCTAAGGAATGTCCCACATACCTCAAAGCACACCAAGCGGCAACTGAGAGAAGGAACAGGGCTGTTTAGGGATTTTACTTTAGTTTCCTATATTTGTTAGGCATCTGGCGGCTTGGAGGATTTCCTTTTGTCATTATGGCTTATGAGCTGGCTTAATCTAACTTTGCTACCTTTCAATATGAGACGGGATATCTGACCGGCACCCTTGCGTGGTGTATTTTTTTGTATGTTAGTTAGCTTCATAGCCGCTGCGGCTCCATAAGCGTAATGAGATATAATAATAATAATAATGATAAAACAATAGAAAGAAATCACCAACTAATGAAAACTTATAAACCGAACCCAAAGGAAGACCATAATGGCCTAAGCTAGTCAGATATACTGAGGTCGCTATCATAGGACCGGCCCTGAGCACTGAAACGAGTAATTATACTCTACGTCCGATAGACTTGGCAACAGGGACAAGGGAAACAAAAGTAGAAGAAACCCAACCGATGCAGAAGGAAGGCTTGTGGCAGGTCCCAACCACCGCAGAGGTCCGCCGGAAAACCAGACCGGGTGGGGAGGCCGGCAACCAAAGTGCCGACCAGGAAGAGGTGGTAGTAAGGTACCAGCAAGGGGGGGTGGCACTGGTCCGCGACCAGTGGAAAGCATAGTAGGCAGTAAGTTGCCAGCTAAAGTGGGCGGGTAGCAGTAGGGTGCCAGCCGATCGCACCGGGAAAGTGTAGGGGAGGGGTAGACCCAGGTAACGAAACGACTTTCGGAGTCGTGTTCATCTCTTGCTAGGCGGCCTCCAGCAAGCCCCGAACAAAGCCTGCAGTTTTACCACGTCTCTCATCGAATCCCTTGTTCTACGAGAGATGTCGTCACTATAGTGGATGGGATACCACCTGTTGAAGCAATGAGGAGGGAAGAAGCGTGGCGAAATCCTGCGTGGCCTGTTGAGGAAATTTGACAAAACTCTGCCAGTTTCTTTAGGAGGAGGGATACAGGAATCCATCGCACTCGCATACCACGAACCGTAGTCCCAGCCGTCTGTTGTCATAAAACGTGTGAAGCCCGACCGTGCTGCAGCTAAGCGGGGCCTAGCAAAAGCGGGGTAAGGGAGGTACCCAGCATCGTGAGATGCTGGAAGAAGAGTATGGGGTATTCCTAGAGGGTAAACCCCAAAGGGAGATGGCAGTAGAGATGGACTGGAAGTGCAGAAGGATGGATAGTGATAGTCTACACCCCCCGCGAGGGGAGGGGGCGGACCGAAAAGTGGTGATAGTTTGGTGTGGTGTTGAGTTTATCCCAAATAGGAAATAAATTTCAATCACCGGAGGTATAGCGGAGACGGAGGATGGCTGTCGGCGCTATATGCTTTCTTTTTTTCTTTTTCTTTATTTCTTTTTCTTTTTTATATCATATATTACTTGTTAGGTACAAGAACGTGCATGCAGCGTAAGCCATGGCAAAAAGAAAACCTTAATTTCAAACATCCCTCCCCCCGCCAGATAAAAGCCGTCCGTCCCTACCTCGCGCCCAGCCAGACCCATCCCTACCACGCAAGGGAACTCGGAGAATACGAGAAGCCTAACTAACGACAGGCAGAAAACATCAGGGAAAACCCTGCGGGAAATCTCGACCTGAAGGCACAAAAGAAACCAATTAATATCCCAAATGCACCCCCTATGGGGATGACTAGCCAATAATGAAAGTTGGGGCGGTAATGCCTCACCCGGTATGGGCTCATAAAAAAGTATGGAGGTAGTTGTCGGCCTTGGCACCTGGAGGAGGAGTTGTTGAGCAGGAGGGGCATCGCCACCTCCAAGCCCTGATGAGAGGTAGCAGTAAGGTGCCAGCAGGGGGTGGGTTGGTGCTGGAGGAAGTCCAGCGGAATGAGGGTAGCAGTAGGGTGCCAGCCACGGTAGCAGTAAGATGCCAGCTTGGGTGGGGGTACAAGTGCAAAGAGCAGGAAAAGTGAAGATGGCAGTAAGATGCAAGCTGTCAGGTAGCAGTAGGGTGCCAGCCAAGGGGTGGTGTAGCAGTAGGGTACCAGCCGATCGCAACCGTGGGGAGTATAGGAGGAAGGCATCGGTCCCTAAGCAACAAATAGGCTGTCGGTATCGTGTTCATGTCCTTCTAGGCGGCCTCCAGCAGGGCTCAAACAAAGCCTGGTGTTTTACCCCGTCTCTTATGTAGTCCCTTGTTCTCAGAGAGATAGTTTCACTATGGTGGATGGGATACCAGCAGCTGAAGCGATGAGTGAGGAAGGAGGGTGGTGAAATCGACCGTGGCTTGTTGTGGAAACGTGACACAACTCCTCTGGTGTCTTTAGGAGGAGGGATACAGGAATCCATGGTAATCGCTTACTGCAAACTGTAGTCCCAGCCATCTGCCAAGATGAAGAAAGGGTTGTAGCCGACCGCGCTGATGCTAAGCGAAGCCTGAGCAAAAGTGGAGTAAAGGCGTATCTGGACATCGTGAGATGCCAGAGGGGAGGATAGAGTATCCCAAGGGGTTAGACCAGCCGAGAAAGGGATGGGGAGACAAGTTCGAAGTCCAAAAGGATGGATGGAGATAGCCTACACCCCCCCCAAGCGGAGGGTGCAGACCAAAAAGTGGTGATAGTTTGGTGTGGTGTTGAGTCTATCCCAAATAGGAAATAAATTTCAATCACCGGAGGTGTAGCGGAGACGGAGGATGGATGTCGGCGCTTTATTATTATTATTATTAGATCTCCTTACACTTATAGAGCCATACCGGCTATGAAGCTAACTAGCATACAATAGTCTTTACACCACGCAAGGGGGCCAGTCTGATATCCCATCTCATATAGAAGGGTAGCAACGTTCGTTTGGGCCAGCTCATGAGCCACAATGACAAAATGAAATCCTCCAAGCCGCCAAATGCCTAACAAATATAGGAAAAAACAAGTAATAACCCTAGACAGCCCTGTTCCTTCTCTCAGTTGCCGCTTGGTATGCCTTGAGAGATGTGGGAGATTCCTTAGAATTAGCCTGGTGACAGTCGCCACAGTTGACGCATTTAATGGTGGTGTGCAAACATGCTTTGCCCTTGGTAGGACAATCTGATCTGCTGCAGGTGTGGAGGTGTGCTGGGTGTTCCATGCAGCAGATGCTGCCATGTTGGGTACCAGTACACTGAGAGTAGTGGTGGCCAAAGGCCAGGCATTTGGTGCATTGGGAGTCAGGTCCAAAGGACAAGTAGCATTGCATCTTGAACTTTTTCCCAAGTAGTGAGAGGCCTCTGCTGAGGGCTTTGTCTGTGGAGTCTCTGCCAGCAATCGTGAGGACCATAGCTGATACCTCTTAGTCTTGACGTTGGGCTGGGGTGGTGAGCCATCTAGGGGGGCGTGGCAGGTGGATGCCTGGGTTGAACTCTTCAATTTCAGACTGAATGGTGGAGAAGGTAGAGGAAGTGGGGACGCCATGAAGGATGACTTTGTGCCAGATTTTGTCTTTTTTGAGGCCAATGGCTGCTGGGATGGTGGCTCTGATTGCTTCCTCCATGGCAGAACGATGCGCTTTGAGGAGAGAGGTGGCAGGTGTGTTATCCTTGGTAAGGAGGAGGACATGGTGGTTGGTGGTGAATTCAATTGTTGCAATAAGAGGTTTCTTTACTACATTGTTGATTGCATCGCGAATGGTGAGGGGGTTGGTGTTATCAGGTAGGATGGAGCCATCTCTTGCAATGACAATGGTACGGTCGCGTTTAGTCAAAACAGCTGTGATGAAAGTTTTGGCTAGTGGAGTAGTAGAGTGTTTCGCTGGGACTGCTCTGGCAGCTTTTTGGGCCCAGGTTTGTTGTAGTGGAGGAGCATGTAAGCTAGTTTGTTGTGGTGGGAGGGGTTGTTCGTGGAGGAGTTGGAACTGCAGGTGTTCAACCTGCGAGGTGAGGTGCGCAACTTGATCTTGAAGTGTTTGGACATCTGTAATATGGCGTTTTTGAATCACCATGAGGTGTTTCTGCAGGGCCTGGACGCCTTCTTCAAGATGTTGAGTGCGAAGTGAAATGCCAAGGTTGGTGTTGGAGATGTCTTCAGCCAAAGGCCTTGGTGAAAATATAGGAATGGAAGGGTATTCTTCTGTAGCGGTGGTAGAGGCGGGAGCAGGCACAGTCTGGACTGGAGAGCCTGGGTCGTCTTCTATGCGTGTGTCCTCAGGCGAGGCTGGATTGGGAGGTGGGATTGGTGGGTTGAAGGGGGCTGCAAAGGGATTTGCACCACCCCTCCCTCTGCCCCTAGGTCTGTTATGCATCAGAAGATTGGGAACTGGGACTCAATTTATAAAGGTGATAAAACACAAATGATGGGGGATGATTTGTAGTTGAAAACTCTTTAAAGTGAAAGGGTGAAGCGGTAAGGAATGGTTGTCAACCAATGAGGTGAAAGCTCAGCAAGAAATCTGGTGTGGTTTTTTCTTTTGTTGTCGTTGTAATGGCAATAGGGTCTGATGTCGGCGCTTTGCTTGGCCTGCTCCTCCCCTGCCTACAACCCGGCATCAGCCAGGCTCCCTCCAGACTTCCCCTCCCATATCTCCCACCCAGACAGGTCCGTGAATAGGAAGCTGCTCCAAGGAAGAGTGCAAAACTACATCCCTCTTGTCTGGCGCCAATACAGCCCCCAGCAACCCTTGAGAAGACATCTACAAATCGACTCGCCAGCGCCCCTCCTGCTGCCTGTTATAAGAGAAACACCAGTACTACCACCCGCCTACCAACCCTGGAGCCAAGACTATACCTACTGCCTCCTACCCCGGCAAACTAGAAGTCCCTCAAGACCTCATTGAGGGAAAGACTCATTAAAGACTAGATACACCAGCCCCCCCCCTACACTACTACCCATACAAAGCCACACTGAAACCCCATGCCTTCATGGGACTAAACCATTTCACAGCAGGGCGAATACACTAAGGAAGGGCCAGGAAGAGCAACCTGGTGGCGCCCCCCTCCAGGGACAACCCTCAGTCCTCCCCCATATGCACATTCTGTGTGGAGAAACATGCGACATTCACTTACGCAATCCTTCAGTGCGCGGCCAAAATCCATAATAGGATACCCTACCTCCCTGGACTCTCCCACATCGGCCAAGGCTCACCTATTTGGTCCTCACTTCCTGCCGGCATTGGTCTCGCCAACTGCATCCGAAACACGGGTACCGAATTTCCCCCACCCATGCCACCGATTAGGCTGCTCTCACGCTTCCAACTGGAACAACCTTCTACCACTACTCTGCCCTACGTTTTATACTCTGCTGATGAATTTTCTTGGGAACTGTGCAATGAGAATTTTTTGATTTCTATACTGGTTTGAGTGGTCACTGTTTGGAGTGGTTGCGACGGATTTGTCGTTTTGTAGATTTGCGCCGCTGGTTTCTTTTGTTTGTTTGTTTAGAATTAAGGTTTTCTTTTTACCATAGCTTACGCTGCATGCACATTCTTGTACCTAACAAGCGATATATGAGATACAAAAAAAAGAATGAAAAAAAAGAAGTAATAATATGGGCGGTATCCTCCATCTCCGCTAAACCTCCAGTGATTGAAATTTATTTCCTAATTGGGATAAACTCAACACCACACCAAACTATCACAACTTTTTGGGTTTACACCCTCCCCTTGGGGGGGGGTGTAGGCTATCTCTATCTATCTCTCTGGACTTTGAGTCCATCTCTACTGCCTTCTCCTTTTGAGGTTTACCCTCTGGAGATACCACATCCTCATCTTCCAGCCTCTCACGATACTGGGTACCTCCCTTACCCCACTTTTGCTAGGCCCCGCTTAGCTGCAGCACGGTCGTGTTTCCCTCTTTTCTTCACAACAGATGGCTGGGATTAAGGTTTGTCGTAAGTGATTACGATGGATTTCTGTATCCCTCCTCTAAAGAAACTGGGGAGTTGTGTTCGGTCTCCTCCACAGGCCACGGTCGATTTCGCCATTCTCCTTCCTCACTCATCACTTCAGCAGGTGGTATCCCATCCACTATAGTGACACTATCTCTCGTAGAACAAGGGACTACATGAGAGCTGTGGTAAAACTGCGGGGTTTGTCTGGAGCTTGCTGGAGGCTTCCTAGCAGTACACGAACAAGATTCTGACAGTTGTTTTGACACCTTGGTCTGCCCTTCCTCCAAACTTTCTCAGTACGATCGGCTGGCACCCTACTGCTACCACAGGCTAGCACCCTACTGCTACCCCCCCACCTTAGCTGACACCTTACTACCTTCTATACTTCCTGCTGGTCTCGGACCAGTACCACTCCCCCCAGCTGGTACCTTACTACTACCTCTTCCTGGTCAGAACTTTGGCTGCTGACCTCCCTACCAGGTCTGGTTTCCGTCGGACCTCACGGGGCTCTTAGGCCTTACCCGACGCCTTCCTCCTAGTTCGGTCGGGTTTCTCTCGCTTTTGTTTCCCTTGCCCCTGTTGCTAAGTCTATCGGACGTTGTGTACTATTACCTGTTTCAGTTCTCTGGGCCGGTTCTATGATAGCGAGCTCTGTATATCTAACTAGCTTAGGCCTATGGTGTTCCTTAGGGTTCGGTTTATAGGTTTTCACTAGTTGCGGGTTTCTTTCTGCTGTTTTGGTTGATTCATTGTTGGGGTTTTGGGACTCCCCTTATATCGCACCTTTGTGGAGGTTTTGGGTTCGTGTATACTGTAGCGGTTGTGGTTTGGGGGAGTTTATTACACTGACTGGCCTTGTTGTTAGACGGTTTTTCTTCAGCCTTTCTGAGCCGTAGCAGGGGTTTAGGTTTAGGTCTACATAGCTTGCGCTGACGTGACCTTGTTCCTTAATACTTTATAAAAATGATTCAAAAAAAAAAAAAATAATAATAATAATATGGGTGGCCAACCACATTAAATCCGGGGTTGGAGACCTCTAAGTCTCTGATGAGGTCGTCAAAGGTAGCATCACCTTACCAGTCTTCTGGCTTCCACACTGCACCAACACCGAGGGGGAATAGGAGCAGTTAAGACACTAGTACCTTAACTTTCCGAGTGTCCTGATCAAATAAGAAACCATTGAGGCACAGTTCCATGGCGCCCATCTCCCAGATCCCAACGAACTGCCAAATCTGGGATTAATATTATTATTATTTGTCATTGTCTCGCTTATGGAGCCAGAGGCTATGAAGCGGCACTAAAGAACAAATATTCAAGGCAACGAACATTCCCGTCCAAAATCCCATCTCCTAAATGATAGTGTCAACTTTCCAATGGGCACCCACTACCAAAACGCAAACAACAATTTAGTAAGGAAATCCTCCTACCCGCCTGAAGCCTAACAAGTAAAGGAAATAAAAGTAATTAAAACCTAAGCTGCCGCGTTCCTCCTGTCAGTTGCTGCTTGGTATGCATGTAGGTAGGTAAGACACTCCTCGGAGGTAGCCTGGTGGTCATTGCCGTAGTTGAGGCAGAGAATGATGGTATGAAGGCATGGCTTGTCCTTGGTAGGGTAGTCAGATCTGCCACAATTGTGAAGGTGTGCTGGGTGTTCCTGAGAAGAAATGGCGCAATGGGGGGTTTTTGTGCATTGGGAAGGGTGGTGACTAAACTCTAAGCATCTGGAGCATTGGGTGTCAGGACTAAAGGAGAGGTAATGTTGGACTTTGAATTTCCTGCCAAAGAGTGAGAGGCCTCTGCTGGGGGCATTTTCTGTGGGATCTTTGCCGGCAATGGTAAGGACCATAGCAGAAGCTACTTTGTCCTCACATTGGGTTTCAGTGGTAAGCCATCTGGGGGGACGGGGCAGGTGAGTGCCAGGGTTGAAGGTCACAATTTCTGCCTGGACAGTGGTGAAAGTGGAGGTGGTAGGGATGCCATGAATGATGACCTTGTGCCAGATTTCATCCTTTCTGAGGCTATTGGAAGCCAGGACAGTCGATCTTATAGCTTCTTCAATTGTGAAACGATGGTTCTTAAGGACTATAGAGGCTAGGGTGTTATCCTTGGTGATGAGAAGAACATAGTGGTTTGGAGTGAACTCAATGGTGGAGAGAAGCTGTTTTTTGATAGCTGTATTGACAGCATCATGGATGGCAAGATGGTTGGTGTCATCAGGGAGTGGTGTTCCATCTCTTTCTATGAGAATGGTGTGGTCGTGTTTTGTCAACACTGGGGTTGACGAAATTTTGTTTGGTGAGGTACTTGTAGGTTTGGTCGGGATTGGTTTGGCCGCTTTCTGGGCCCAAGTCTGTGCCGGTGGTTGAACTGGTAGGGGGGTAGGCAGGGTGGTGGTACCCGTGGATGGCTGTTGTTGTTGTTGGGTTTGTATGGTGGTAACACGAGTAGTGAGGGTACCAATTTGGTCTTTGAGCTCTTGAGTGTCTTTGATGTGTCGTTCCTGAACTACCATCAGGTGCTCTTCAAGGGCCTGCATCCATATTGTCGCTTAGTTGTGTTTGGCAATCACATCAACTATGACTGTATCAAGGAATTCCAAGGTGAGTTCTTCTGACTCAGAATCGTGGTCAGGAGGATTGGTGGTACTGTCAACAGTGTGGACAGGTGAGGCAGAGCCTTCACCCATATCTGTGTCTGCTGGAGAGGAGTGTCGTTAGGGGTATGTTTATGGGTTGAAAGGGGTGGCAAGGGGGTTTGTAGCACCCCTGCCTCTTCCTCTGCCTCTGGGAGCCATCAGAGGAAACGGCAGAAGGACTCAGTTGATAAAGGTAGATAGAAACAAATAATAGAAGATCATTTGTTGATGAAAAGTCTTTAAAGTGTAAGGGGAAGCGGTGAGAACTGGTTGTTGACCAATGAGGTAGAGGCTCGGCAACGAATTTGATGTGGTTTTTTCTTTCACTGTGGTTGTAACGGCAATAGAGTCCACCAAATCTGGAAAGTGGGGTGTTGGACCAGGGATAATAAAAGGTCCCCGGATGTGCCGTGCGCCACATATAAGCCGAAGTGAGCAGCCAATCGGGAGGAAAGTGCCTTATTAAGGCCATTCTTGACCATCTCGGTATTGCCATGGGCGGGGAGACGGGCCTTGATACCACCTTTCTCAAAACGGATCGTAACATGCCTCTCTCTCTCAGTGACCGCGGGAGTAGGAGGAGAAGAAGATTTCTTAAGGCGCTCCACCAAGGTGAAGCTTTTCTCACCAGCCACGGGGGCACCACGCGAGGCCCACGAGGAGGCAGGGGCAGGAACATCCGCTTGACACACCACCACTGGGGCAACGTAGGCAGGCTTGAGTGGGCGGCCAGATATGTCAACCAGGGGGGCTTTAGGGGCCTTAACCAGTCTGGTGCGGGCTGCAAGGGCCGGAATATCTGGTCAGCTAGCAGCAGCAGGGGTCGCGGGCCGGGTGACAGCGGCAGGGGAGTTCCAAGCGATCGCCTTGCCCTCCCAGACTCTCAGGTCCTTCCTGGGAAGAGCGTCAACTATGTCCTCCACACCATTAATCTACCGATCCTGATGCCTGATATGCTCTTTCAGGCAACAGATCTCCTGGCAAAGGTCCAAAACAACATTGGCCAGCCATTGCATGTCTTCACCAACAGGAGCCAGCGATTCATATTCCCCGTCCTCAAATATCCTGAGGGGTTCACGTCCTTCTCGTGGATCAAGTCCAGACGATGATTCCTTTGTAGATGCCATGGTAGCATGGTGGCAATCCCCTAGCCCATCAACCTCAGCGGTGCACCCCCTGCCCAACGCCATGGGCAGATCCATAACACTGTCTCCGTCATCACTCACCTCACCAACAGCCAGCACCACCTGCCCGCACTGTATCTCTTCCAAACCCTTCAACATATCCACCTCAACCGGGATCACAGTGGGTACCCTCCCCTCAGGCTCAGCAGCCTCTGGAGCGACACACACAGTTTCGGCCAAGGTGGATGGGAGAGGGGGCATAGAACCGTAGTCTGTAGACCCAACCAAGGCTACAGAGTCCTCCTCTTGCGATTCAGGGGAAGCGTGAGGGCTGTCCCCGAGCCCAGTTCCTTCCATAGTCTTCCCACCACCCAAGCCCATAGATACATCCTTGGGGGTGGATTTAATAGGATCAGCTTTAGCTTTCTTAGAGGCGTATTTCTTGTGCCGACAGGACAGAGTCGGGAGAGCGGCATGAGGAGAAGAGTAAGATGCATCCTGGGAATCGTCCAGTTTGAAGCCCTAGTAGAGAGCATGCTCCAATGAAGGCAAGTCACTGAAGGGGGGAGAAGAGGAAGGCGAGGTCGTAACTGATCCAACCCGTCATGCCTGTGAGGCAGGGCCACCAGCCTAATCGCCAGTGATGAAGTGCTTGCCGATAAGGGAGCCGGTACCTAGAGTAGCAGTAGACTGCGAGGGAATAAAAGATGAGGACGCTTCAGGAGTATGATAACGGACAAAAAGCCCGAAAGTATTGTCCTGGATCACCCTGCAATCAGTGCATTTGGAGCTGAGGAGGATGGAGTTGATAGCGATCTCCAACTCGGAAACAAGAGTAAGACCCAGGCATTGAACCATGGGCACAAGAGAATCTCCAAACTCGGCAGAGGAGTTGGGACAGCCACTGCGGCAGGAAACATTCACAGGCATGCCTGAAGGTGGAAAATGAGAGGATGCCACAGTCATAGGGACCAGGCCAGGAGGATGGGCCTCAGCAGACATGGCCAAGGGCAGGGAGGACAGCGAGGCGTGAATACACCAGGCTACAGTGCAAAAAGCACAAGAAACAACAGAAACTCAAGGTATTACGGGGCACAGCCTCGGATAACTCAATCTAAGTGAGATTACAGACGAATCCTGCACTATTCACTCAGTAACGAGATGAAAAGTGAGGTAAAAGTCTTGACCGAAGTAAAGTGAGGGGTATTGCGAGAACAAATGGAGGGACGTGATTGGCTATTGGGAAAGGTGTAGGAGGTTCGGTTGTGTGGTTTTTTCTTTCGCTGTGGTTGTAACGGCAACGGAGTCCAAAGTTTTAGTTGTCTGAATGCGGTAATATTTTTCTTTGACTGGTGTTGTCGCGGGGACAGAGCGTGATTTCTTGTCATTTCAAGCTTTGCTGGCTGAGTTATTGCAATTTCTTTACTTTATAGTTGCCGTTGTTACAATTGTTGAAAATAAGCGATCACCAAGACTTTTGCGTAGGTGCTTTACTTGGTTGCCAAGGGGTATAATTATTAAACGGACACGACTGTACGCGCCCCGTGCGGGCAGGCGCTTCGATCCTGATTAGTCCAACATCAGAAATTCCTGCACACTTTATCACAAGCCAATCAGTTGAAACTTTCTACTCGAGTATCAAGGCGGGTAAAGCACTAACTTAGGCAGGCTTTTGGTGTTCCGCGATTGATGACTGTTAAACTTCCTACTTTTGTCACTGCCCAATCAAATTGTGTCCTAAGCTAACTTCACCTGTGCGAGCTCTTTAGGAAGGGACCACCCCTCTAGCACGAAATCCACTAGTCAATGTGCCCTTAACATGATTTAAAATCACAATACAGTATGAGCAAAGTAATAATATCTCATGACGCAATCATAATTCATCGAAAAGTTGAGAATTCTTTCTGTGTTGACGGTACTGTTCCCCCGGATCCGAGCGAATCCCCCAGGATCTCAAGAGGAGCCGATCTTTATCGCTCACGGATCCTAAATATAATGATTACACTTGAAATTAGTTGGGTTCCCTTCCAAACTATGGATTGCCCCCTCCCCAAGCCGCCTCGCTTGTGGAACCAGGCGGTGGGGGGGAATGCGTGGTTCGGTGAACGGATGGGGAACGGTGGTCAGGAAGAAGTTGATGGGGGAGGGGATGGGACACCGGCGACCCACACAATAGTGGTCAGCACCAGGAGGGTTTTCTCCCGCAATTTCGAGATGGCTGTCTTTTTTTTTTTTTTTTTTTTTTTAAATCGACGGTTTATTCGCACCTAAGTACAGGAAAATCTATGCCATTGACCCTAAGGCTTGGCCTAAAAACCCATTAAACAAAAGAAATCCACCTCTGTCCAATGTACTTCAATCCTACCATCCTCCCCAAAAACTCAGAAAAGGCAAGCAGAAAAGAAAACACCACTAGGAGACACCAAAAATAACAACTCCTCCCACCCTATTTTCATGTTCCAGTCAAAGAAGAACAGAGAAGACCTTTGTCTTGTTTTAAGGACCCAAGAAACCTTTCCTGTTTGTTGCCCTGACCAACCTGGAAATACTGGCTCAGGGAGTGTTTTGTTTTAATCCCAGAGGATGCCATTCCAGCACACTTATGAAGCTCCAAGTTCAGTGGCCAGGCAGGATCATGAGATTGTGTTTGTTGTGTTGAACCCCACTTTTCACCTTCCTATTTAGGAAAGTGAAAAGCAGGGTGCGGAAAATCGTGGAGACGGAACTTGTTCCAGATGGCTGTGGCATTCGAGATACTTGTACTCGGGTACAAGGGTATTCCGGGCGCGGTCACACAAGCCACTTCACCTCTTGGAAGTGCTCCCGACTTCTGCTCGCCCGAAACAACTTTCACCAGATATCACTCAAGTTTCCTAATCGAGTTTAGTCTCCAGGTGTTTGAATGGGGGCCGGACTTTTTCCTACCCCCTAGTACTTACCAGTCTCACTACCGTTGCGGGAAAAATGATCACGATGGAACTGATGGAGCATAAATTCACTCCATCCACCTCTACCACGTGTACCCCCACAAGCTATAAGAGCGGAAAGGGTAAAGCACTATATATATACAAGGATTTGTTCCAGACCACACCGCTGCTCCCGATGAAGAAAAAAGGACATTAGCCTGCAGGATTTTATATAAGAGGCTTAGTGAATAGGGAAGAAAAGTAAAGATAAGCGGGAGTATCATACGGCATAGTATCCACTTTATCCAATCTACGTACTGTACTCACCACCTCTGGCTAAGGTACCTGAAATTGAGCAGGCAAAAAGTTATTCCCAAATCCCGCTATATCGGCTCACCTATTTCCTTTCCCTCCCACCACATGTGCCTCTCCCCTACCTCTCTCTACTTTTACCTCCAACCATCCTTGCCTAATTGCTTCCTTGCTCCCCCTACGCTTTCATTACAGCGTAGTCCCCGAGTCCAGGTCACCAGTACCCAGTTAAACAGCCTAGCGAGTCAACCAACCCTTTGCAAGAGTATAGTCACGATGCCTTCCTTGGTGCTGATGTCCCTGGTACCTTTTCTCAAACTATTGGTTGGATTGGTGTTCACACAGATGCTGCCTCTTGCGCTGCTGGCACTCGTGGCAAGTTGTGTCTACTCGCGGTATGCAAGTCCGCTCAAGAATGTGCCCGGTCCAGCGCTCGCCAGCTTTTCGAGAATCTGGTTGAATGTGGGACTGGTTGCTCGTGGGGATTTGCATGGGGGAATATTGGACGCGCATCGCAAGTATGGTACGTTTGGGTTTTTTTTTTACATTATTCATTTTCAAAACGTCGTAATTTTTCAGGTATCTGGTTGATACTCTCACAAGTAGATACACCTTATACTATGCTTTGGTGGTGAACAGCATCATAATTCGAAGCTGTTCAAAAAACGTGATATCTCGAGATAAGATAAACGCTTGACTTGAGAGTCGAGACTCTCTCGTTCTTGCTTTCGCCTTTTTGTCCTCTCTCTCTCCCCTTTTCACTTAGCGCTCCCTGGTCTCCATTTGTTTGGCTCGTTGTTTTTGCTTGTCTAATGGGTCGAGCTTTGATTTCCATAGTTTTGACACATTAGCTGACTAATGTGTTGAAATTAAAGGTCCAGTTGTTAGAGTCGGGCCGAACAAGGTTTACTTTTCGGACCCAGGATTAATTCCGGAGGTCTATGGCGTCGGGACAAAGTATCGCAAGAGCGATCTTTACGTGATGTCCGATCCTGAGCCTGGCCATGGCAGCACCTTCAGTGAGCGTTCTGCCGAAAAGCACGCGGCGCTCAGGAGACGAGTTGGCCCTGCGGTACTAACCCTCGCCCTCCTCCTCATGAATACTCAAAAGTATCAATAGTGAATGTTGGCCACTAACTCGCGATGCGATGGCGACAATAGTACTCTAACTCCTATGTACTTCAGATGGAATCATATGTCGATACTTTGGTGTCGGCCTGGATCTCCGCCCTATCCTCCGAATTCACCTTTGCAAAGACTTCCGTCAAGTCTTGTGATTTCGCCCGCTGGGCACAGTTTCTCACTTACGATGTTATATCTGAGCTCGCGTTTGGAGAAGCGTTTGGATTCATTGCTACACGCAGTGACTACAAGCAATACATCGCCTCGCTCCAACAGGCCCTCCCAATAATTGTCATAATGAGCTACTTCGAAGAATTGGTCAAGTTCATGAATCTGGGCTGGGTTCGCAAATTCACCACACCCAGCATCAAAGACGAGACGGGGTACGGGAACTTGACTAAGACTGCTACTGATCTTGTAAGAGAACGCTGGGCAAAGGGTGGGGTCGGCGAGAGAAGAGATATGTTGCAACGATTTTATGAACAAGGAATGACAGAGAAGGAAGCCATTATTGACTCCACTCTTATCTTGTACTCCATTCCCCCACGCCCCCTTCATATGCCCAGCCGGCACAATATTGACGCCGAAATAGAGTAGCAGGCTCCGACTCAACCGCAACTGCAATCCGTGCAGCAGTCATGTTCATCTGTAGCGATCCTAGCGCTTACAGAACACTAAAATCCGAACTCGGCGCAAACATCCCTCGCACCAATCCCGCAAGTGTCATCTCCTTCTCAGTCGCTAGATCTCTGCCATACCTCTCCGCCTGTATCAAAGAAGCCCTTCGCCTCTTTCCCCCCGGCGCCGGCGCAATGGAGCGAGTTGTACCTGCCGGCGGTGCCTCTCTGAGTGGCTACTTCATCCCCGAGAACACTGTTGTATGTCTCCACCCTTGGCCAGTATGTCGTGATGAGGTATTTGGCGAGGATGTGGACTCGTTCAGGCCTGAGAGGTGGCTAGAGGAGAAGGATGGGAAGCAGTTGGCAAAGATGGAGAAGACAATGGACTTTGTGTTCGGGGCCGGGCCGCATTATTGTCTTGGGAGGCAGATTGCTTACATGGAGCTCTATAAGAGCATCGCAGAGGTTTGCCCTTCAGCCCCCCCTCCGGGATGAGGCTCTTGCTAATGTCCTTGTAATAGCTGTTCTTAACCTTCGACATCGGCCTTTCAAATCCTACGCAACCTTGGAAATCCCGTGAATACGGGTTCTTCCTTCAGAGGGATATGATGGTGAAGATTAAGAAGGTCGATGGGTAGCGTAAGGTAGCTTTTTTTGTTCCTACCCTTGTCTCCCCAATGCGTTTGATTTTTCTTTTTCGCTTCACATACCCACTTGACTTGAGCCCCCCTTCCCACGTTCATGTCTAGATATATGATATCCTTACCTGGGCCAAAGAAAGCAATCACGCAGTACATATTTCCACCCCCCTGTTGATCCAGTGAAAATGATATAACGAGCGTATATAATAGCCAGTGCACAGAGAAGAGCGCAGTGTGATATATCGTTTGGTAAAGGGGGCACTTGCGGAGCTTGGAGCTCGGAGCCTTCTCAGGCGGTTCCGGGGTTAGGCTTGACAGCGGGGATAAACTGTTCTTAATATACCCGGGCGATAGCTTACTAGAGTGGGTCTTGAAGCATTAAAGCAGAAACGGTTTGGGATGGTATCACAGCTCGAACGATACGTCGGTAGATATTCCGGATTGTGCTCGTGCGCATGTCAGTGCGCACACCTCCACTATAATTCCCAGAGGCTACAAGTAGATCGCCACCATTAACGCAATACCGGTACTGTCAGTAATAGGACAAAAAGCTAAAGCCCCTATTGTAAAAACACTGATAAACGAACCATGTGCTAAGAGGTGAAATTAATGTACAGGGACAGCAATTTTAGTCCGGTGGATGCAACAGCCAAGATATACCCAATGCTAGCTCACACTCCACAACCACCCATAATCCAAATGAATTAAGACTTTAGAAATATTAAATATAGACAGTAAAGATAGATTGAAAGTAAAAGAATTTTAAATAAAACTAATATTTGGTATACCATCCCTTGGCATCTAAAATTGCAGTTGCCCTTTTAGGTATTGACTTCCACACTCTTTCTAAGAAATCTCTAACATTCTGCACATAAATCTTATTAAGAGCCTCTGCTAGACATCTCCTAATAGTATCTAGAGAACCTTAAGTTCTGAGAATATTAGGAAATCTCCTGTGTTGCTTTTTCTTAAGTTTCTTTAAACAATGCTCAAATGAATTAATAACAAAGGAATTAGGAGACAATTTCATAGCCTCTATATATTTTTCCTCAGACCAAGCTATAGTATCAGTTGCAGTATGTAGTTTGGCCTTATTCCAATAAATAACATGATACTCAGTATCATCCTCTGCCTCTTACCAAGTGTGTATCAAACTATTCTCTAAAATATGGTTAGGTAAATGCCTGACTCAAGTATAACAGTGAGATGTAGGTCAAATCTTTTGATCAGAGAAGATGTCGAGGAAGGCTGGTCTCGATAAAATGGGTAAGGTAACGATATAAAGTGTAGAATAATATTATTTTGATAAGATCTCTTCTCCGTTACTTGATAATGTCTGTAAAGCTCAGGAGACACTTTGATATTTATATCATATATGTAAGTATTTGCAGACTACTGCTAACTACTATGCCTCTGAAGTACCACTTTGATTTTAATACACAAATGTCCAGAATCTTATGAGTGCTAACACCATTTCACCTGAAAACTTCTCACACCATTTCATGGTTAGAGAATAGTATTCCTCCACTGAGATGACTGCACTATTTGCTAGACCAAACAGTGGTCCTCAACTTGGTTGTCTGTATAGACTATTATATTACTCTAGTCTTATTGACTATTATTCCTGTAGTCTCTTCAGTCTTGAAGTGATATGTTTTACGCTGGGCTACCTAGTGCCAATCGCAAGTCTAAGCCCGATGTGTCAATGTGTTAAGGGTCTTTGACATGTCTAGGCCTTCTCCTCTGAGCGTGCTTCTATCTTGGTCTACTTGCCTCTGTAGAGGAGTCCTATGACTAGGATCAACCAACCTACAGTTGATCTTAGAAGTGTCTGAGTATATTCAGTATATCCTCAATAGCTTCTGCCACTGTGACATCCGGTTGGCGTATTTCGCTGAAAACGTCCCACCACCTTCAGTCTGTAATGCGGAAGCCCAGCTTAGAAGCCAACTATCTCAATGTACCTGTGACTGGTTTCTTCCATTCTACTTCTCAGATGTCAGCAAAGGTCCCCTCTGATATATTCTGCAAATGACATGCAGTACGAGAAATGGCAGTGAAGTATACGTTGTTATAAAGTAGCCTTCATTGATGTGATATTTTAATTATGGGATGCAACTTCTCGAAAAATCTCTAATAACATGCAGGTCCTATAAGGAGTCTGAAGGAGGGTGTTGGCTCTCCGGAATATCGGGGGTCTGTGCACAGTTACCCTACCATGGGTGTGTGAACTCATCTCAGATTTCCATATACCTAACAAATACCTATATCTATTCATTTATCTACAGTTTTCTCAAATGTAGGAATTAAGGTACTATTGTTCCTCTATCAAATACAAGCTTTTATTATTAACTAAATTCTAGGATTCTTTACTACATATTGGACATAGTCTTATTCCCACTTTACCTCCAGAACTCTGAATACCTAAATCTGTTTAGAATCTTTCAACATCTTTGTATAAAGCATTTGTTACTGAAAATGACATCTTCAAACTCTGCATTAATCTAATATTTTCTCTGCCTCATCTCTGAATAGGATGCTCATCCTCAAGACTAGCTCTTTACATTACTTTGTAATTTTCAAGATTGATAGAAGTTGAAACTTGCTTGACTGCATTATCTAACATCAGCAAAAAAAAGAAGATCGGTATTTAATATGGCCGTGTTGCATCTGGACAGCTGGTGGATATTATTTGTATCTTGTGAATTCAGTACATCAAGATATTCAAAGTACATCCCCTTATGTCAGGTGTGTCAAAGACTCCATTGGTGTTACAACTACAGTGAAAGAAAAAACTACACTAAACCTTTCATGGAGCTTCTTCCTCCTTAGTCAACAACCTATTCTCACTACTTTCTCATCCACTTTAAAGACTGTTCACAAGCAAATTATCCTTTATTATTTGTTTTCCATTACTTTTATCAACTGAGTCATGCTTCCCATTGCCTATCATAGCTTCCAAGATCAAAGGCAAAGATAAGGGGACTGCAAACCCTCTTGCACCCTCTTTCCAGCTCACTTCTTCCTAGAACTCAGCCTCGCCAGAAGACAGCCAAATGGCTGAGGGTACCTGATCACCGATGCATACAGTTAGTATTACTTCCCAACTCTCTGAGGAGGAGGAAATAGCATCTGATTCTGTGACCAGTGACATTATCTACCCTAGAACTGATCTCAATGCCATGATCATCAGATACTAGAGCATGCAAATCACGAATACTGCTTTCCAAAAACACTGCAGTATTGTCTAGGATTACCACATCTAAGACACCAAAGTGTTGAAAGCTATGGTTACCAACCTCACCAACTAAGTTTCACATCTTCAGTCCCAACAGCTTATACAAGTACTATCTACCACTCACTAATCTACTCTGCTACCACCTCCTACCAGACTCTGTTGCTATTACAACTATGGCGAAAGAAAAAAATGATACCAAAGTTTTTACCAAGCCCGCACTACATTGGTCAACAACCTCTACTCACTGCTTCTCGCCTCACTTTAAAGGCTTTTCATTGACAAGTAATCTTGTACAATTTGTTCACATCTACCTTCATCAACGCAGCCCATCCCCCACATCCTCTGATGGCCTCCCGAGGTAGAGGAAGAGGTAGAGATGCTACAAACCCTCTTGCCACCTCTTTTAATGCAAGTCCCTGCCCACAACAACACTCCTCTCCAGCAGATACTGATATGAGAGAAGGCTCTGCCATCCCTGCACAGACTATTATGGATACTAGCAACTCTTTAGATTCTAACTCTGATGTGGAAGCCCGTTCCCGTGAATTCCGGAATGGCATTTACGATCCGAGGATTGCACCACACAACCAAATGGTACAATGGTTCTTTGCTCGGGAAACTCACATAATAGTTATTCTGGAAGGATACATTAAAGACACCCAAGGCCTTAAAGACTAAGTTGCCACTTGCACTGCCCAGGTTATGGCTTTCCAAACCTGACTACAACAACCTGCCCCCACCATGACCAGCCTACCTATTCCCCCACACTCTCAACCAACACCACAGACCTGGGCTCAGGAAGTGTCCAAAATATTCCCACTCAAGTCTACAACAACTGGACAAGCCAAAAATGTAACATCTGCAGTTTTGACAAAACGCAATGGTAGAATTTGCATTGAAAGAGTTGGAACTCCACTCCCAGAAGACAACAACTACCTCAATATCCACGATGCGGTTAATACCGCAATCAAAATGCAGCTCATCTCTGATATTGAGTTCACACCCAACCACCACATCCTCTTAATAGCGAAGTATAATATTCTGGCATTAACTGTTCACAAAAGCCATCCTTTCGCGATTGATGAAAAGATTAAAACTACAGTTTCAGCCTCTAATAGTCTCAGAAATGATGAAATAGGGCGTGGGATTACCATCTACAGCAGTCTTACTACCTCCACATTCCCCACTATTCAGGCTGAGATTGAGACCTTCAATCCTGGCACTCACCTGTCACATCCACCATGATGGTACAGAGACTACGTTGCTGTTACAACTACGGCGAAAGAAAAAACCACAGCAAAGTTTTTGCCAAGGCTCTATCTTATTGGTCAACAACGAGTTCTCACCCCTTCTCCTTACACTTTTAAAGAGTTTTCATCAACAAATCATCTTCTATAATTTGTTTTTCATCTGCTTTTGTCTACTGAGTCCTTCTACCATCTCTCTCTGATGGCCCCCAGAGGCAGAAGAAGAGGTAGTAGTGGCACAAACCCCCTTGCCACCCCTTTCAACCCACAAACATGCCCCTAACAACACTCCTCTCCAGCAGACACAGACATGGGTGAAGCCTCTGCCTCCCCTATTAACACTATTGACAGCACCCCCAATCCTCCGGCTCACAATTCTGAGTCAAAAGAGGTCACCCGGGAATTCCTTAATTCAGTCATAGTTGATGTCATTGCTGAACACAACCAAGGGGCAACACGACTTTGGCACTTTGAAGAGCACCTGATGGTAGTTCAGGAACAGCACATCAAAGATAACAGTGCAAACTGGAAGATGACTCCATGGCTGTTACAACCACAGTGAAAGAAAAAACCGCACCAAATTTCTTGTCAAGCTTCTACATCATTGGTTGACAACTATTTCTCACCGCTTCATCCCTTTACTTCAAAGACTTTGCAACCATAAATCATCCCTCCTCATTTGTCTTTTATCACCTTTATCAATTCAGTGCAATTTACCAACCCTCTGATGTCTAATAGACGTAGGGACAGAGGGAGGTATGGTGCAAACCCTCTTTGCAGCCCCCTTCAACCCACCCATCCCAACTCCCAACCCAGCCTCGCCTGACAACACACGCATGGAAGAACACCGAGGCTCTCCAGTTCAAACAGTGCCTGCTCATTCCTCTACCACCTCTACAGAAGAATATCTTTCCATCCCTACATTCTCACAAAGGCCGTTGGCTAAAGGCATCTCCAACACCAACCTTGGCATTACACTTCGCACTCAACACCTTGAAGAAGCATTCTAGGCCATGCAGAAACACCTCATGGTTATTCAAAATGGCCATATTACAGACATCCAAACACTTCAAGACCAAGTTACGCACCTCACCTCTCAGGTTGAACACCTGCAATACCAACTCCATCACCAACAACCCCCCCCACCACAACAAACCACCTTGCCTGCACCTCCACAACAACAAACCTAGGCCCAAAGAGCTGCCAGAGCTGTCCCAGCCAAATCCTCTACGATTCAACCAGCCAAAACTTCAACCCCAGCTGTTTTAACCAACCGTGACCGTACGATTGTTATTGAAAGAGATGGCGCCATCCTACCCGATACCACCAACCCCCTCACCATTTGCGATGCAAACAACAATGCAATAAAGAAACCTCTTATTGCAAGAATCGAATTCACCGCCAACCACCATGTCCTCCTCCTCATCCAGGATAAGACACCTGCCACCTCTGTCCTCAAAGCCTATCGTTCTGCCATTGAGAAAGCAATCAGAGCCACCATCCCCCCAGCCATGAGCCTCAGAAAAGATGAAATCTGGCACAAGGTCATTCTCCATGGTGTTCCCACTTCATCCACCTTTTCCACTATTCAGTCTGAGATTGAAGAATTCAACCCAGGGACCCACCTCCCATGCCCTCCTAGATGGCTCACAATCCCCGCCCAATGTCAGGACAAAGAAGCATCAGCTATGGTCCTCACTATTGCCGGCAAAGACTCCACAGACAAAGCCCTCAGCAGAAGCCTCTCTCTGCTTGGGAAGAAGTTCAAAGTGTAACGCTACTTGTTCTTTGGTCCTGACATCCAATGTACCAAATGCCTGGCCTTTGGCCACCACCCTTCTCACTGTACCGGCACTCAACATTGCAGCATCTGCTCCATAGAACCTCTAGCACACCTCCACCCCTGCGCTAGATCAGATTGTCCTACCAAGAGCAAAGCATGTCTGCACACTTCCATCAACTGTGTCAACTGTGGTGACTCACACCAGGCTAATTCTAAGGAATGTCCCACATACCTCAAGGGACACCTAACGGCAACTTGGAGAAGGAACAGGGCTGTCTTGAGTTATTACTTTAGTTTTCCTATATTTGTTAGGCATCTGGCTACTGGGGGATTTTCTTTCATTATTATGGTGCATGAGCTAGCCCAAATGAACGTGGCTACATTTTCATATGAGACATGATATCAGACTAGCACCCTTGCATGGTATAAGAACTATTGTATGTTAGTTAGCTTCATAGCCATAGTGGCTCCATAAGCATAATGAGATATAATAATAATAATAGCCCATCAAAGAAACTTAGGCACTTAAGGGCCAAATTGCTACCCTCACCACCCTTGTTACTACCCTACAAGCCTAACAACAACTGCAATCCATGGCCACCACCATCCTACCTACCCCCTTACCAGTTCAACCAGCAGCACAAACTAGGGCCCAAAAGGTGGCCAAATCAATCCCTGCTAAGCTTACAACCAATTCGTGAAACAAAGTTTCATCAACTTCAGTTTTGACGAATTGCGACCATACTATCATCATAGAAAGAGAAGGAACAGCACTTCCTGATAATCCCAACCACCTTGCCATTCATGATGCTGTCAATACAGGTATGAAAAAACAGCTTGTCTCCACAACTGAGTTTACTCCAAACCACCACACCTTCCTTCTTATCGTGGATAACACCCTTGCCTCTACAGTCCTCAAGAACTATTGTTTCACAATTGAGAAAGCTCTAAGATCTACTGTCCCTGCCGCCAATGCCCTTCAGAAGGATGAAATCTGGCATAAGGTCATCATTCACAGCATCTCCTCTACACCACCTTTCACCACTGTCCATGGCGAAATTGAGACCGTCAATCCTGGCACCCACCTCACCTGTTCCCGCAGATGGCTTACAACTGAAACTGAACGCAATGACAAAACAGCTTCTGCTATGGTCCTCACCATTGCCGGCAAAGAACCAACAGACAAAGCCTTCAGCAGAGGCCTATCACTCTTTGGCAGAAAAGTCATTATTATTATTATTATTATTATATCTCATTACGCTTACGGAGCCGCAGCGGCTATGAAGCTAACTAACATACAAAAAATACAACACGCAAGGGTGCCGGTCAGATATCCCGTCTCATATTGAAAGGTAGCAACGTTCGATTGGGCCAGCTCATCAGCCATAATGACAAAAGGAAATCCTCCAAGCAGCCAGATGCCTAACAAATATAGGAAACTGAAGAAAAATCCCTGAACAGCCCTGTTCCTTCTCTCAGTTGCCGCTTGGTGTGCTTTGAGGTATGTGGGACATTGCTTAGAATTAGCCTGGTGAGATTCGCCACAGTTGATGCATTTTATGGTGGTTTGCAAACATGCTTTGCCCTTGGTAGGACAATCTGATCTGCCGCAAGTGTGGAGGTGTGCTGGGTGTTCCATGGAGCAGATGCTGCATTGTTGGGTGCCGGTACACTGACAAGGGTGGTGGCCAAAGGCCAGGCATTTGGTGCATTGGGTGTCAGGACCAAAGGACAAGTAGCGTTGCACTTTGAACTGTTTCCCAAGTAGTGAGAGGCCTCTGCTGAGGGCTTTATCTGTGGAGTCTTTGCCGGCAATAGTGAGGACCATAGCTGATTCTGCTTTATCCTGACGTTGGGCTTGGGTGGTGAGCCATCTAGGAGGGCGCGGAGGGTGGGTGCCTGGGTTGAATTCTTCAATCTCAGATTGAATAGTGGAGAAGTTGGAGGATGTGGGGACGCCATGGAGGATGACCTTGTACCAGATTTCGTCTTTTCTGAGGCCAATAGCTGCAGGGATGGTGGCTCTAGTTGCTTCCTCAATGGCAGAGCGATGTGCTTTGAGGACAGAGGTGGCAGGTGTATTATCCTTGGTGAGGAGCAGGACATGGTGGTTGGTGGTGAATTCGATTCTTGCAGTAAGAGGTTTCTTGATTGCACTGTTGATTGCATCACGAATAGTGAGGGTGTTGGTGGTATCAGGTAGGATAGAGCCATCTCTTTCAATGAAGACTGAGTTGCCGTTACAACCAAAGCGAAAGAAAAAACCGCACCAAATTTCTTGCCAAGCTTTCACCTCATTGGTTGACAACCATTCCTCACCGCTTCACCCCTTCACTTTACAGACTTTTCAACCACAAATCATCCCCCCTCATTTGTGTTTCATCACCTCTATCAACTGAGTCCGTTTTCCCAACCCTCTGATGTCTAATAGACGTAGGGGCAGAGGGAGGGGTGGTGGAAACCCCTTTGCAGCCCCCTTCAACCCACCAATCCCACATCCCAACCCAGCCTCGCCTGAGAACACACGCATGGAGGAAGAAGACCCAGGCTCCCCAGTCCAGACTGTGCCTGCTCCCGCCTCTACCACCTCTACAGAAGAATTCCCTTCCA
The DNA here is from genome assembly GCA_014065205.1 of Tuber brumale. Taxonomy (NCBI): domain Eukaryota; kingdom Fungi; phylum Ascomycota; class Pezizomycetes; order Pezizales; family Tuberaceae; genus Tuber; species Tuber brumale. The sequence continues at coordinate 710,895 of JACCEG010000001.1, read as the reverse complement.
TCCCTGCATTTTCACCAAGACCTTTGGCTGCAGGAATCTCCAACACCAACCTTGGCATTTTACTTCGCACTCAACACCTTGAAGATGGCTTCCAGGCCTTGCAGAAACACCTCATGGTGATTCAAAAACGCCATATTACAGATGTCCAAACACTTCAAGGCCAAGTTGCGCACCACACCTCCCAAGTTGAACACCTGCAATACCAGGTTCTCCACCAACAACCCCCCCCACCACAACAAACTACCTTGCACGCTCCTCTACCACAACAAACCTGGGCCCAAAAAGTTGCCCGAGCAGTCCCAGCCTAACCCTCTACTACTTCATCAGCCAAAACTTCAACCGCAGCTGTTTTGACTAAACGCGACCGCACTATTGTCATTGAAAGAGATGGCTCCATCCTACCTGATACCACCAACCCCCTCACCATCCGCGATGCAATCAACAATGCAATAAAGAAACCGCTTATTGCAACAATCGAATTCACTGCCAACCACCATGTCCTCCTCCTGATCAAGGACAACACACCTGCCACCTCTGTCCTCAAAGCACATTGTTCTGCCATTGAGCAAGCAATCAGAGCCACCATCCCAGCAGCCATTGGCCTCAGAAAAGAGGAAATCTGGCACCAGGTCATCCTCCACGGCGTCCCCACTTCCTCAACCTTCACCACCATTCAGTCTGAAATTGAAGAGTTTACCCCAGGCACCCACCTCCCACACCCTCCTAGATGGCACACCACACCAGCCCAACGTCAGGACAAAGAAGTATCAGCCATGGTCCTCACTCTTGCCGGCAAAGACTCCACAGACAAAGCCCTCAGCAGAGGCCTCTCACTACTTGGGAAGAAGTTCAAAGTACAATGCTACTGGTCCTTTGGGCCTGACACCCAATGCACCAAATTCCTGGCCTTTGGCCACCACCCCTCTCAGTGTACCGGTACCCAGCATTGCAGCATCTGCTTCATGGAACATCCAGCACACCTCCACACTTGTGGCAGATCAGATTGCCCTACCAAGGGCAAAGCATGTTTGCACACCACCATCAAATGCGTCAACTGTGGCGACTCCCACCAGGCTAATTCTAAGGAATGTCCCACATACCTTAAAGCACACCAAGCGGCAACTGAGAGAACGAATAGGGCTGTTTAGGGATATTACTTTTGTTTCCTATATTTGTTAGGCATCTGGCGGCTTGGAGGATTTCCTTTTGTCATTATGGCTTATGAGCTGGCCCACTCGAATGTTGCTACCTTTCTATATGAGACGGGATATCTGACTGGCACCCTTGCGTGGCGTAATTTTTGTATGTTAGTTAGCTTCATAGCCGCTGCGGCTCCATAAGCGTAATGAGATATAATAATAATAATTATAATAATCTCTTTCCACGCTCCGCGCCCTCTATTCACCTCTCGCTTGAAAAATTACCGCTTTCGGTCATCCCTAAACTCCAAGTTTTTGGGTGGCAACCAGTTCGACACACCAATTTTCGCCTCTCGCTCAGGCTTCATTCTATAAGCGACCCCACCCCTCACCCGACTCATAGCTTTTGCTATGACTCACAACACTGGCAGGGCCTCGCGCCAGGAGTCCCGCACCTCAGACCGTGCCCACCCCTACGCTGGGAGGTCCGCTCAAATCCCCACTGCACCCCAACTGGCACCTGCTGCCCAATTCCAATCCTCCCCCCCCATGACGCCTCAAGGTCCTCCTCGGTAGGCCCCCTTGACCCCAACCTACCGCTCCTCAGGGAGATGTACAACCACACCACTTCCAACCTTGCCACCAACAGAGATGTCTTCCCCCGGCTCTGGGATGCTGATCTCAGGAGCCTCTCGGCAGGAGAGGCATCTATCCTCCCCCTACTTATGGGCGCACTCGAAGGAATAGCAGCCCTCCACTCTAGAATAGGCTTCCTTGAGAGCAAGCTTGACACCTCTGCCCCCCCACAACAGCCTGCCCACGCCGGCACAGGCCCCTCCCTTGCCTCTAGCCAAGCCACCGTAGCAGACCTCTCATCACGAGTGGCGGCCTCCCTATCCGCAAAACCGGCCCTGGCCCCACAACAGCCCCAGGTAGGAAAGCAAACCAAACAAGTGGGGAAGAACTCCCCAGCCCCGTCAGCACTAGCAACCACCCCTGTGGATGACTTTGATGCTGACATCCCCCGCTACGACACCACCATGGATAAGTGGTATGGTGACCCAAAAGCCTATTCCGTTAAACACCCCCGCTCATGGGAAGCCCAGGCCTTCCGTGAAGGAAAGTACAGTGCCTACTCCTTCACACCTGGCCACCTGGAACCATCACTCAACAAGGCCCTCAGCAAGGCAAAAACCAAACCATCCACCTATGCCCAGGCTGCTGCTCCGCAGGAACAGGCTGGGGGGAGGAAGTCAAAAAGGACGAAGGAAGGAGGTCAGGCCTCAGCCTCTGCCGCCCAAGTCGCAGCGTCAAGGGATGCGGGCCCCTCAGTCAGAGGGCCACCCCCCCTTCCAGCGGCTGACAGAAGATTCTTTTCGCCCCGGGAGACCCCACTTCCCCATGCCGATGCCATGAGGATAGCTGCGACAGCACCAGACATAGCCGCCCAAGTCCTCAGAGAGGCAAACTGCCCACACCCCCTTTGCTTTAGCGCCACAGTTAACGCCCGAGGCGCCCTGACGCTTACTGCCCGTTCTCTACAGACCCCTGCTACCTCCTATTCCCCCTACTACGAAGCCCTTGCAGCAAGGTTCAACAAGGCATTCCCAGTTGGGGACAACCCTTTCAGGCCCTTCAGGCCTGCCCCAAACGAAGCACAACGGGCCATACACGGGCTACCTACTGCTTTCCTCCCACAAGACCAAGAAGAGCTGCGCTCCGAGCTTGGGAACTCCATTTTGAATGCGGCAGGGGTGACAATCTTCTCCGCAAGATACCTCCAGCCGAGCCCTGAAATAAGGGCTACTAAGAATTCAACCTCCATTGTGGTGTCGGTTTCCCCCACTGAGGTTGTGAAGACAGGAAGGTTTGTCTACCTCTACTCCAAGCCCCGCAAAGTGGACGTATGCCACTCCAAGAGCCGATACATGCAATGCCGAAAGTGTTGGAAGTTCGGACATCCCTCACCCATGTGCAAGGAAACTACCTCGGTCTGCCCGCTGTGCTCGGGCTCCCACCCCAGGTCGGCCCATCGATGCACAAATCCGACATGCCCCAAAGACGGTCACCTCAAAGCGGTGGCTGCATGCTGCCTTACCTCTCCCCTCAAATGTCCCAACTGCTCTGGGGACCACTCAGCAACCAGCAACGACTGCCCCTCCCGGCCCAAGCCCCCAGCCAAGGACGACCTNAAGACGGTCACCTCAAAGCGGTGGCTGCATGCTGCCTTACCTCTCCCCTCAAATGCCCCAACTGCTCTGGGGACCACTCAGCAACCAGCAACGACTGCCCCTCCCGGCCCAAGCCCCCAGCCAAGGACGACCTCCCCCCTCAGCCGGAGGGCGAGGATATGGACACCGATGGCGAAGACTCCAGACCTGCCACCCCTAAGGGGAAAGGAAAGCAGACTGACACCAGCTTAGAGGAAACCCCACGGCAGTCGACGTCCCGCCCCCTACCAATGGACCTCTTCAAGGCCCCAATACCCAAACGTGTTGGCCCCCCCCCCGTGGGCTGACGCGTTCTCCTCTGAAGACCCCCTCACAGGTGCTTAGAGGTGGAGGATTCTTCCTGCACCTCGCCCATCGGGCCACCTCCCCCATCCTCCCTTAAGCAACTTTTCTTTGTTCAACATAACGGCCTGGGAAGCTGGGATGTGTTTCTTTCATTGTTCAATAGCTTTCGGTCATTGAAAGCTCCCCCACTGATAGTCCTATTACAGGACCCGCCAGTTTACAAATATAGGCTTCCTATGTTTGCTTCCTTTAAATCATTTGCTCCGCCGTTTAAACTAGGAACCCCTCCCAAGGTGGCCACCTATGTTTACTTGGAATTTTTAAATGTGTTTTCAGTACTTCCTTGTTTTTTTGATAGGCCTGATTTCATGGCCATTGATGTGTTTTCCCCGTTAGGGCTTTTTGACTACAACCACTCACGATTCAGGGCCTACAACCTCTACTCCACAGTTGCCACCTCCTCCGCGAACAGAACGGTCGACTTACTTACTTGCTTCCCACAAAATTCCTTCCCCTCACTAGTGGCCGGGGACTTCAACATCCACCATCCACAGGCGGACCCCCTGAGAACGATCTCCTCAAACGAGTTCTCCACCTCCAACCCCTACTTCGAAAAAGCAACAGACACAGGGTTTCAACTCTGCAATACCCCTGGAGCTTACACCAGTTTCCCTTTTGACATCAATACCAGGCCGGGTGTTATAGACCTGGCCTTCACCAACGCCCCCCTCACGCGCTTTCTACACTCATGGTCAACTCGCCTCTCTGCAACAGGCTCGGACCATCTCCCCATCGCCATAGTGTTCACTGCACCCCTCATGAGAATGGCTCCTCCATCACCATATTGGGACAAGACGGACTGGGAAGTTATCATTGAAAAGTTGAAAGACCTCAAGTTTCCTCCCCCGCGTCCCCACCCCACCGACCACGATCTAGACAGCTGGCTAGAGAGGCACATGCACACCCTCACTACTCTTCTCAAATCATGCACCCCGACCAAGAAAATCTCGATCCACTCAAAACCTTGGTGGAGTTTGGAGATAACACACCTGAGACAAGCCCACCACAGAGCCTCCCGGGTGCACCGGAAGGACCCTACCCAAACGTCCCTGGACGAACTAAAAACCAACCGAAATCGATACTTTAAGGCGATAAAGAAAGCCAAATCCCACTACTGGAAAGACTTTCTAGCCGGTGTTACGCCGCAGACAGTCTGGAAAGCAAAAAAGGCAGCCATGGGAAGAGAGGAAGACCGCTTCCCCGACCTCCCCGGGGCAGGTTCACCACTCCAGATCAATGATGCTCTGCTAACGCACTTTTTCCCACCCAAACCTCCTGCACAATCAGTTGCTTATCCCCGCTTTGACCCCGAGCACCCCCCACTGGCTCCTGAGGAGGTCTCCGCTGCTCTAGCGAAATCGTCCAACACTTCAGCTCCTGGTCCAGACCAGATCCCCTACGGGGTCTGGAAGAGAGTCCACAAGATAAACCCCTCACTCCTCACGTCTCTTCTCGCCCCCCTCCTCGCCTATGGACACCACCCAAAAAGCCTCAAGATGGCTAATGGGATCGTCCTACCAAAACCGGGCAAACCGCACTATTCCACCCCCGCTTCGTTCAGAATCATCGGCCTACTTGAGACCTTTTCAAAGATATTGGAAAGGGTGATAGCTACTCGCGTCTCCCTAATAGCCCGCGAAGTAGGGCTCCTCAACCCCAACCAATGTGGCTCTTTAGCTGGCCTCTCAACTGTCGACGCAACGGCAGCTCTAGTCCAAGAAGTCAGGGCACGCCAAAACCCCTCCTCCAAGGCATCCTCCCTATTCTTGGATATAAAGGGCGGATTTGATAATGTTTCCTCCAACCTCCTCACGGCCAAGCTGAGAGCCAAGGGCACCCCCAAATACCTAGTTGCCTGGGTCCGATCATTCCTCACCGACCGCTCTTGCCGCTTATTGTTTCAAGGTGCACCTGGGGTGTTTGCCCCGGTGCAAGTTGGCACGCCCCAAGTGTCTTCTGTCTCTCCTTTGTTATTTGTGAGTTATGTTTCTGAATTGCATGTTTCCATACCCCGAGGGGTGATTTTTTCCTATGTTGATGATTTTTCAATTACGGTTTCTACTGCTTTTTATAGGGGGAATATTAGGTACTTGCAATATTGTTTTTCTTTGCTTCAAAGCAGAGCAGCACGGATTGGAGTTTCCTTTTGGATCCCCAAGACGGAACTGATACACTGGAGGATGCCTAAGGACAGATCCCCGGTCTCCAACCAACCTATAGCCCTCAATGGCTCCATCTTTCCGCCGTCCTCCTGCCTCAGGTGGCTAGGGTACTGGTTCACCCCGACCCTCGAAACAACAACTCACTTCATCAAAAGACTCACGCTAGCCTCAGGGGCCTTTGCCGCCATTAGAAGACTCGCCCCTCCAGGGATTGGTATCCCTCCTCACATGTGCCGCAGATTGGCTATGGGCCTCATACTGCCCATCCTGACCTATTGAGCTGACCTCCTCGCACCAACACTGGCCACCATGGACAAGATGCCACCATATGGAACAGAGTGATGTGCTGGGAGACTAACTGCTTCACCTCGACTCCCACTACCATCCTAGCTATTGAGGCATGCCTCCCGCCGCTTAGCCTGCTTATCCCCCACAGGAGGAGGATGGCCGCGCTCTGGCTGGCCTGCTCCTCCCCTGCATACAATCCGGCCTCGGCTAGGCTCCCCCCTGATTTCCCCTCATACACCTCCCACCCAGAAAGGACCCGGCACCGGGAACTCCTCGTGGGAAGAAAACCGAACTACATTCCCCTAGGTTGGAGCCAGTACAAGGCCGCACAACCGATGAGAAGACACCTCCCGATCGATTCACTAGCACATCTTCGCCTGCCTACGATAAGAGGGGATAGTCCCCTCCCCTCAGCCTACCCGGCACTAGAACCAGGGTTAACGCCAATGCCCACCACCAACTTGAGCTACAGATCGCTCAAAGCCTCCCTGAAGGGGAAACTACGGGAAGACTGGGCTCTCCTGGCCCCACCCCCACGATACTACCAATACAAACCTTCGCTAAGACCTCACGCTTTCATCGGGCTCGATCGCTTCACAGCTGGACGGATACACCAGGGGTGCTCTGGGACGAGCTACCTCGCGGCACATCACTCCTAGGATGACCAAGAGTCCCCCCCCCTCTGCGCTTTTTACGAGGAAGACGATGAAACGTTTCCCCATGCGATCCTACACTGCTCGGCTAAAACCGATAAGAGGACACTCTGCCTCCATGGAGTCTGCGACATCGGCCAAGGCTCACCTGTCTGGTCCTCCCTTCCCGCCATAATTGGCTTAGCAAACTTCATCCGGACCACAGGTACCGGTTTTCCTCCTCCCATGCCGCCGATTAGACCACTTTCGCCCCCAAGAGAGGAACCTTCCACCTCAGCTGCTCGGCTTTGATTTATATACTTGCTTTATGAAATTTTCCTTACTTTGTGTGATGGGGGATTTTATTTACTTTCTGTACTGGTTTGAGTAGTCACCGTAGGAGGTGCTAGTGACGAATTTGTTAATTTGGAGATTTGGGCTGCTGGTTTCTTTTGTTTGTTTGTTTGGAATTAAGGTTTTCTTTTTGCCATAGCTTGCGCTGCATTCATGTTCTTGTACCTAACAAGTAATATATGATATAAAAAAAAGAAAAAAGAAAAAAAAGAAAAGCAAGACTCTCTTTCCATCCTCCGTCTCTGCTACACCTCCGGTGATTGAAATTTATTTCCTATTTGGGATAGACTAAACACCACACCAAACTATCACCACTTTTCGGTCAGCACCCTCCCCTTGGTGGGGGTGTAGGCTATCTCTATCCATCCTTTTAGACTTCGGGCTTGCCTCCCCATCCCTTTCCCTGAGGGTCTAGCCTCTTGGGATACTCTATCCTCCCCTCTGGCATCTCACGATGTCCAGAAACCTCTTTACCCCGCTTTTGCTCTAGCTTCGCTTAGCATCAGCACGGGCGGCTACAACCCTTTCTTCATCTTGGCAGACGGCTGGGACTACGGTTTGCGGTACGCGATTACGATGGATTCCTGTATCCCTCCTCCTAAAGAAACTGGAGGAGTTGTGTTAGGTTTCCTCAACAGGCTACGGTCGATTTCGCCACCCTCCTTCCTCACTCATCGCTTCAGCTGGTGGTATCCCATCCACTATAGTGACACTATCTCTCTGAGAACAAGGGACTACATGAGAGACCTGGCAAAACAGCTGGCTTTGTTTGGGGCCTGCTGGAGGCCGCCTAGAAGGACACGAACACGATACCGACAGCCTTTTTGTCGCCTAGGGATGGATGCCTTCCTCCTACACTCCCCACGGTTGCGATTGGCTGGCACCCTACTGCTACACCAACCTTTGGCTGGCACCCTACTGCTACCAGACAGCTTGCATCTTACTGCCGTCTTTACTCTTCCCGGGCTTTGCACTCGCACCCCCACCCAAGCTGGCATCTTACTGCTACCCTGGCTGGCACCCTACTGCTATCCTCATTCGGCTGGGCTTCTTCCGGCACCAACCCACCCCCAGCTGGCACCTTACTGCTACCACTCGTCAGGGCTTGGAGGTGGCGATGCCCCTCCTGCCCAACAACTCCTCCTCTAGGTACAAAGGCCGACACCTACCTCCATACCTCCTTATGAGCCCATACCGGGGGAGGCGTTACCGCCCCGACTTTCATTATTGCCTAGTCATCCCTATAGGGGGTGCATTGGGGATATTAATTGGTTTCTTTTGTGCCTTCGGGCCGAGATTTCCCGCGGGGCTTTTCCTGATGTTTTCTGCTTGTTTTTAGTTAGGCTTCTCTTATTCTCCGAGTTCGCTTGCGAGGTAGGGATGGGTCTGGCTGGGGGCGAGGTGGAGACGGACGGCTTTTACCTGGCGGGGGGAGGAATGTTTGAAATTAAGGTTTTCTTTTTGCCATAGCTTACGCTGCATGCACGTTCTTGTACCTAACAAGTAATATANAGGTAGGATAGAGCCATCTCTTTCAATGACAATGGTACGGTCGCGTTTGGTCAAAACAGCTGAGGTTGAAGTTTTGGCTGGTGGAATGGTAGAGGATTTGACAGGGACTGCTCTGGTAGCTCTCTGGGCCCCGGTTTGTTGTTGTGGGGGGGCGGGTAAGGTGGTTTGTTGAGGTGGGGGGGGTTGTTGGTGGTGGAGTTGGTACTGCAGGTGTTCAACCTGAGAGGTGAGGTGCGCAACTTGGCCTTGAAGTGTTTGGATGTCTGTAATATGGCGGTTTTGAACCATCATGAGGTGTTTCTGCAGGGCTTGGAAGCCATCTTCAAGGTGTTGAGTGCGAAGTGAGATGCCAAGGTTGGTGTTGGAGATGCCTTTAGCCAAAGGCCTTGCTGAAAACGTAGGGATGGAAGGATGATCTTCTGTAGAGGTGGCAGAGGCAGGAGCAGGCACAGTCTGGACTGGAGAGCGTGGTTCTTCCTCTATGCGTGTGTCCTCAGGCGAGGCTGGGTTGGGAGGTGGGATGGGTGGGTCGAAGGGGGCCGCAAAAGGGTTTGCACCACCCCTCCCTCTGCCCCTACGTCTATTAGACATCAGAGGGATGGGAACTGGGACTCAGTTGATAAAGGTGATAAAACACAAATGAGGGGGGATGATTTCTGGTTGAAAAGTCTTCAAAGTGAAAGGATGAAGCGTTGAGGAATGGTTGTCAACCAATGAGGTGGAAGCTCGGCAAGAAATTTGCGGTGGTTTTTTCTTTCACTGTGGTTGTAATGGCAACGGAGGCGGCAGAAAAGTCATGATCCCACGTTACCTCTCCTATTGTCCTGACACCCAATGCTCCTGATGCTTAGAGTTTGGTCACTATCTTTCCCAATTCACCAAAACCACCCACTGTGCTATCTGTTCCCAGGAACATCTAGCAAACCCTCACACTTGTGGCAGATCTGACTGCCCTACCAAGGGCAACCTATGCCTTCACACTACTATCTTCTGCCACAATTGTGGCAAAAACCACCAGGCCACCTCCAAGGATTCTCTAGCCTGCCTACACATAAAACAGGTAGTAACCGAGAGGAGGAACAGGACAGGTTAGGTTTCAACTACTTGTATTGCCTTTATTTGTTAGGTTTTAAGTGGCCAGGGGAATTTTCTTAATTTTGTTGTTTACGATTTGGTCGTGGGTGCACACTCTTGCGACAACACTCTCATTTAGAAGATGAGATTTGGAACTGCCATGTTTGTTGCCTTGAATGAGTGTTTATTAGTGCAGGTTCATAGCTTTTGGCTCCTTAAGTGAGACAATGATAAATAATAATAATAATAATAATCAATTTATTTATTTGGATTTCCTAGATGTTTCGTTCATTATTAGCAGTTTATCTTTTCACTTTTTTTGAAATCATTTTTGTTCAATATTAAGGAACAAGGTCACATCAGCGCAAGCTATGTAGACCTAAATCTCCACCCCTGCCCCAGCTCAGAAAGGCTGCAGAAAAACCTTTCCACTACAAGGTAAGTCGGTGTAAAAAACTCCTCCAAATCACAACCGCTACAGTATACACGAACCCAACACCTCCACAGACACGCGACATAAGAGAAATCACGAAGCCCTAACAGTGAATAAACCAAAACAACAGAAAAAAACCACAAACGAGTGAAAACTCATAAACCGAACCCTAAGGAATATCATGTGGCCCAAGCTAATCTGATATACTGAGTTCACTATTGTAGGACCGGCCCTGAGCACTGAAGCATGTAGATGTACCCTACGCATGATAGGCATGACACCAGGGGCAAGGGAAACAAAAGTGGAAGAAACCCAACTGAAGCAGGAGGAAGGTGCATAGCAGAGCCCAAGAACCCTGAGAGATGCGCTGGAAAACCAGGCCTGGTGGGGAGGCCAGCAGCCAAGGAGCCGACCAGGAAGAAGTGGTAGTAAGGTACCAGCTGGGGTGGGTGGTACTGGTCCGAGACTAGCAGGAAGTGTAGAAGGCAGTGAGGTGCCAGCTAAGGTGGGCCATTAGCAGAAGGGTGCCACTGTGTGGTAGCAGTCAGGTGCCCACCAATCGCATTGAGAAAGTGTGGAGGAGGGGTAGACCGAAGTAGTAAAACAACTATTGGAATCGTGTTCATGTCTTGGTAGGCGGCCTCCAGCAAGCCCCAGCCAAAGCAAGCACTTTTACCATGTCTTTCATCTAGTCCCTTGTTCTATGAGAGCTAGTATCACTATAGTGGCTGGGATACCACTTGCTGAAGCAACAGGCGAGGAAGGAGGGTGGCGTAATTGCCTATAGCCTGTTGAGGAGACCCGACACAACTCTCCGGTTTTTTTAGGGGAGAGATGAAAGAATCCATCATAAACGCATACCACAAACCGTAGTCCCAGCCATCTGTGGTGATGAAAAGATGGAAACCTGACCATGCTGATGCTAAGTGAGGCCTAGCAAAAGCAGGGAATGTGAGGTATCCAGCACTGTGAGATGCTCAAAGAAGAGGATGGGGTATCCCCAGAGGTTAAACCTCAAAGGAAGAGGGCAGTAGAGATGGACCCGAAGTCCAAAAGGATGGATGGTGGTAGCGTTCACCCCCTCCGAGGGGAGGGTGCAGACCGAAAAGTGGTGATAGTTTAGTGTGGTGTTCAGTTTATCTCAATTGGGAAATAAATTTGAATCACCAGAGGTGCAGTGGAGACCGAAGATGGTTCAGCATTACCTGATTTTTATTTTTTATTTTTACTTTATTATTTTTTTAAAGCCGCTTTTATTTAGTATTAAGGAACAAGGTCACATCAGCACAAGCTATGTAGGCCTAAACCTGCACTCCTGCCCCAGCTTGGAAATGCTAAAGAAAAACCATCAAACTGAAAAGGAAAGTCGGTGTAAAAAACTCCTCCAAACCACAACCGCTATATTGGACCGGAACCCATCACCTCCACAGATGCGCAACATAGGAGACATCCTAGAACACGAAGAGTTAACCAACCAAAACAATAGGAAGAAACACCCAAATAATGAAAACCCATAAACCGAACCCAAGGGAATACCATATGGCCTAAGCTAACCAGATAAACTGGAGTCGCTATCAAAGGACCGGTTCTGGGAACTAAAGCGGATAAATTTATCCTACGCCTAATAGGCACTGGCAATAGGGGCAATGGGAACAAAAGTAAGGACGCCGACCGAAGCGGGAGGAAGGCATGAGGCAGGGCCCAAGAACCCCCAGAGGTCCACCAGAAACCCAGCCCGGGTGGGGAGGCCAGCAACCAAAGTGCTGACCAGGAAGAAGTGGTAGTAAGATACCAGCTGGGGGTGGTGGTCCTGGTCTGAGACCAGCAGGAAGTGTAGAAGGCAGTAAAGTGCCAGCTAAGATGGGGGGTAGTAATAGGATGACACCCTGTGGTAGCATTAGAGTGCCAGCCAATCGCACCAAGCAAGTGAGGAGGAGGGGTAACTCCAGAGTCAAAACAACTGTCGGAATCGAGACTCCATTGCCATTACAACCATAGCGAAAGAAAAGACCACACCAAACCTTTCGCCGAGCTTCAACCTCATTGGCCCACAACCAATTCTCTCCGCTTCCCCCAACACTTTTAAAGACTTTTCATTCACAAATCATTTTCTATAATTTGTTCCCATCTACCTTTATCAATTGAGTTCGTTACCCGTCCCCTCTGATGGCCCCCAGAGGCAGAGGAAGAGGCAGAGGTGCCACAAACCCTCTTGCCACCCCTTTCAATCCCAGGCCCCCACCTACAACAACACTCCTCACCAGCAGAAACTGATATGGAAGATGGTTCCCCTTCTCCTGTCCAGACTGTTGTCGATGCCAGCAATCCTCCAGACTCTGAGCCTGGCGAAGAACCTCTTTCTTTGCAATTACTTGATAGAGTCACTGATACTCTTTTTGAGAGACAAAACGATGCTGCCGGAAACATCAATCAAATGTCACATCGCCTCCAAGCCCTTGAAGCCCATATGTTGGTTGTCCAAGAACGCCACATCAAAGATACTCAAGAACTTAAAGACCAAGTTGCCACCCTCACCACTCAAGTCACGGCCCTTCAGGCTCAGCTGCAACAACACCCCAGCCCCCCTACCACTACCCCCCTACCAGCACCCCCACCACAGCAGACCTGGGCCCAGAAAACGTCCAGAACACTCCCTACCAAGTCTACAACAACTTCACCAGCCAAAAATGCACCCACTGCAGTTTGGACGAAACGCGACCATACAATTGTAATTGCAAGAGATGGAACCCCTCTTCCAGAAGACACCAACCACCTCACCATCCGCGACCCTGTCAACGCAGCAATTAAGAAGCAATGGATTTCCAACATAGAGTTCACGCCCAACCACCATGTCCTCCTGATTACCAGGGATAATATTCCTGCCTCCACTGTCCTCAAAAGCCATCGCTTTGCAATTGAGGAAGCCATTAGAACCACCCTTCCTGCTGCCAATGGCCTCAGAAAGGATGAAATCTGGCACAAGGTCATCATTCACGGCATTCCTGCTACCTCCACCTTCACCACTGTGCAAGCTGAGGTTGAAACCTTCAACCCTGGCACCCACCTCCCTCGCCCTCCCAGATGGCTCACCACTGATGCCCAACGCAAGGATAAAACAGCTTCTACTATGGTTCTTACCATTGTCGGCAAAGACCCAACCGACAAAGCCCTCAGCAGAGGCCTCTCACTCTTTGGCAGGAAATTCAAAGTCCAACGCTACCTGACCTTTGGTCCTGACACCTAATGCTCCAGATACGTAGAATTCGGACACCACTCTTCTCAATGCACCAAAGCCCCGCACTGCGCGATCTGCTCCCAAGAGCACCCAGCCCACCTTCACACTTGTCGAAGATCAGACTGCCCCACCAAGGGCAAACCGTGTCTACACACTACCATCCTCTGCCTCAACTGTGGCAACAATCACCTGGCTACCTCCAAGGAGTGTCCCACTTACCTTCACGCACACCAGGCAGCAACTGATAGGAGGAACAGGGCGGCTTAGGTTTTAATTACTTGTATTTCCTTGATTAGTTAGGCTTCAGGCAGGTAGGAGGATTTTTTTTAAAAAATTGTTGTTTGCGCTTTGGCAACGGGTGCCCACTGGAAAGTTGACACTATCATATAGGAGATGGGATTACGGATGAGCATGTTTGTTGCCTTGAATATTTGTTTCTTAGTGCCACTTGATAGCCTCTGGCTCCATAAGCCAGACAATGATAAATAATAATATTAATAATAATAACTGTTGGAATCGTGTTCGTATCTTGTTAGGCAGCCTCGAACAAGCTCCCAACAAAGCCAGCAGTTTTACCATGTCTCCATGTAGTCCCTTGTTCTACGAGAGGTAGTGTCACTATAGTGGATGGGATACCACCTGCTCAGGCGATGAGAGAGGAAGAAGGATGGTGAAAACGAGAGTAGCCTGTTGAGGAAACCTGACACAACTGGCACAGTTGCTTTAGGAGTAGGGATACGGGAGTCCATCGCAATCACGCACTGCAAGCCGTAATTCCAGCAGTCTGACGTGATAACAAGAGGGAAAACGAACCATGCAGATGCTAAGCGAGGCCTAGCAAAAGCGGGGTACGGTAGGTACCCAGTATTGTGAGATGCTGGAAGAAGAGGATGGGATATCCGCAGAGCGCAAACCTCAAAGGGAGATGGCAGTAGAGATGGACCTGATGTCCAAAAAGATGAAGAGTGATGGCCTACACCCCCCCCGAGGGGAGGGTGTAAACTGAAAAAGTAGTGATAGTTTGGTGTGGTGTTGAGTTTATCCCAATTAGGAAATAAATTTCAATCACAGGAGGTGTAGTGGAGACGGAGGATGGTTCAGCATTACCTGTTTTTGTTTTTCTTTTTTCTTTTTTCTTTTTTCTTTTTTTCTTCTCCTTTTTTATTTAAATCCGATTTTATTTAGTATTAAGGAACAAGGTCACGTCAGCGCAAGCGATGTAGACCCCAACCTCCACCCCTGCCCCAGCTCAACAAGGCTGAAGAAAAACCGTCGAACTACAAGGCCAGTGGGTGGAAAAAACTCGCACGAACAACAACCGCTACAGTATACACGAACCCAAAACCTGCACAGATGCATGACGTAGGAGAAATCCCAAACCCTGACAGTGAACCAACCAGAGTGACAGAAAGAAACCCCAAACCAATGAACACCCATAAACCATCCAGCCAAGGCCACCCGGTCGCAACCTAAAGATCTTCCATCACAGAACTAGACCCCAGCACTAAATAGGATAAATGTACCCGGGGCGGTGGGGGTAAGGGAAACCAAAGCAGGGAGAAACCCAACCGAAGCAAAAGGACCGTGTGTGGTAGGACCCAGGAACCCAGAGAGGTCCGCCGGAAAAACGGGACCTGGTGGGAAGGCCAGCAGCCAGAGTGCTGACCAAAAAGAGGTGGTAGTAAGGTACCAGCTAGGGGGGGTGGTACTGGCCCGAGACCAGCAGGAAGTATAGACGGCAGTAAGGTGCCAGCTAAGGTGGGGGGGTAGTAGTAGGATGCCAGCCTGAGGTAGCAGTAGGGTGCCAGCCGATCGCACCAACAAAGTGTACAGGAGGGGTAGACCCAGGTAACGAAACAACTGTCCGAATTGTGTTTGTGTCTTGCTAGGTGGCCTCCCGCAAGCCCCCAACAAAGCCAGCAGTTTTACCACGTCTCTCATGTAGTCCCTGGTTCAACGAGAGATAGTGTCACTATAGTGGATGGGATACCATTTGCTGAAGCGATGAGGAAGGAAGGAGAGTGGCGAAATTGACTGTAGCCGGTTGAGGAAACCCGACACAACTCCCCCAGTTTCTTTAAGAGGAGGGATACAGAAATCCATCGCAATCGTGTACTGTAAACCGTAGTCCCTGCTGTTTGTTGTGATGAAACGAGAGAAACCCGACCGTGCTGAAGCAAAGTGAGGCCTAGCAAAAGCGGGGTAAGGGAGGTACCCAGCATCGTGAGATGCTGGCAGAAGAGGATGGGGTATCCCTAGAGGGTAAACCTCAAAGAGAGAGGGCAGTAGAGATGGACCCGAAGTCCAGAAGGATGGATAGTGATAGCCTACACCCCCCCTGAGTGGAGGGTGCAGACCAAGAAATGGTGATAGTTTGGTGTAGTGTTGAGTTTATCCCAATTAGGAAATAAATATCAATCACCGGAGGTGTAGCGGAGATGGAGGATGGTTCAGCATTACTTGTTTTCTTTTTTTTTCTTTTTTTGCTTTTATATCATATATTGCTTGTTAGGTACAAGAACATGCATGCAGCATAAGCTATGGTAAAAAGAAAACCTTAATTCCAAAACACACAAACAAAAGAAAGCATCAGCACAAGTTTCCAAATTGATAAATTCGTCAGTAGCACCTCCCACGGTGACCACTCAAACTAGTAAAGAAACAACAAATCCATCCCACCTAAGCAGTAAATAAAATTCATCAAACAAGTATATGAATCAAAGCAAAGGAGCCGAGGAGGGGGAGCCCTCCTTCGCGGGTGAGAGGGGCCTAATCGGCGGCATGGGGGGTGGAAATCCGGTACCAGTTGTCCGGATGTAGTTGTCGAGGCTGATGATGGCAGAAAATGAGAACCAAATAGGCGAGACTTGGCCAATGTCAGACACCCCATGGAGGTAGAGTGACCTTTTATAAGCTTTGGCGGAGCAGTGAAGGATTGCATGGGCGAACGTTTCGTCGTCCTCCACGCAAAAGGTGCAGAGGGTGGAGGACCCTATTCAGCATTACCTGCTTTTTTTTTTTTCTTCTTTTTTTTTTTATATCATATATTGCTTGTTAGGTACAAGAACGTGCATGCAGCGTAAGCTTTGGCAAAAAGAAAACCTTAATTCCACACAAACAAACAAAAGAAACCATGGGCTCAAATCTGCAAAAGCGACAAATCTGTCGCAAGCACCTCAAATGGTGACCACTCAAGCTAGTAAAGAAAAATCAATAAATTTTCCACAAAAGAAATATAAAAAAAGGTTTATCAACAGCGGTATAGAACTCAAGGCAGAGCAGTCGGGAGAGGTAGGTCCTCCCTAGGGGGTGAGAGCGGCCTGATCGACGGCCTTGGTGGTGGGAATCCGGTACCAGTAGTGCGGATGTAGTCGGCGAGGCTACTGATGGCAGAGAGTGAGGACCAAATTGGTGAGCCTTGGACGATGTCGGAAACGCCATGGAGGTAGAGTGTTCTCTTGTCAGCTTTAGTTGAGCATTGTAGTATGGCGTGGGTGAACGTTTCCTGGTCCTCATCGCAGGAGTTGCATAGGGGGGATGACTGGAGGTCATCCCAAGAGTGGTGAGGGGCCAGGTAGCTCTTCCCGGCCCTGCCTTGGTGTATGCATCCCGCGGTGAAGCGGTCCAGTCCCATAAAGGCGTTTGGCTTCAGCGTTGCCTTGTATGGGTAGTATCGAGGGGGTAGGGCCTGGTGTATCCAGTCTTCAAGGAGTCTGTTCCGCAGTAAGGCCTTGAGTGCTTTGTAGTCAGAGGGGGTGCGAGGTAATAGAGTCAGCCCGGGTTCCAGGGCCGTGTCGGCAGGTGGGAACGTCACGGTTTGTCTCATGGCCTGTAGCAGGAGGTGCGCCATCCAGTTAATAGGCAGGTGCCTCCTCATGGGTTGTTTGGCTTTGTATTAGTGCCAGCCTAGAGGGATGTAGTTCTGGGTTCTCCCCTCAAGGAGCTTCCCGTGTGCGGATCTGCCTGGGTGGGAGATGTAAGAGGGGAAGTCTGGAGGGAGCCTAGGTGACGCTGGATTGTAGGCAGGGGAGGAGCAGGCTAAACGAAGCGCCGACATCCTTCTGCGGTGTGAGATCAACAGATCCAGGGAAGGGAGGTAGGCCCCCATGGCCAAAATTGTCGCGGGGGTTGAGCTGCAGCAGTTCGTAACCCATCACATGACTTTGTTCCACAGGACCGACATATTGTCCGTTTGTGGGTAGTGTGGGTATCAGAAGGTCAGCTCCATACGTGAGGATAGGAAGGATGAGGTCCATAGCGAGCCTTCGGCACATGTGAGGGGGCATTCCAATCCTGGGAGGCGCAAGCCTTCTGATAGCTGAAAAGGCCCCCGAGGCCATTGTAAGTCGTTTGGTAAAGTGGGTGGTGGTCTCTAAGGTGGGGGTAAACCAATACCCCAGCCATCGTAGAGAAGAGGAGGGTGGAAAAATAGAGCCGTTTAGAGCTATCGGTTGGTTAGAGACTGGAGATCTATCCTTAGGCGTCCTCCAGTGTATCAGTTCCATCTTGGGGATAGAAAAGGGAAGTCCAATCCGTGCTGCACTGCTCTGAAGCAAAGAAAAAACATATTGAAGATACCTAATATTCCCCCTGTAAGAGGTAGTAGAAACCGTAATTGAAAAATCATCAACATATGAAAAGATCACCCATCGGGGTATGGAAACATGCAATTCATGAACATAAATCACAAATAACAAGGGAGAAACAGGTGATCCAAGAGGGGTCCCCACCTGAACAGGAGAAAAGACCATGGGGGCCCCCTGAAACAACAAACAATGTGAGCGATCTGGAAGAAAAGAATGAACCCAGGCCACCAGGTATTTGGGAGTGCCTGGGGCTCTGAGTTTAGCTGTAAGAAGGCTAGAGGAAACATTATCGAACCCTCTCTTTATGTCCAGAAAGAGGAAGGAGGCTTTGCCGGAGGGGTTTTGCCTTGCGCTAGCTTGTTGTGTGATGGCAGCCGTGGCGTCAAAGGTTGAAATGCCGGCGCGTGAACCACACTGACTAGGATTCAGGAGCCAGACTTCGCGGGTGATGAGGGAGAGGCGGGTCGCTACTATCCTTTCCAGCATCTTTGACAAGATTTCAAGTAGAATGATAATTCGGAAAGAGGTAGGGATGGAGTAGTCAGATTTTCCAAGTTTTGGTAGGACGACCCCATTAGCCATTTTGAGGCACTTCGGGTGGTCCCCGTATGCCAGAAGGGGGGCAAGAAGGGATGTGAGTATGGTCGGGTTGATGGTGTGGACTTTCTTCCAGACCCCGTATGGGATTTGGTCTGGGCCCAGGGCTGAAGCATTAGTGGATCTGCCAAGGGCAGATGAGATCTATTCAGGGGCTAGTGGTGGATGTTCGGGGTTGAATCGTGGGTAGGCCACCGCTTGCGTTGGCGGTTTTGGTGGGAAGAAGTGGTCTAGCGGAGCTGTGTTGATCTTGTTTGGAGAGTTTGTACCCGGCAGGTCAGGGAATCTGTCTTCCTCTCTTCCCATGGCCGCATTTTTGGCTTTCCAGACTGATTGTGGCATCACCCTGGCCAGGAACTCTTTCCAGTATTTGGCTTTGGCCTTCTTAATTGCTTTGAAGTACCGGTTGCGGTGGGATCTTAGTTCTTCGAAGGGTTGTGGAGTGGGGCCTTTCCTAGGTTTCCTTGCGGCACGGTGGTGTTCTTGTCTCAGGTGGGTGGTTGTCATATCCCACCAGGGCTGCGAGTGAACGGAGACCCGTTTAGTAGGGGTGCAGGCTTTGATCAGTGTCGTAAGTGTCAGCATGTGTCTCTCGAGCGAGTTGTCTAGATCGAGGTCAGCGGGGTTGAGTCGCGGCGGTGGAACCGACAGTCCTTTCAGTTTTTCAGAAGCGGTTGCCTAGTCTGTCTTGTCCCAGTATGGGGTTGGAGGTGGTGGCCAGATTAAAGGTGCCGTGAACATGATAGAGATTGGGAGGTGATCAGAACCTGTTGCCGGTAGGCGGGTCGACCAAGATTGTAGAAAACAAATGAGGGGTGAGTTGATGAAGGGCAGGTCAATAACCACAGGCCTGGTGTTGTGGTCGAATGGGAACCTGGTGTAGGCTCCAGGGGTGTTGCATAATTCGAAGCCATAGTCATGCGCTTGCACAAAGTAAGGGTTGGACGTTGAAAACCCGTTCGAAGAAATAGTCCTCAGGGGATCAGATTGTGGGTGGTGAATATTGAAGTCCCTCGCCACCAGTGTGGGAAAGGGATGTAGGGGAAAGCATGTAGCTGGGTCGACTGTTCTGTTTCCAGAGGAAGTGCCAGCCATTGAGTACAGGTTCTATGCCACAAATAGTGAGTATTAGGAGTCAAAGAGTCCTAAAGGGGAATAAACATCAAGGGCCATAAAATCAGGCCTGTTGAAAAAACAGGAAGTACAGCAAACACAATCAAAAAGTCCAGGTAAACGTAGGCAGCCACCTTGGGGGGTGTCCCATGTTTAAATACCGGAGCAAATGATTTAAAAGATGCAAAAGTGGGGAGCCTGTTGCAGTACACAGGTGGGTCCTGTAGCAGTATTATGTGTGGGGGGGCTCTCAGAGATTGAAAGCTATTAAATCAAGAAAGAAACACATCCCAGCTTCCCAGGCAGTTATGTTGAACAAAGAAAAGTTGCTTAAGAGAAGATGGGGGAGGTGGCCGTATGGGCGAGGTGCAGGTAGAGTCCTCCACCTTTATACACCTGTAATGCGGTCTTCAGAAGACAACGCATCAGCCCACGGGGAGGGGGCCGCCTTGTTTGGGTATCGGGGCCTTGAACAGGCTCATGGGAAGGGCGCGGGAGGTTGATTGGCATGGAGTCTCCTCCACGCTGGTGTCAGTTTGTTTGCCCTTCCCTTTCAGAGTGGCGAGCCTTAAGTTCTCCCCATCGGTATCCATCCCTTCCTGCTCTTGGGCTGGTGGCAGGTCGTCCCTGGCCACTGGCCTGGGTCGGGAGGGGCAGTCATTATTGGTTGCGAAGTGATCCCGTGAGCAGTTGGGGCATTTCAATGGTGACGTGAGGCAGCAGGCAGCTACCGCTTTCAGGTGTCCGTCTTTGGGGCATGGAGGCTTGGTGCACTGATGGGCCGAGTGGGGGTGGGAACCAGAGCAGAGTGGGCAAATTGAGCTCCTCTCCTTGCACATAGGAGAGGGGTGTCCAAATTTCCAGCACTTCCGGCACTGCATGTAGCGGCTTTTGGAGTGGCAGAGGTCCACTTTGCGGGGCTTGGAGTAAAGGTAGATGGTCATTCCTATCTTCACAACGTCAGTAGGAGGAACCAATACAACAATAGAAGTAGAATTCTTAGTGGCTCTTATGTCAGGGTTCGGCTGGAGGTATCTCGCGGAGAAAATCATCACGGCTGTCGCATGTAGAATGGAGTTCCCCAGCTCCAAGCGAAGCTCCTCTTGGTCCAGCGGGAGGAAGGGACTGGGTAGGCCATGAATGGCCTATTGGACCTCATTGGGCGCCGGCCTAAACAGCCTGAACGGCTTCTCTCCCACTGGGAATGGCTTGTTAAACCTTGCAGCGAGGGGGTCATAGTAGGGGGAGTAGGCGGTAGCAGGAGTCTGTAGAGAGTGGGTTGTGAGAGTGAGGGCGCCCCGGGCATTGACGGAGGCACTAAAGCATAGGAGGTGGGGGCAGTTCGCCTCCTTTAGTACTTGGGCTGCTATGTCTGGGGCTGTTGCAACTATCCTAAGTGCATCCTGGTGAGGAAGGGGAGTCTCTGGGGGTGAGAAGAACCTTCTGTCTGCCGCCGGAAGGGGGCGTGGTCTTCTAACTGAGGGGCCCACACCCATCGACACTGCGACTTGGGCTGCAGAGGCAGAGGCCTTGTCTCCACTCTTTGATTTCTTTGACTTCCTTCCATCTGATTGCGCTTGTGGGGTGGCAGCCTGGGCGCAGATTGACCGTTTGGAGTTGGCTTCACTAAGAGCCTTATTGAGTGATGGCTCCAGGTGGCCAGGGGTGAACGTGCAGGCACTGTACTTTCCCTTGCGGAAGGCCTAGGCTTCATATGATCACAGGTTCTTGACTGCGTAGGCGTTAGGATCGCCATACCACTTCTCTGTGGCTGTGTCGTAGCGGGGAATATCGCAGTCGAAGTCAGTCATCGGGCTGGCTGTTGGAATGTCAGGGGCAGGCAGGTTTCTCCCGGACTGTGTTTTGCTGTTTTCCTGGTTGGGGTTGGTGGGCCATGGCAGTGGGCTTTGCCGAGAGGGAGTCTGCGACGCTGGATGAGAGATCAGCCACTGTGGCTTGAATGGACGCTAAGGAGGGGCCTATGGTGGGTTGGGCTTCTGGCAAGGGTGTTGTAATTTTGCTCTATAAGGAACTGATCCTGGCGCAGAGGACTGCTATTCCTTCGAGTGCGGTCATGATCAGGGGAAGAATTGAGGCTTCTCCCACTGTCAGGCTTCTGAGATCGGCGTCCCATAGCCTGGGGAATACGTCTCTGTTGGTGGCGAGGTTGGAGGTGGTATGGTTGTACATCTCTCTAACGAGAGGGAGGTTGGAGTTGAGCGGGCCTACAGAGGCGGACCGTGTTGGATTCTGGGGGGGGGAGGAGTGGATTTGGGCAGCTGGTGCCAAGGCAGGGGCAGTTGGAACCTGAGCAGTTCTTCCTGCATAGGGATGGGAGAAGTCGGAGGTGCAGAATTCTGGGCAGGAGGCCCTACTAGTGTTGTGAGGCATAGCGGCAGATATGAATCAAGTGAGGAGTGGGGTCACTTATAGACTGAAGCCTAAGCGAGAGGCCAAAATTGGTGTGTCGAGCTGGTTGCCGCCCAAAAACTTGGAGTTTAGGGATGACCAAATGTGGTAATCTTTCAAGCGAGAGGTGAATAGAGGGCGCGGAACGTGGTTCAGCATTACCTGTTATTATTATTATTATATATCATTAAGCTTATGGAGCCTGTGGCTATGACTCTGAAAAAGAAGATAAATGCAGTCCCTCCCACCACTGGTTCCAAAATTTGTCTCACAAATCCTGTTATCTCCTTCACAGTAGGCCTCCTGCCATTGTACAACTTCTCTTCTACCAAAGACACAGTTGCCATTACAACTACGGAGAAATTATTATTTTTTTTCTTTTTTTTTTATATCATATATTACTTGATTAGGGTACAAGAACGTGCATGAAGCGTAAGCTATGGGAAAAGGAAAACCCTTAATTTCAACCATCCCTCCCCCGCCCGGTAAAAGCCGTCCATCCCAAGCTCCTCTGGTATGGAGCCAACCGCACATGTCGCCCACAGCCAGACCTACCCCTACCTTGCAAGTGAACTCGGAGAATAAGAGAAGCCTAACTAAAGACAAGCAGGAAACATCAGGAAAAACCCCTGGGGAAATCTCGGCCCAAAGGCACAAAAGAAACCAATTGATATTGCAGAATGCACCCCCTATAAGGATGACTAGCCAAAAGGTATACTGGGGCGGTAATGCCTCAACGGGTGTGGGCTCACAAGGAGGTAGGGAGGTTGGTGTTGGCCTTGTCACCAAGAGAAAGGGTTGTTGGGCCGGAGGGGCATTGCCACCTGCAAGCCCTGACGAGAGGTAGGAGTAAGGTGCCAGCTGGGGGTGGGTTGGTGCCGGAGGAACTCCAGCGGAGTGGGGGTAGCAGTAGGGTGCCAGCCAGGGTAGCAGTAAGATGCCAGCTTGGGTGGTGGTGCGGGTACCAAGCCCGCGAAGAGTAAAGGCGGCAGTAAGATGCAAGCTGTCGGGTGGCAGCTGGGTGCCAGCCAAGGGGTGGTGTAGCAGTAGGGTGCTAGCCAATCGCAACTGCGGGGAGTGTAGGAGGAAGGCATCCGTCCCTAAGCAACAAAAAGGCTGTCGGTATCGTGTTCGTGTCCTTCTAGGCAGCCTCCAACAGGCTCCAAACAAAGCCAGCTATTTTGCCACGTCTCTCATGTAGTCCGCTGTTCTCAGAGAGATATGGTCACTATAGTGGATGGGATACCACCAGCTGAAGCGATGAGTGAGGAAGGAGGGTGGCGAAATCGACCGTGGCCTATTGAGGAAAGCTGGCACAACTCCGGCAGTTTCATTGGGAAGAGGGATACAGGAATCCATCATAATGGCGTACCGCAAACCGTAATCCCAGCCCTCTGCCAAGATAAAGGAAGGGTTGTAGGCGACCGAGCTGATGCTAAGCAAAGCTTAGAGCAAAAGCTGGGTAATGAGGTTTCTGAGCATCGTGAGATGCCAGAGGGGAGGATAGAGTATCCCAGGAGGGTAGACCCAGAGTGAAAGGGAAGGGGAGACAAGCCCGAAGTCTGGAAGGATGGATAGAGATAGCCTACACCCCTACCGAGGGAAGGGTGCAGACCCAAAAGTGGTGATAGTTTGGTGTGGTGTTCTGTCTATCCCAAATAGTAAATAAATTTCAATCACCGGAGGTGTAGCGGAGACTGAGGATGACTACAGAGAAATTGCTATTATTATTATTATATCTCATTACGCTTATGGAGCCGCAGCGGCTATGAAGCTAACTAACATACAAAAGATACACCACGCAAGGGTGCCGGTCAGATATCCCCTCTGATATTGAAAGGTAGCAACGTTCGATTGGGCCAGCTCATGAGCCACAATGACAAAAGGAAAGCCTGCAAGCCGCCTGACCCCTAACAAATACAGGAAACAAAAGTACAATCCCAAAACAGCCCTGTTCCTTCTCGCAGTTGCCGCTTGGTGTGCTTTGAGGTATGTGGGACATTCCTTGGAATTAGCCTGGTAAGGGTCGCCACAGTTGACGCATTTGATGGTGGTATGCAAACATGCTTTGCCCTTAGTAGGACAATCTGATCTGCCGCAAGTGTGGAGGTGTGCTGGGTGTTCCATGGAGCAGATGCTGCAATGTTGGGTGCCGGTACACTGAGAAGGGTGGTGGCCAAAGGCCAGGCATTTGGTACATTGGGTGTCAGGACCAAAGGAGAGGTAGCGTTGCACTTTGAACTGCTTCCCAAGTAGTGAGAGGCCTCTGCTGGGAGCTTTATCTCTGGAGTCTTTTCTGACAATAGTGAGGACCATAGGTGATGCTACTTTATCATGACGTTGGGCGGGGGTGGTGAGCCACCACGGAGGGCGTGGGAGGTGGATGCCTGGGTTGAATTCTTCAATCTCAGATTGAATAGGGGAAAAGGTGGAAGATGTGGGGACGCCATTGAGGATGACCTTGTGCCAGATTTCGTCTTTTGTGAGGCCAAGGGCTGCAGGGATGGTGGCTCTTGTTGCTTCTTCAATGGCATAATGGTGCGCTTTGAGGACAGAGGTGGCAGGTGTGTTATACTTGGTGAGGAGGAGGACATGGTGGTTGGTGGTGAATTCGATTCTTGCAATAAGAGGTTTCTTTATTGCATTGTTGATTGTATCACGTATGGTGAGTGGGTTGGTGGTATCAGGTAGGATAGAGCCATCTCTTTCAATGACAATGGTACTGTCGCGTTTGGTCAAAATAGCTGGGGTTGAAGTTTTGGCTGGTGGAATGGTAAAGGACTTGACTGGGACTGCTCTGGTAGCCCTTTGGGCCCAGGTTTGTTGTTGTGGGGGGGCGGGCAAGGTGGTTTGTTGTGGTGGGGGGGGTTGTTAGTGGTGCAGTTGGTACTGCAGGTGTTCAACCTGAGAGGTGAGGTGCGCAACTTGGCCTTGAAGTGTTTGGACGTCTGTAATATGGCGGTTTTGAATCACTATGAGGTGTTTTCTGCAGGGCCCGGAAGCCATCTTCAAGGTGGTGAGTGCGAAGTAAAATGCCAAGGTTGGTGTTGGAGATGCCTTCAGCCAAAGGCCTTGGTGAAAACGTAGGGATGGAAGGATAATCTTCTGTAGAGGTGGTAGAGGCAGGAGCAGGCACAGTCTGGACTGGAGAGCCTGGTTCTTCCTCCATGCGTGTGTCCTCAGGCGAGGCTGGGTTGGGAGGTGGGATGGGTGGGTTGAAGGGGGCTGCAAAGGGGTTTGCACCACCCCTCCCTCTGCCCCTACGTCTATTAGACATCAGAGGGTTGGGAAATGGGACTCAGTTGATAAAGGTGATAAAATACAAATGAGGGGGGATGATTTGTGGTTGAAAAGTCTTTAAAGTGAAAGGGTGAAGCGGTGAGGAATGGTTGTCAACCAATGAGGTGGAAGCTCGGCAAGAAATTTGGTGTGGTTTTTTCTTTCACTGTGGTTGTAACGGCAACGGAGTCTAACTGCAGAGAAAGAAAAGAGCATGCCAAATCTCTCACTCAGCTTCTACTTCCTTGGTCAAGAACCAGTTCCTACTGCTTTCACGGCCACTTTACAGGCATTTTACAGACGAATTATCCTCTATTATTTGTTTTCCATCCTGCCTATCAGCTGAGTCACCTGCCTATCACCTTTGCGACCATTCCTGGGTAAAGGCCAAGATAATGGGGTTGCAAATACACTTTTGCTCACATTACCTCCTACTGGTTACAAAATCCCAGTCTAGCCTGAGGACAGCAAGATGGTGGAGGACATCCTATCACCAGTATACACTGCTGGTAAACTTCATGATACCAGGGAGGAGGAGGAAGAAATAGAAGATACTGTTTATGCCAACCTTGAAGTCATAAAAAGAACCATGAACATCGTACTCACCAAACATAACCAGCTCTAACTCAATATTACCGCTATGATGAAACACCTTCGAATTGTCCATGAACATCACATCCAGAAGTCTACCGAGTTGTGAACCATGCTAGCCACGTTTAAATCCATTACCATTGCAACTACAATGAAAGAAAAAACAACTCCAAATTTGTCACAGAGCCTCTAGGTCATGGGTCAATGTCACGAATGTGGCATAGCGAGGACGAGGTTTTAACATGAGTCATAGTTATGAGTCACAGGTATGTTATGTTTCGCACATGACCTCATTAGAGGTCCTGGATTTCGCACATGTGACCACTTTGGTCATATGATATGGTTATGATGATATGTTATGTTTCGCACAGGACCTCATTTAAGAGGTTATGGATTTTGGGCATGTGACTACTTTGGTCATATGACTAGTTCATGATGTTTTGATATGACGCACAGTTGTGAGTCATATGTGGCGCATGACTTGAGGAGTGAGTCACAAGGGTGTGAAGGGGAACTATACAAGGAGGCCATTATGGTCGAGTAGATAGGCACTTCACGCTTCGTTCTAAGTTATTTCCTGACTTACTACTTTATGCTTTTACAAATATAAAAGCTTTACGCTCTTTACGAATACCTACCTACTAGATAAGAACTCTATTATAAGAGCCGAGTTGAAGAAAGAGTACGATAGGCCATAATGATCAGAGACACGAGAGTCTTTCCTACCGTATCATAGACATAGGTCTAAGAACTATTGTCGAGAGAGAAGACAAGAGAACTATCGTTTACCTGTTGCTGAGAACTGATACCGGTTTGGGATCGTAACATTACGAAGCATCACTTATAGCGATGCTTAGACAATACCAAGATGGCCTATACCTTTGAGGATCAGTCCTTAGAGCTACCAGGGGTAGCAGACAAGTTACAACGGATGGTATCGCAACTAGGACGAACACCGAGTCCGACAACCCCTGTAGAACAATCAACGTACGAGGAGTCAATCTCTGAAGAAGAGGACAAAAGGATGGAGGGACGGGGACCAATCGGAGGAGAAGGGGCTGGCGCTACGCCAGGCCCATTGCTGGAAGCAATGCCCATACTTAGTCACGAACAGATGGACCAAAGCGTGGGGCTGTTGGGGCAAGATAGGCCCAAAGTCAAACAACTAGAGACACATGCAGGAAACTGACACCAACTCTGGAACTGGATAGCCAAATTGACTATTTACTTTCGCGTCACCGGTTGGCAAGAAGGATACGATATAGATAGGATCATTTACATTTCGACTCTCCTGAGGAGAGACACGAGCAAATGGCGCACGCCATACACGGAATGTAACAAACCAACAGAATGGACGAGCTGGGAAGAATTCATGGAAGCAATCAAACAGCAGTTTGGAGAGGTGGACCCGAGGGGCGCGGCCAGGATCCACATTATGAACATGGAGTAAGGGGGTCGCTCCATGACAGAATATTGGAACGAGTTCAGACTCCACCAGACGGAAGCACTAGCTGACGCTGCAACTGCATCGCAATACCTATAGGCAGGAACGTCGTAAAGATTACTGGCAGAATTCGAACATTTCGACTCCGAGACTACTACAGTCGATGAGCGGGCCCGATGGGCAAGCAAGAAGGAAACTCGACTAGCAATCCTATAGAACCAGAAGAAGGAAAAGCGTCGAAGGACAAAGGAAACTTCGACACCAAGGAACACAGAAAGAACATACAGACCGATATCGCAGGCCTGCGAAGGAAGTTTCAAACCTACAGTTGATCGAAAAGGGGAAATGAACAAGGCACAAACCCAGTGGCCCCTCAACCTATCCAATGCGGAATACAAAAAGCAGAGGGAGTAGAATCTCTGCTTAAGGTGTGGTGAAAAAAGACACCAAATCACAGAGTACCGCAACCGAGCAGACAACGGACAGAAACCAATGACACCTGCCCTAGGCAACAAATCGATCCGATAGCAGAAGAGAACCAACTAGAGAGAGATGACCATAGAGGAGGATCAACCAGAAAAAGAGAACGTACCCCAGCAAGAGATGGTCGGGAGGACAAGCAGGGGAGGAAAGCCATCCGGAAGGGGAAGACAGAGATGAACGGAACGACAAAGGTCACCCTGGCAAATTACTAGACAGCACTACTGGAAGTAGAAGAAGATCATATTATGATCAAAACAACACTGAATGATACGAAAAAGAAAGGTGCCACGCTACATGCGATGCTCGACTTGGGAGCAAGGGAAGATTTCATCGACAAAGAAATCTGCGACAAATACAACTACCCCCTGGTCCCTACACACAAGAAAAGACCGCTCTATTTAGCGGATGGAAAGCCCAATACTATGGGACCCATAATCCATATAGTGCAAGTACCTATGACCAGAGGAAGACATAGGGAAGAGGCAACATTCCAGGTAGCAAACCAGAAGGACCACGAGCTTGTCGTAGGAATGCTATGGTTATGACAACATAATCCTACAATCGACTGGGACAACAACAAGATTACATTCGCTAGCGAACGATGCACAACAGGATGTCTCAACAGTTCGCCAGTGGTGTACACGACACCAGAAAGAGAGGCACAAGAAGCGAACCTGAAGGCACGATTCAATCACCTCAGAGAAGAACAGGATCGAAGTATCTGATTTAAAAGGTTGCGCGAGAAGGTGCTGGGACCAACCAAGGGCTCCAGACAAGTGGAAGGCCATGACCTATATGCTGACCAAGACAAGATGATCCAAGCAAGGGGTCAAGAGACGATATCAACTGGAATAGCGATAGGATAACCTCCTGGTACCTATAGACGGATAGCACCTCGCAGCAGACTTGGAGTCAACTAACTACTCATTACCAATGCAGGGGTCGTCGATACCGGCTATACGGGAGAAATCAAAGTGGTCCTGGCCAACCTAGGAGATATCGATCAAGAAATCCAACACGGAGACCGGATAACAAAATTGATTATTAAAAAGATCAAGAAGGCAGAAATGCCCAAAGCACGAGAACCACATGACACCGCAAGAGGAGCGGAAGTTTGCAGCAGCACGGATAGCCCGAAAAACAAGAAAGAGGAATCAGCACTGATTCAAGAAATATCGGCCCTCCTGTTCGGACAATATTACAAGTGAGGACACCTTACAGGGGTCCTCAAGTGGAATCCACAAGAAGAGAAGCTGCAGCTGGCTTGACTCAATATCAGCAGCGAACTGGCAATACGACAAAAGCAACAACGAAAAGAGAAGGAGTGGTACTATATAATACCACAAGAATACCACCAGTTCACAAATCGGTTCCAGGAAAAAGAGGTGGACCGACCACCCCCTAGAAGACCAGGAGTGGGTCGCGAGATCAACATCGAAAAAGACAAAAAACCAAAGCAAACAAAAAGGTTCCGTAACAACGACATTACCCTCTTGGAGAAAAGGAATTGGGGGAACTACGAGGATATATTCAACAAAATATAAAAAGGGGATGGATATGACATTCATTCGCCTCAGAGGGGTAACCAATATTATTTGTCAAAAAGAAGGACGGAACGATGCGATTATGTGTGGACTACTGTGCACTCAACTCGGTAACAAAAAAATACCGATACCCACTACCATTGATTGGAGAAGCCCTAGATCGCTTAAGAATGGCGAAATATTTCACCAAATTGGACATCAAGGACGCCTATCACAGCATATGAATAAAGGAAGGAGACGAACGGAAAACCACCTTTGCAACAAGATACGGCATCTATGAGTATTTGGTTATGCCATTTGGCCTAACCAATATACTGGCATCATTCCAACGATGGATCAACCAGGTACTAAGCAAGTTCCGGGATATTTGTTGTATTGTCTGCTTAGACGATGTACTCATATATTCGGAAAACCTAGAACAACACAAAAAGAATGTTAGCAGCATAACGAACGAAATTGAGAAATCGGAGATGAAAGTTAAACCATCCAAATGTGAGTTCCACAAAAAGTAAACCGAGTACCTGGGATTTATCATCAACGAGAATGGAGTACAAATGGACCCAGTCAAAACAGTGGCCCTATGGGACTGGGCAAAGCCAAACAACAAAACTGACATCCTCTGTTTTATGGGATTTTGCAACTTCTGCTGCAGGTTTATCGAAGGGTTTAGCAGGATGGCGAAACCCTTGTATAACCTAACAAAGATGGATGCGAAATCAGAGTGGGGAGAAAAGGAGCAGCCAGCATGCGATGAAATACAAACGAAACTCATAACCATACCAATACTGGGGTATTGCGATCCACCAAGAGAAACAACAATTGAGACAGAGGCATCAAAATACTTCTGCGCGGGAATCCGATCCCAGAAATGTGAGGATGGGAAATGGCGCCCGGTGTGCTACCTATCGAAAACGATGACAACGGGCGAATGCAACTGCGATGGGGCCCATAAACAACTGTTAGCAATAGTTCAAGCACTGGAAGAATGGAGAAGATATATAGAGAACGATGACCATCTGGTCAGAGTTCTCACGGACCACAAAAGCCTAGTTCTCTTCATGACCACGAAGGAAGTCAACGATTGGCAAATCCGGTTAATGCAGAGTGTAAGCAAATACAACTTTAAAATCGAATACCGACCAGGAAAAGAAGGAGGGAAACCCGACGCCTTAACCAGGATCCCAAGTGACAAACCACAAGATAAAGAGGACAAAAGTATCAAGTAGAAAAATCGAGTTCCTCTTCCAAAGGAATACTGCGAAACCATGGAAACAACAAAGATCCAGGACGAGGACTGCGAAGAATTGTTGAAAGCAATTGAAAGATAAAAAAAGTTTCAAGAAATAAGGGAGAGCTTGAAAACAGGAGACAAAGAAAGAAAAGGGGTGGCCTTAGGCCTCTGGAAATGGAAAAATGATTATATGTGGTATGACGGAAAGATATGGATGCCAGAAGACGAGAAGATAAGGATAAACCTTATCAAGAAACTGCACGAGGAAAAACAAGCAGGACAGGGATGAACGGCTAGAACAACGGAGCTGATCACATAGAAAGACTCGACTCAGTTGCCGTTACAACCACAGCGAAAGAAAAAACCACACCAAATTTCTTGCCGAGCTTCCACCTCATTGGTTAACAACTATTCCTCACCGCGTCACCCTTTCACTTTAAAGACTTTTCAACCACAAATCATCCCCCGTCATTTGTGTTTTATCACCTTTAGCAACTGAGTCCCATTTCCCAACCCTCTGATGTCTAATAGATGTAGGGGCAGAGGGAGGGGTGGTGCAAACCCCTTTGCAGCCCCCTTCAACCCCCCCATCCCACCTCCCAACCCAGCCTCGCCTGAGGACACACGCATGGAGGAAGAACCAGGCTCTCTGGTCCAGACTGTGCCTGCTCCTGCCTCTACCACCTCTACAGAAGATTATCCTTCCATCCCTACGTTTTCACGAAGGCCTTTGGCTGAAGGCATCTCCAATAGCAACCTTGGCATTTCACTTCGGACTCAACACCTTGAAGCAGGCTTCCAGGCCCTGCAGAAACACCTCATGCTGATTCAAAACCGCCATATTACAGACATCCAAACACTTCAAGGCCAAGTTGCACACCTCACCTCTCAGGTTGAACACCTGCAGTACCAACTCCACCACCAATAACCCCACCCCACCACAACAAACCACCTTGCCCGCCCCCCCACAACAACAAACCTGGGCCCAAAGAGCTACCAGAGCAGTCCCAGTCAAATCCTCTACCATTCCAGAAGCCAAAACTTCAACCACAGCTGTTTTGACCAAACGCGACCGTACCATTGTCAGTGCAAGAGATGGCTCTATCCTACCGGATACCACCAACCCCCTCACCATTCACGATGCAATCAACAATGCAAGCAAGAAACCTCTTATTGCAAGAATCGAATTCACCACCAACCACCATGTCCTTCTCCTTACCAAGGATAACACACCTGCCACCTCTGTCCTCAAAGCGCATCGTTCTGCCATGGAGGAAGCAACTAGAGCTACCATCCCTGCAGCCATTGCTCTCAGAAAAGACGAAATCTGGCACAAGGTCATCCTCCATGGCGTCCCCACATCCTCCACCTTTTCCACTATTCAATCTGATATCGAAGAATTGAAGCCAGGCACCCACCTCCCAGGTTTTCCTAGATGGCTCACCACTGCAGCCCAACCTTCGGATAAAGCAGCATCAGCTATGGTCCTCACTATTGCCGGCAAAGACTCCACCGATAAAGCCCTCAGCAGAGGCCTCTCCCTCCTTGGGAAGCAGTTCAAAGTGCAACGCTACTTGTCCTTTGGTCCTGACACCCAATGCACCAAATGCCTAGCCTTTGGCCACCACCCTTCTCAGTGTACTGGCACCCAACATTGCAGCATCTGCTTCATGGAACACCCAGAATACCTCCCCACTTGCGGCCGATCAGATTGTCATACCAAGGGTAAAGCATGTTTGCATACCACCATCAAATGCGTCAACTGTGGCGACTCTCACCAGGCTAATTCTAAGGAATGTCCCACATACCTCAAAGAACACCAAGCGGCAACTGAGAGAAGGAACAGGGCTGTTTAGGGATAGTACTTTTGTTTCCTATAGTTGTTAGGCATCTGGCGGCTTGGAGGATTTCCTTTTGTCATTATAGCTCATGAGCTGGCCCAATCGAACATTGCTACCTTTCAGTATGAGACGGGATATCTAAGCGGCACCCTTGCGTGGTATATTCTTTGTATGTTAGTTAGCTTCATAGCCGCTGCGGCTCGATAAGCATAATGAGATATAATAATAATGATAATAATAAATAGACATCATGCTCCGCGCCCTCTATTCACCTCTCGCTTGAAAAATTACCGCTTACGGTCATCCCTAAACTCCAGGTTTTTAGGTGGCAACCAGCTCGCCACAGCAATTCTCGCCTTTCGCTTAGGCTTCACTCTATCAGAGACCCCTCTCCTCACTTCATTCATACCTTCTGCTATGACTCACAACACTGGTAGGGCCTCGCGCCCAGAATTCCGCACCTCTGACCGCTCACACCCCTATGCAGGAAGAACTGCTCAAGTCCCAACTGCCCCTACCTTGGCACCAGCAGCCCAGATCCACTCCTCCCCCCCCCAAAACCCAACACGGTCCTCCTCTGTAGGCCCGCTTGACCGCAACCTCCCTCTCCCAAGAGAGATATACAACCACACCACCTCCTACCTCGCCGCCAACAGAGACGTATTCCCTAGGCTATGGGATGCTGATATCTGCAGCCTAACAGCGGTAGAAGCCTCAATCCTCCCCCTAATCATGACCGCACTCGAAGGAATAGCCGCCCTCCATGCCAGGATCGGCTCCTTAGAAAGCAAAATTACTACACCCCCACAACAAACCCAACCCACAACGGGCCCCTCCCTAGCCTCTATCCAAGCCACAGTGGCTGACCTCTCATCCAGAGTTGCAGCCTCTCTCTCAGCAAAACCCACTGCCGTGGCACATCAATCCCAACCAGCAAAGCAACTAAAGCAGACCGGAAGAAACCAGCCTGCCCCTCCCATCTCAACAACCAGCCCAATGACTGACTTCAACTCCGATATCCCCCACTACGACACAGCCACAAAGAAGTGGTATGGTGATCCCAACGCCTAAGCAGTTAAGCACCCTCGATCCTGGGAAGCCCTGGCCTTTCCCGACGGAAAATACAGCGCCTATTCATTCACCCCTGGCCACCTAGAGCTGCCACTCAACAAGGCTCTTAGTAAAGCCAAATCCAAACCCTCAACCTATGCCCAGGCTGTCGCTCCGCAAGCGCAATCAGATGGAAGGAAGTCCAAGAAACCAGAGAGTGGAGACAAGGCCTCTGCCTCTGCAGCCCAAGGCGCAGCGTCAATGGGTGCAGGGCCCCTCAGCTAGAGGGCCACCCCCCTCCCAGCGGTGGACAGAAGGTTCTTCTCACCGCGAGAGACTCCCCTCCCCCACCAGGATGCACTTAGAATTGTCGCAACAGCCCCTGACATAGCAGCCCAAGTGCTAAAGGAAGCGATCTGCCCCCACCCACTATGCTTTAGCGCCTCGGTTAATGCCAGGGGTGCCCTCACTCTCACAACCCGCTCCCTACAGACTCCCGCTACCGCCTACTCCCCATACTAGGACGCCCTTGCCACGAGGTTCGATAAGGCGTTCCCAGTTGGAGAGAACCCTTTCAGGCCATTTAGGCCGGCTCCCAATGAAGTCCAATTAGCCATTCACGGCCTACCCATCTCCTTCCTCCCGTCGGACCCAGGGGAGCTCCGCTCTGAGCTGGGAAACTCTATCCTAAATGCAACAGGCATGACGATCTTCTCTGCAAGATACCTGCAGCCGAACCCTGAAATAAGGGCCACCAAAAACGCTACCTCAATTGTTGTATCGGTTCCTCCTACTGACGTTGTGAAGATAGGAAGGACCATTTACCTATACTGGAAGCCCCGCAAAGTGGATGTCTGCTACTCCAAAAGCCGCTATATGGGGTGCCGGAAGTGCAGGAAATTTGGACATCCGTCTCCTATGTGTAAGGAGAGTAGCTCAGTCTGCCCACTCTGCTCCGGCTCCCACCCCCGCTCAGCCCATTGGTGCACAAACCCTACATGCCCCAAAGACGGACACCCAAAGGCTGTAGCTGCCTGCTGCCTCACTTCACCCTTGAAATGCCCCAACTGCTCAGGGGATCACTCTGCCACCAACAACGTCTGCCCCTCCCGACCGAAGCCAGTAGCTAGAGACGACCTACCAGCGGCTCAAGAGGAAGAAGGGATTGATACCGATGAGGATAACTGAAGACCCGCCACCCCTGAAGGGAAAGGTAAACAGACTGACACCAGCGTTGAGGAAACCCCACGCCAAACAACCTCCCGAACCCTCCCAATGAGCCTGTTTAAGGCACCAATACCCAAACGAGTCGGCCCCCCCCTCCCCGTGGGCTGATGCGTTCTCCTCTGAAGACCCCATTTCAGGTGCATAAAGGTGGAGGACTCTACCTGCACCTCGCCCATAGGGCCATCTCCCCCACCCTCTCTTAAGCAACTTTTTTTTGTTCAACATAACTGCCTGGGAACCTGGGATGTGTTTCTTTCATTGTTTAATAGCTTTCAATCTCTGAAAGCCCCCCCACAGATAATACTGTTGCAAGACCCCCCTGTGTACCGCAACAGGCTCCCTACTTTTGCATCCTTTAAATCATTTGCTCCAACATTTAAACAAGGGACACCTCCCAAGGTGGCCACCTACGTTTATATGGATTTTTTGAATGTGTTTGCTGTACTTCGTGTGTTTTTTAACAGGCCTGATTTCATGGCCATTGATATTTGTTCTTCTCTTGGTCTCTTTGATTCCAAATACTCACAGTTTAGGGCATACAACCTGTACTCGACGGTTGGCACCTCCTCAGGAAACAGAACAGTGGACCCAGCTACGTGCTTCCCCTTACACCCCTTCCCCGCGCTTGTGGCAGGGGACTTCAACATCTACCATCCACAATCTGATCCCGTGAGAACCATCTCTTCCAATGAATTTTCAACTTCCAGCCCATACTTTGAACCAGCGCATGACAACGGCTTCGAACTCTGCAACACCCCTAGAGCTTACACCAGATTTCCATTTGACCATAGCACTAGGCCTGGGGTTATTGACCTGGCCTTCATCAACTCACCCCTCATTTGATTTCTTCACTCTTGGTCAACCCGCCTACCTGCAACAGGTTCTGACCACCTCCCAATCTCCATCGTGTTCACGGCACCTTTAATCAGGCCACCACTGCCAACCCCGCAGCGGGACAAGACAGACTGGACAACAGCGACAGAAAAATTGAAAGAACTGTCGGTTCCACCACCGAGACCCAACCCCACCGACCTCGATCTAGACAACTGGCTAGAAAGACACCTGCTAACACTCACGACACTAATCAAATCCTGCATCCCATCCAAAAGGGTCTCCGTCCACTCGAAGCCCTGGTGGGACATGACAATCACCCACCTGAGACAAGCACACCACGGGGCCTGGAGGGAATATAGGAAAGACCCGACAGAACAATCGCTAGAAGATCTGAGATCTCACCGCAACCGATACTTCAAGGCAATTAAGAAGGCCAAATCCAAGTACTGCAAAGAATTTCTGGCCAGAGTGACACCACAGTCGGTGTGGAAAGCCAAGAAGGCGGCCATGGGAAGAGATGAAGACAGATTCCACGACCTGCTGGACGCAAACTCCTATGACAAAAGCAACGAAGCTTTACTAGACCACTTCTTCCCACCAAAACCACCAACGCAATCAGTGGCCTACCCACAATTCGACCCCGAACACCCACCACTAGCCCCCGAAGAGATCTCATCAGCTCCCGGCAGATCCTCTCACCCCTCAGCACCGTGCCCAGACTAAATCCCATATGGGGTCTGGAAGAAAGTCCACACCATCAACCCAAACATACTCACATCTCTTCTTACCCCCCTCTTAGCATACAGGCACCACCCGAGGTGCCTCAAGATGTCCAACAGGGTGGTCCTACCCAAACTAGGAAAGCCAGACTACTCCACCTGCGCCTCGTTCCGGATTATTGTTCTACTTGAAACCTTCTCGAAGATACTGGAAAGGATAGTAGCAATCCGCCTCTCCCTCATCGCCCGGGAAGTGGGGCTCTTGAATCCTAATCAGTGTGGCTCGCTGGCCGGCCTTTCAACCTTTGACGCCACAGCTGGCCTCACCCAAGAAGTTAGGGCAAGGCAAATCCCCTCCTACAAAGCCTCCTCGTTGTTTCCAGACATAAAGGGAGGGTTCGATAATGTTTCATCTAGTCTTCTCACCGCTAAACTCAAAGCCAAAGTGACTCCGAAATACCTGGTAGCCTGGGTCCGTTCCTTTCTTACTGATCGTTCATGCCGCTTGTTGTTTCAGGGGGCCCCTGGGGTTTTCTCTCCCGTTCAAGTGGGGACTCCTCAAGGATCACCTGTTTCTCCTTTGTCATTTGTGATTTATGTTTCTCAATTGCAGGTTGCTATACCCCGAGGGGTGATTTATTCCTATGTTGATGATTTTTCAATTACGGTTTCTACTGCTGCTTACAGGGGGAATATTAGGTATCTTCAACCTTGTTTTTCTTTGCTTCAGAGCAGGGCAGCGTGGATTGGTGTTTCCTTTTCAATCCCCAAGACGGAACTGATACACTGGAGGATACCTAAGGACAGGTCTCCAATCTCCAACCAACCAATAGCTCTTAACGGCTGTGTTTTTTCACCCTCCTCTTCTTTAAGGTGGCTGGGGTACTGGTTCACCCCCACCCTGGAAACAACAACAAACTTCACCAAATGACTCACAATGGCCTCGGGGGCCTTTTCTGCTGTCAGAAGCCTTGAGCCTCCTGGGATTGGAATGCCCCCGCACATGTGCCGAAGGCTTGCTATGGGCCTCATGCTTCCTTTCCTCACGTATGGAGCTGATCTCCTAATACCTACACTAGCCACAATGGACAAGATGTCGGTCCTGTGGAACAAAGTCATGAGATGGGTTACGAATTGCTTCAGCTCAACCCTAACGACCATTCTGGCCATTGAGGCCTGCCTCCCTCCCCTGGATCTGTTGATCACCCACCAGAGACGGATGTCGGCACTTCGTTTAGCCTGCTCCTCCCCTGCTTATAACCCAGCATCAGCTAGGCTCCCCCCAGATTTCCCCTCCTACACCGCCCACCCGGACAGACTCGTGCACAGAGAGCTGCTCAGAAGGAGAACCCTGAACTACATCCCGCTCAGCTGGCACCAGTATAAAGCTGAGCAGCCCATGAGGAGACACCTGCCTATCGACTCGCTGGCGCACCTCCTGCTACCGGCTATGAGACAGACCGCAGCGTTCCCGCCCGCCTGCCCGGCCCTGGGGGCAGGGCTGGCTCCACTACCTCCCACCCCAGCGAGCTATAAAGCTCTAAAGGCCTCACTACGGAACAGACTCCGAGAAGGCTGGATCCACCTGGCCCCTCCCCCTCTCTACTACCCATGCAAGGCCACGTTAAGGCCACACGCTTTTATGGGGCCCGACCGCTTTACCGCGGGTCGTATACACCAAGGCAGAGCTGGGAAAAGCTACCTGGGCGCGCGCCGCTCCTGGGGCGAGCCCCAGTCCTCCACCCTATGCACTTTCTGCGAGGAAGGCGACGAAACATTCACCCACGCAATACTTGAATGCACGGCTAAAGCTGATAAAAGGACGCTTTATCTCCATGGGGTTTCCGACATCGGCCAAGGCTGACCAATCTGGTCCTCACTTTGAGCCATCATTGGCCTCGCCAACTACATCCGCACTACTGGTACCGGATTCCCGCCACCAATGCCGCCAATTAGGCCACTCTCACCCCCCAAGGAGGATTTTCCTCCCCCCACTGCCCTGAATTAAGCTTTACTTTACTATGGATGAACTTTTTATGCTTTTTATGTTGGAAGTTGGTTGATTTTTCTTTACTATTTTGAGTGGTCACCGTTTGAGGTGCAGGCGACGGATTTGTCGTTTGTGGAGATTTGAGCCCATGGTTTCTTTTGTTTATTTGTTTGGAATTGAGGTTTTCTTTTTGCCATAGCTTACGCTGCATGCACGTTCTTGTACCTAACAAGCAATATATGATTTAAAAAAAAAAAAAGAAGAAAAAAAGCAAAAAAGATAATAAATAGACAAACATCCTCCATCTCCGCTACACCTCCGGTGATTGAAATTTATTTCCTATTTGGGATAAACTCAACACCACACCAAACTATCACCACTTTTCGATCTGCACCCTCCCCTTGGGGGGGGTGTAGGCTATCACCGTTCATCCTTCTGGACTTCGAGTCCATCTCTACTGCCCTCTCCCTGTGAGGTTTACCATCTAGGGATACCCCATCCTCTTCTTCCAGCATCTCACGATGCTGGATACCTCCCTTACCCTGCTTTTGCCAGGCCTCGCTTGGCATCAGCATAGTCGGGTTTCCCTCTTTTCATCACATCAGACAGCTGAGACTACGCTTTGCGGTACGCGATTACGATGGATTCCAGTATCCCTCCCATAAAGAAGCTGGGGAGCTGTGTCGGGTTTCCACAACAGGCTACAGTCGATTTCGCCACTCTCCTTCCGCACTCATCGCTTCAGCAGCTGGTATTTCATCCACTATAGTGACACTATCTCGCGTAGAACAAGGGACTACATGAGAGACGTGGTCGAACTGCTGGCTTTACTGGGGCTTGCAGGAGGCCGCCTAGCCAGACACGAACATGATTCCGACAGTTATTTTTTTTTTTCTGTTTTTTTTTTTTATATCATATATTACTTGTTAGGTACAAGAACATGCATGCAGCTCAAGCTATGGCAAAAAGAAAACCTTAATTCCAAACAAACAAACAAAAGAAACCAGCGGCACAAATCTCCAAATTGACAAATTCGTCACTAGCACCTCCTACGGTGACCGCTCAAACCAGTACAGAAAGTAAATAAAATCCCCCATCACACAAAGTAAGGAAAATCTCATAAAGCAAGTATATAAATCAAAGCAGGGCAGCTGAGGTGGAAGGTTCCTCTCTGGGGGGCGAAAGCGGCCTAATCGGCGGCATGGGAGGAGGGAAACCGGTACCAGTGGTCCGGATGAAGTTTGCTAGGCCAATTATGGCGGGAAGGGAGGACCAGACAGGTGAGCCTTGGCCGATGTCGGAGACTCCATGGAGGTAGAGTGTCCTCTTATCGGTTTTAGCCAAGCAGTGAAGGATCGCGCGGGCAAACGTTTCATCCTCTGCCTCGCAAAAAGCGCAGAGGGGGGGGGACTCTTGCTCCTCCCAGGAGTGATGTGCTGCGAGGTAGCTCTTCCCAGAGCGCCCCTGGTGTATCCGTCCAGCTGTGAAGCGATCGAGCCCCATGAAAGCGTGAGGTCTTAATGAAGGTTTGTATTGGTAGTATCGTGGGGGTGGGGCCAGGAGAGCCCAGTGTTCCAGTAGTTTCCGCTGCAGGGAGGCTTTGAGCGATCTGTAGCTCGAGTTGGTGGTGGGCATTGGCGTTAACCCTGGTTCTAATGCCGGGTAGGCTGAGTGGAGGGGACCATCCCCTCTTATCGTAGGCAGGAGAAGGTGTGCTAGTGAATCGATCGGGAGGTGTCTTCTCATCGGTTGTTCGGCCTTGTACTGGCTCCAACCTAGGGGAATGTAGTTCTGTTTTCCTCCCACGAGGAGTTCCCGGTGCCGGGTCCTTTCTGGGTGAGAGGTGTATGAGGGGAAATCAGGGGGGAGCCTAGCCGAGGCCGGGTTGTATGCAGGGGAGGAGCAGGCCAGCCGGAGCGCGGCCATCCTCCTCCTGTGGGGGATAAGCAGGCTAAGCGGCGGGAGGCATGCCTCAATAGCTAGAATGGTAGTGGGAGTCGAGGTGAAGCAGTTAGTCACCCAGCACATCACTCTGTTCCATACGGTGGCCATCTTGTCAAGGTGGCCAGTGTTGGTGCGAGGAGGTCGGCTGCATAGGTCAGGATGGGCAGTATGAGGCCCATAGCCAATCTGCGGCACATGTGAGGAGGGATACCAATCCCTGGAGGGGCGAGTCTTCTAATGGCGGCAAAGGCCCCTGAGGCTAGCGTGAGTCTTTTGATGAAGTGAGTTGTTATTTCGAGGGTCGGGGTGAACCAGTACCCTAGCCACCTGAGGCAGGAGGACGGCGGAAAGATGGAGTCATTGAGGGCTATAGGTTGGTTGGAGACCGGGGATCTGTCCTTAGGCGTCCTCCAGTGTATCAGTTCCGTCTTGGGGATCGAAAAGGTAACTCCAATCCGTGCTGCCCTGCTTGGAAGCAAAGAAAAACAATTTTGCAAGTACCTAATATTCCCCCTATAAGAAGCAGTAGAAACCGTAATTGAAAAATCATCAACATAGGAAAAGATCACCACTCGGGGTATGGAAACATGTAATTCAGAAACATAAATCACAAATAACAAAGGAGAGACAGGAGACCATTGGGGCGTGCCAACTTGCACCGGGGCAAACACCCCAGGTGCACCTTGAAACAATAAGCGGCAAGAACAGTCGGTGAGGAATGATCGGACCCCCGCAACCAGGTATTTGGGGGTGCCCTTGGCTCTGAGCTTGGCCGTGAGGAGGTTGGAGGAAACATTATCAAATCCGCTCTTTATATCCAAGAATAGGGAGGATGCATTGGAGGAGGGGTTTTGGCGTGCCCTGACTTCTTGGACTAGAGCTGCCGCTGCGTCGAAAGTTGAGAGGCCAGCTAAAGAGCCACATTGGTGGGGGTTGAGGAGCCCTACTTCGCGGGCTATTAGGGAGAGACGAGTAGCTACCACCCTTTCCAATATCTTTGAAAAGGTCTCAAGTAGGTCGATGATTCTCAACAAAGCGGGGGTGGAATAGTCCGGTTTGCACGGTTTTGGTAGGACGATCCCATTAGCCATCTTGAGGCTTTTTGGGTGGTGTCCATTGGCCAGGAGGGGGGCGAGAAGAGGCGTGAGGAGTGCGGGGTTTATCTTGTGGACTCTCTTCCAGACCCCGTACGGGATCTGGTCTGGACCAGGAGCTGAAGTGTTGGACGATTTCGCTAGAGCAGCGGAGACCTCCTCAGGCACCAGTCGATTCCGACAGTTATTATTATTATTATTATATCTCATTATGCTAATGGACCCGCAGCGGCTATGAAGCTAACTAACATACAAAAAGTACACCACGCAAGGGTGCCGGTCAGATATCCCGTCTCATATTGAAAGGTAGCAATGTTCGAGTGGGCCAGGTCATGAGCCATAATGACAAAAGGAAATTCTCCAAGCCGCCAGATGCCTAACAAATATAGGAAACAAAAATAATATCCCTAAACAGCCCTGTTCCTTCTCTCAGTTGCCGCTTGGTGTGCTTTGAGGTATGTGGGACATTCCTTAGAATTAGCCTGGTGAGAGTCGCCACAGTTGACGCATTTGATGGTGGTATGCAAACATGCTTTGCCCTTGGTAGGACAATCTGATCTGCCGCAGGTGTGGAGGTGTGCTGGATGTTCCATGGAGCAGATGCTGCAATGTTGGGTGCCGGTACACTGAGAAGGGTGGTGGCCAAAGGCCAGGCATTTGGTGCATTGGGTATCAGGACCAAAGGACAAGTAGCGTTGCACTTTGAACTGCTTCCCAAGTAGTGAGAGGCCTCTGCTGAGGGCTTTATCTGTGGAGTCTTTGCCGGCAATAGTGAGGACCATAGCTGATGCTGCTTTATCCTGACGTTGGGCTGGGGTGGTGAGCCATCTAGGAGGGCGTGGGAGGTGGGTGCCTGGGTTGAATTCTTCAATCTCAGATTGAATAGTGGAGAAGGTGGAGGATGTGGGGACGCCATGGAGGATGACCTTGTGCCAGATTTCGTCTTTTCTGAGGCCAATGGCTGCAGGGATGGTGGCTCTAGTTGCTTCCTCAATGGCAGAACGATGCGCTTTGAGGACAGAGGTGCCAGGTGTGTTATCTTTGGTGAGGAGGAGGACATGGTGGTTGGTGGGGAATTCGATTTTTGCAATAAGAGGTTTCTTGCTTGCATTGTTGATTGCATCGCGAATGTTGAGGGGGTTGGTGGTATCAGGTAGGATGGAGCCATCTCTTTCAATGACAATAGTACGGTCGCGTTTGGTCAAAACAGCTGGGGTTGAAGTTTTGGCCGGTGGAATGGTAGAGGATTTGACTGGGGCTGCTCTGGTAGCTCTTTCGGCCCAGATTTGTTGTTGTGGTGGGGCGGGCAAGGTGGTTTGCTGTGGTGGGGGGGGTTGTTGGTAGTAGAGTTGGTACTGCAGTTGTTCAACCTGAGAGGTAAGGTGCGCAACTTGGCCTTGAAGTGTTTGGATGTCTGTAATATGGCGGTTCTGGACCATCAAGAGGTGTTTCTGCAGGGCCTGGAAGCCATCTTCAAGGTGTTTAGTGCGAAGTGAAATGCCAAGGTTGGTGTGGGAGATGCCTGCAGCCAAAGGCCTTGGTGAAAATGTAGGGATGGAAGAATGATCTTCTGTAGAGGTGGTAGAGGTGGGAGCAGGCACAGTCTGGACTGGGGAGCCTTGTTCTTCCTCCATGCGTGTGTCCTCAGGCGAGGCTGGGTTGGGAGGTGGGATGGGTGGGTTGAAGGGGGCTGCAAAGGGGTTTGCACCACCCCTCGCTCTGCCCCTACGTCTATTAGACATCAGAGGGTTGGGAAATGGGACTCAATTGATAAAGGTGATAAAACACAAATGAGGGGGGATGATTTGTGGTTGAAAAGTCTTTAAAGTGAAAGGGTGAAGCGGTGAGGAATGGTTGTCAACCAATGAGGTGGAAGCTCGGTAAGAAATTTGGTCTGGTTTTTTCTTTCGCTGCGGTTGTAACGGCAACGGAGTCCGATTCCGACAGTTGTTTTGGCACCAGGGTCTACCCCTCATCTATACTTCCCCGGTGCGATCGGCTGGCACCCTACTGCTACCACAGGCTGGCACCCTACTGCTACCCCCCCACCTTAGCTGGCACCTTACTGCCTACTACAGTTCCTGCTGGTCTCGGACCAGTACCACGCCCGCTAGCTGGGACATTACTACCACCTCTCTCTTGTCAGCACTTTGGCTGCTGGCCTCCCCACCAGGTCTGGTTTTCCGGCG
The DNA here is from genome assembly GCA_014065205.1 of Tuber brumale. NCBI lineage: Eukaryota > Fungi > Ascomycota > Pezizomycetes > Pezizales > Tuberaceae > Tuber > Tuber brumale. Next base: position 667,325 of record JACCEG010000001.1, on the reverse strand, counting down.
GACCTCTGCGGGTTCTAGGGCCCTACCACAAGCCTTCCTCCTACTTCAGTTGGGTTTGTCTTGCTTTTGTTTCCCTTGCCCCTGTTGCCAAGTCTATCGGACGTACGGTACCATTACCCGTTATAGTACTCAAGGACGGTTCGATGATTGCGACCTCAGTATATCTAACTAGCTTAGACCAATGGTGTTGCTTGGACTCCGTTGCCGTTACAACCACAGTAAAAGAAAAAACCTAACCAAATTTCTTGCCGAGCTTCCACCTCATTGGTTGACAACCATTCCTCACCACTTCACCCTTGCACTTTAAAGACTTTTCAACTACAAATCATCCTCCCTCATTTGTGTTTTATCACATTTATCAACTGAGTCCCAGTTCCCAACCCTCTGATGTCTAATAGACGTAGGGGCAGAGGGAGGGGTGGTGCAAACCCCTTTGCAGCCCCCTTCAACCCACCCATCCCACCTACCAACCCAGCCTCGCCTGAGGACACCCGCATGGAGGAAGAACCAGGCTCTCCAGTCCAGACTGTGCCTGCTCCCGCCTCTACCAGCTCTACTGAAGATCATCCTTCTATCCCTACGTATGCACCAAGGCCTTTGGCTGAAGGCATTACCAACACCAACCTTGGCATTTCACTTCGCATTCAACACCTTGAAGATGGCTTTAAGGGCCTGCCGAAACACCTCATAATGGTTCAAAATCGCCATATTACAGACATCCAAACACTTCAAGGCCAAGTTGCGCACCTCACCTCTCAGGTTGAACACCTGCAGTACCAACTCGACCACCAACAACCCTCCCCAGCACAACAAACCACCTTGCCCACCCCACCTCAACAACAAACCTGAGCCCAAAGAGCTACCAAAGCAGTCCCTGTCAAATCCTCTACCACTCCACCAGCCAAAACTTCAACCCCAGCTGTTTTCACCAAACGCGACCGTACGATTGTCATTGAAAGAGATGGCTCTATCCTACCTGATACCACCAACCCCCTCACCATTCGCGATGCAATCAACAATGCAATCAAGAAACCTCTTATTGCAAGAATAGAATTCACCACCAACCACCATGTCCTCCTCCTTACCAAGGATAACACACCTGCTACCTCTGTCCTCAAAGCGCATCGTTCTGCCATTGAGGAAGCAACTAGAGCCACCATCCCAGCAGCCATTGGCCTCAGAAAAGACGAAATCTGGCACAAGGTCATCCTCCATGGCGTCCCCACATCCTCCACCTTCTCCACTATTCAATCTGAGATTGAAGAATTCAACCCAGGCACCCACCTCCCACGCCCTCCTAGATGGCTCACCACCCCAGCCCAACATCAGGATAAAGCAGCATCAGCTATGGTCCTCACTGTTGCCGGCAAAGACTCCACAGATAAAGCCCTCAGCAGAGGCCTCTCACTACTTGGGAAGCAGTTCAAAGTGCAACGCTACTTGTCCTTTGGTCCTGATACCCAATGCACCAAATGCCTGGCCTTTGGCCACCACCCTTCTCAGTGTACCGGCACCCAACATTGCAGCATCTGCTCCATGGAATATCCAGCACACCTCCACACTTGCGCCAGATCAGATTGTCCTACCAAGGGCAAAGCATGTTTGCATACCACCATCAAATGCGTCAACTGTGGCGATTCTCACCAGGCTACTTCCAAGGAATGTCCCACATACCTTAAGGCACACCAAGCGGCAACTGAGGGAAGGAACAGGGCTGTTTAGGGTTTTTACTTTTATTTCCTATATTTGTTAGGCATTTGGCGGCTTGGAGGATTTCCTTTTGTCATTATGGCTCCTGAGCTGGCCCAATCGAATGTTGCTACCTTTCAATATGAGACGGGATATCTGACCGGCACCCTTGCGTGGTGTAATTTTTGTATGTTAGTTAGCTTCATAGCCGCTGCGGCTCCATAAGCGTAATGAGATATAATAATAATAATAATAATAATGGTGTTGCCATCCTCCGCCTCCGCTACACCTCCGGTGATTGAAATTTATTTCCTATTTGGGATCAACTCAACACCACACCAAACTATCACCACTTTTCGGTCTGCACCCTCCCCTTGGGGGGGGTGTGTGCTTTCACTATTCATCCTTCTGGACTTCGAGTCCATCTCTACTGCCCTCTCCCTTTGAGGTTTACCCTCTAGGGATACACCATCCACTTCTTCCAGCATCTCACGATGCTGGGTACCTCCCTTACCCCGCTTTTGCTAGGCCTCGCTTAGCGTCAGCATGGTCGGGTTTCCCTCTTTTCATCTCCACAGACGGCTGGGATTACAGTTTGCGGTACGCGATTGCGCTGGATCCCTGTATCCCTCCCCTAAAGAAACTGGGGAGTTGTGTCGGGTTTCCTCAACAGGCTACGGTCGATTTCGCCATTCTCCTTCCCTCCTCATCGCTTCAGCCGGTGGTATCCCATCCACTAAGTGACACTGTCTCTCGTAGAACAAGGGACTACATGAGAGACGTGGTAAAACTGCTGGCTTTGTTTGGGGCTTGCTGGAGGCTGCCTAGCTAGACACGAACACGATTCCGATAGTTGGTTTGTCACTTGGGTCTACCCCTCCTCTATACTTTCTCGGTGGGATCGGCTGGCACCCTACTGCTACCACTGGCTGGCACCCTACTGCTACCTCCCCACCTTAGCTGGCACCTTACTGCCTTCTACACTTCCTGCTGGTCTCGGACCAGTACCACCCCCCCCAGCTGGTACCTTACTACCACCTCCTCCTGGTCTGCATTTCGGCTGCTGGCCCCCCCCCCCGGTCTGGATTTCCGGCGGACCTCTGGGGTTCTTGGGCCCTGCCACACGCCTTCCTTCGGCTTCGGTTCGGTTTCTCCTGCTTTTGTTCCCCTTGCCCCTGTTGCCAAGTCTATCAGACGTAGGGTACATTCGCCCGCTTAGTTCTCGGGACCGGTTCTATGATGGCGACCTCAGTATATCTGTCTATCTTAGGCCATATGGTGTTCCTTCGGGTTCGGTTTATGGGGTTTTCATTGGTTTGGGGTTTTCTTTCTGTTATTTTGGTTGGTTTGCTGTTGGGGTTTGGGATTTCTCTTATGTCGCGCGTCTGTGGAGGTTTTGGGTTCGTGTATACTGTAGCGGTTGTGGTTAGGGGGAGTTTTTTACACCGACAGGCCTCGTAGTTAGATGGTTTTTCTTCAGCCTTTCTGTGCCGGGGCAGGGGTGGAGGTTTAGGTCTACATAGCTTGCGCTGACTTGACCTGGTTCCTTAATACTAAATAAAAACGGATTAAAAAAAAAAAAAAGAAAAAAAAAAGAAAAAAAAAAAAGAATTTTAATGGTGTTGCTTAGGGTTCGGTTTATGGGTTTTCATAGGTTGGGGTTTCTTTCTGTTGTTTTGGTTGGTTCACAGTGGGGGCTTTGGGATTTCTCTTATGTCACGCGTCAGTGGAGGTTTTGGGTTCCTGTATACTGTAGCGGATGTGGTTAGGGGGAGTGTTTTACACCGACTGGCCTTGTAGTTAGGCGGTTTTTCTACAGCCTTTCTGAGCCGAGGCAGGGGTGGAGGTTTAGGTCTACATAGCTTGCGCTGACGTGACCTTGTTCCTTAATACCAAACAAAAATGATATAAAAAAAAAGAAGAAAAAAAAAGAAGAAATAATAAATAGAAACACTCTCCGGGTCCTCTATTCACCTCACACTGGAAATATTACCGCCTTCGCTCATCCCTGAACTCTAAGTTTTTGGCTGGCAACAAGCTCGACACACCAATTTTCGCCTCTCGCTTAGGCTTCACTATATAAGCGACCTTACCCCTCACCTGACTCACAGCTTTCTGCTATGACTCATAACACTGGCAGCGCCTCGCGCCGAGAGTCCCGCACCTCAAACCGTGCCCACCCCTACGCTGGGAGGGCCGCTCCAGTCCCCACTGCACCCTCATTGGAACCCGCTGCCCATATCCCATCCTCCCCCCCCCAGAACGCCTCAAGGTCCTCCTCAGTAGGCCCCCTTGACGCAAACCTACCGCTCCTCCAGGAGATGTACAACCACCCCACTTCCAACCTCGCCACCAACAGAGACATCTTCCCCCGGCTCTGGGACGCTGATCGCAGGAGCCTCTCGGTAGGAGAAGCATCTATCCTCCCCCGGCTTATGGCGGCACCAGAAGGAATAGCAGCCCTCCACTCTAGAATAGGCTTCCTTGAAAGCAAGCTTGACACCCCTGCCCCCCACAACAACATACACCCGCCAGCACAGGCCCCTCCCTTGCCTCTATCCAAGCCAATGTAACCGACCTCTTCTCGCGAGTGGCGGCCTCCCTCTCCGCAAAACCAACCTTGGCCCCACCACAGCCCCAGGTAGGGAGAAACACCAAACCATCGTGGAAGAATTCCGCAGCCCCGCCGGTCCCAGCAACCACCCCTCGGGATGGCTTGGATTCCGACATCCCTCGCCACGACTCCGCGACTGAGAAGTGGTATGGCGACCCAAAAGCCTACGCCGTTAAATACCCGCGCTCATGTGAAGCCCAGGCCTTCCGTCAAGGAAAGTACAGCGCCTACTCCTTCACACCTGGCCACCTAGAACCATCACTCAACAAGGCCCTCAGCAAGGCAAAACCCAATCCATCCACCTATGCCCAGGCTGCTGCTCCGCAAGAGCAGGCTGGGGGATGGAAGTCAAAAAGGACCAAGGAAGGAGGTCAGACCTCAGCCTCTGCCGCCCAAGTTGCAGCGTCCGGGGACGCGAGCCCCTCAGTGAGAGGGCCACGCCCCCTTCCAGCGGCCGACAGAAGATTCTTTTCGCCCCTGGAGACCCCCCGACCCCATGCCGATGCCCTAAGGATAGCTGTAACAGCGCCGGATATAGCTGCCCAAGTCCACAGGGAGGCAAACTGCGCGCACCCCATTTGCTTTAGCGCCTTAGTTACCGTCCGAGGTGCTCTCACACTCACAGGACGCTCCTTACAAACCCCTGCCACCTCCTATTCCCCCTACTACGAAGCCCTTGCAGCAAGGTTTAACCAGGCATTCCCAATTGGAGAAAACCCTTCCAGGGCCTTTAGGCCGGCACCAACGGCAGTACAACTGGCCATACCAGGGCTGCCTACTGCTTTCCTCTCACAAGATCCAGAAGAATTACGCTCCGAATTGGGGAATTCTATTCTAAATGCGACAGGGGTGACAATCTTCTCCGCAAGATACCTCCAACGGAACCTTGAAATAAGGGCTACCAAGAACTCAACCTCCATTGTAGTGTCTGTTCCCCCCACTGACGTTGGGAAGATAGGGAGGTCCATCTACCTCTACTCCAAGCCCCACAAAGTGGACGTATGCCACTCCAAGAACCAATACATGCAATGCTGGAAATGCTGGAAGTTCGGACATCCCTCACCTATGTGCAAGGAAAGTACCTCGGTCTGCCCGCTATGCTCAGGCTCCCATCCCAGGTCGGCCCATCGATGCACAAATCCAACATGCCCGAAAGACGGTCACCACAAAGCGGTAGCTGCATGCTGCCTTACCTCTCCCCTCAAATGCCCCAACTGCTCAGGGGACCACTCAGCAACTAACAACGACTGCCCCTCCCGACCCAAGGCCCCAGCCAAGGACGACCTGCTCTCGCAACCGGAGGGCGAAGATATAGATACCGATGGCGATGACTTCAGACCCGCCACCCCCAAAGGGAAAGGCAAACAGACTGACACTAGCGTAGAAGAAACCCCTCGGCAATCGACATCCCACGCCCTCCCAATGGACCTCTTCAAGGCCCCAATACCCAAACGAGTTGGCCCCCCCCCCGTGGGCTGACGCGTTCTCTTCAGAAGACCCCATCACAGGTGCCTAAAGGTGGAGGACTCTGCCTGCACCTCGCCCATCGGGCCACCTCGCCCATCCTCTCTTAAGCAACTTTTCTTTCTTCAACATAACTGTCTGGGAAGCTGGGATGTGTTTCTTTCATTATGTAATAGCTTGCGGGTAGTGAAAGCTCCTCCACAGATACTCCTATTTCAGGACCCCCCCGCTTACAAAAATAGGTTTCCTATGTTTGCTTCCTTTAAATCATTTGCTCCGCCATTTAAACCAGGAACCCCTCCCAAAGTGGCCAACTATGTTTATTTGGATTCTTTAAAGGTGTTTTCAGTACTCCCTTGTTTTTTTGATAGGCCTGATTTTATGGCCATTGATGTGTTCTCCCCCCTAGGGCACTTTGACTCCAATCACTCCTGATTCAGGGCCTATAACCTTTATTCCACAGGTGCCACCTCCTCCTGGAACGGAAGGGTGGACCCACTTACTTGCTTCTCACACAACTCCTTCCCCACAATGCTGGCCGCGGACTTCAACATCCACCATCCACAAGCAGACCCCCTGAGAACGATTTCCTCAAACGAGGTCACCACCTCCAATCCCTACTTCGAGAAAGCAACAGAGACCGGTTTTCACCTCTCCAATACCCCTGGAGCATACACTAGGTTCCCTTTCGACATCAACACTAGACCGGGTGTTATAGACCTGGCCTTCACCAACGCGCCCCTCACGCCCTTTTTACACTCCTGGTTAACCCACCTCCCGGCAACCAGCTCAGACCACCTCCCTATCGCCATAGTGTTTACTGCACCCCTCATGAGAATGGCTCCTCCATCACCATACTGGGACAAGACAGACTGGGAAGTCATCATCGAGAAGTTGAAAGACCTCAAGATTCCTCCCCCGCGTCTCCACTCCACCGACCACGATCTAGACAGTTGGCTAGAGAGGCACATGCACACCCTTCCCACTCTTCTCAAATCATGCACTCCAGCCAAGAAAATCTCGCTCCACTCAAAACCTTGGTGGAGTATGGAGATAACATAACTAGGACAAGCCCACCACCGCGCCTCAAGCGTACAGCGGAAGGACCCTACCTCACCGTCCCTGGACGAACTGAAAACCAACCGAAATCGATACTTTAAGGCGACTAAGAAAGTCAAATCCAATTATTGGAAAGACTTCCTAGCCGGAGTTACGCCACAGACGGTCTGGAAAGCAAGAAAAGCCGCCATGGGAAGGGAGGAAGACCGTTTCCCCGACCTTCCCAATGCAAGTTGACCACTTCAGATCAACGAGGCTCTGCTAGCGCACTTTTTCCCGCCTAAACCACCTGCACAATCAGTTACTTATGCCCGCTTTGACCCCGAGCACCCACCACTGGCGCCTGAGGAGATCTCCTCAGCCCTAGCGAGATCTTCCAACACTTCAGCCCCTGGTCCAGACCAAGTCCCCTATGGGGTCTGGAAGAAAGTCCACGCAATAAACCCCTCACTCCTCACGTCTCTCCTCGCCCCTCTCCTCGCCTATGGACACGACCCAAAGAGCCTCAAGATGGCTAATGGGATCGTCCTAACAAAACCGGGTAAACCGGACTATTCTACCCCCGCTTCGCCTAGAATCATCGGCCTACTTGAGACCTTTTCAAAGATATTGGAAAGGGTGGTGGCTACTCGTCTCTCCCTAATCGCCTGCGAAGCAGGGCTCCGCAACCCAAACCAGTGTGGCTCATTAGCTGGCCTCTCAACTTTCGACGCCGCGGCGGCCCTAGTCCCCGAAGTCAGGGCATGCCAACACCCCTCCTCCAAAGCATCCTCCCCGGTCTTAGACATAAAGGGCGGATTTGATAACGTTTCCTCCAAGCTCCTCACAGCCAAACTCAGGGCCAAGGGCACCCTCAAATACCTGGTTGCCTGGGTGTGATCCTTCCTCAGAGACCGTTCTTGCCGCTTATTGTTGCAAGGAGCACTGGGGGTGTTTGCCCCAGTGCCAGTTGGCACGCCCCAAGGGTCTCCTGTCTCTCCTTTGTTATTTGTGATTCATGTTTCTGAATTGCATGTTGCTATACCCCGCGGGGTAATTCTTTCCTTTGTTGATGATTTTTCAATTCCGGTTTCTACTGCTTCTTATAGGGGGAATATTAGGTATCTTGAATATGTTTTTTCTTTGCTTCAGAGCAGGGCAGCGATGATTGGAGTTTCCTTTTCAATCCCCAAATCAGAACTCATCCACTGGAGGACGCCCAAGGATAGGTCCCTGGTCTCTAATCAACCTATCGCTCTCAATGGCTCCATCTTTGGGCCGTCCTCCTGCCTCAGGTGGCTGGGATACTGGTTCACCCCAACCCTGGAAACAACAACTCACTTCACCAAAAGACTCACGCTAGCCTCAGGGGCCTTTGCCGCCATTAGGAGATGCGCTCCTCCAGGGATTGGAATCCCTCCTCACATGTGGCGTAGGTTGGCTATGGGCCTCATCCTGCCTATCCTAACCTACGGGGCTGACCTCCTCGCACGATTACTAGCCACCATGGACAAGATGGCCACCATATGGAACAGAGTGATGCGCTGGGTGACGAACTGCTTCACCTCGACCCCCACTACCATCGTGGCTATTGAGCCATACCTCCCGTCCCTTAGCCTGCTGATCCCCCACAGGAGGAGGATGGTCGCGCTGCGGCTGGCCTGCTCCTCCCCTGCATACAACCCTGCCTCAGCTAGGCTCCCCCCTGACTTCCCCTCATATACCTCCCACCCATGAAGGAAACAGCAGCGAGAACTCCTTGTGGGCAGGAAAAAGAACTATATTCCCCTAGGTTGGAGCCAGTACAAGGCCGAACAACCCATGCGAAGACATCTTGCGATTGACTCACTAGCACACCTCCTCCTGCCAATGATGAGAGGGGATGAACCGCTCCCCCGGCCTACCCGGCCTTAGAACCAGGGTTAACCCCAATGCCCCCCACGAAATGGAGCTACAAACCGCGTAAAGCCTCCCTGACGGGGAAGCTCCTGGATGACTGGATTCACCTGGCCCCACCCCTACGATACTACCAATACAGACCTTCGCTAAGGCCTCATGCCTTCATGGGGCTCAATCGCTTCACAGCTGGAGGGATACACAAGGGACGCTCTGGGAAGAGCTACCTCGCAGCATATCACTCCTCTGATGACAAAGGGTCCTCCCCCCTCTGCGCTTTCTGTGAGGAGGACGACAAAATGTTTCCCCACGCAATCCTACACTGCTGCGCTAAAACCGACAAGAGGTTACTCTACCTCCATGGAGTCTCCGACATCGGCCAAGGCTTGCCTATCTGGTCTTCTCTCCCCGCCATGATTGGCCTAGCAAACTTTATCCGAACCACAGGTACCGGGTTCCCTCCCCCCATACCGCCAATCAGGCCACTATCACCCCCTGGCGAAAGATCTCCCACCTCTGCTGTTCTGCCCTGATTTGTATACTTGCTATATGAGATTTCCTTTGCTGTGTGTGATGAGAGGTTTTATTTATTTTCTTTACTAATTTGAGTGGTCACCGTAGGAGGTGCTAGTCACGAATTTGTCATTTTGGAGATTTGTGCCGCTGGTTTCTTTTGTTTGTTTGTTTGGAATTAAGGTTTTCATTTTGCCATAGCTTACGCTGCATGCACTTTCTTGTACCTAACAATCAATATATGATATAAAAAAAAAAAGAAAAAAAAGAAATAACAATAAATAGACCCTGACGCTCCGCACCCTCTATTCACCTCTCGCTGGAAAGATTACCGCATTCGGTCATCCCTAAACTCGAACTTTTTGGGTGGCAACCAGCTCCACAGTCTAATTTTGGCCTCTCACTTAGGCTTCACTCTATAAGCGATCCCACTCATCACTTGATTCATATCTTGCGCTATGACACACAACACTGGTAGGGCCTCGCACCCAGAATCCCGCACCTCCGAACACTCCCATCCCTACGCAGGAAGAACTGCACAGGTCCCAACTGCCCCTGACTTGGCACCAGCTACTCAAATCCATTCCTCCCCCCCCCAGAATCCGACACCGTCCTCCTCTGCAGGCATGCGCGACCCCAACCTCCCTCTCCTCAGAGAGATGTACAACCATACCACCTCCAACCTCGCCACCACCAGAGACGTATTCTGTAGCCTATGGGACGCGGATCTCAGAAGCCTAACAGCGGGAGAAGCCGCAATTCTTCCCCTGTTCATGACCGCAGTCGAAGGAATAGCAGCCCTCCACGCCAGGATCAGTTCCTTAGAGAGCAAAATTACAACACCCTTGCAAGGAGCCCAACCCACCACAGGCCTGTCCCTAGCCTCCATTCAAGCCACAGAGGCTGATCTCTCATCCAGAGTCGCAGCCTCCCTCTCGGCAAAGCCTACCGCCGCTGCCTATCAACCCCAACTAGGAAAAAAGCTGAAACAGGTTGGAAGAAACCCTCCTGCCCCTGCCATCCCAACAGCCAGCCCGATGACTGACTTCGACTGTAATATCCAGCGCTATGATACAGGCACAGATAAGTGGTATGGAGATCCTAACGCATACGCAGGCAAGAACCCATGATCCGGGGAAGCCCAGGCCTTCCGCGAGGGAAAGTACAACGCCTACTCGTTCACCCTTGGCCACCTGGAGCCAACACTCAACTCGTCTTAGTAAAGCCAAGTCCAAACCGTCAACCTATGGACAGGCTGCCGCCCCGCATTGGCAACCTGATAAAAGGAAGGCAAAGAACCCAAAGAGTGGAGACATCGCCTCTGCCTCTGCAGCCCAAGTCGCAGCGTTGATGGGTGCGGGCCCCTCAGTTAGAGGGCCACTCCCACTCCCAGCGGCAGACAGAAGGTTCTTGTCGCCCCGAGAGACTCCCCTTCCCTTACCAGGACGCACTTAGAATAGTTGCAACAGCCCCTGACATAGCAGCCCCAGTACTAAAGGAGCCGAACTGCCCCCACCCACCATGCTTTAGAGCCTCCGTCAACGACCGTGGAGTCCACAGTCTCACAACGCGATCTCTACAGACACCTGCTACCGCCTACTCCTCCTACCATGACGCCCTCGCTGCGAGATTCAACAAGGTATTCCCAGTGGGAGAGAACCCGTTCAGGCTGTTCAGGCCGGCACCCAATGAAGTCGAATTGGCCATTCCTGGCCGACGAATTCCATTCGTCCCGCGGGACCAAGTGGAGCTTCACTCCAAGGTGGGGAACTCCAGCCTAAATGTAACAGGAGTGACGCTCTTCTCTGCAAGATACCTGCAGCCGAACCCTGAAATAATGGCCACTAAGAACTCTACCTCTATTGTTGTGTCGGTTCCTCCTACTCACGTGGTGAAGACAGGAAGGATCATTTACCTCTACTCGAAACCGCGCGTAGTGGACGTCTGCCACTCCAAAAGCCGCTACATGCAGTGCCAGAAGTGCGGGAAATTTGGACACCACTCTCCTCTGTGCAAGGAGAGCAGCTCAATCTGGCCACTCTGCTCTGGTTCCCACCCCGGCTCACACCATCAGTGCACCAACCCTATAAGACCAAAAAACCGACACCTGAAAGTGGTAGCTGCCTGCTGCCTCACGTCACCCTGGAAATGCCCCACCTGTTCAGGGGATCACTCCCAAACCAATAATGACTGCCCCTCCTGACCCAAGCCGGTGGCCAGGGACGACCTGCCAGCAACCCAGGAGGAAGAAGGGAGGGATACCGGTGAGGATAACTGACGTCCCACCACTCCTAAAGGGAAGGGCAAACAAGTTGACACTAGTGTGGAGGAGACTCCGCGCCAATCAACCTCCCGCGCCCTCCCAATGAGCCTGTTCAAGGCCCCGATACCCAAACGAGCCAGCCCACCCACTGTGGGCTGATGCGTTCTCTTCTGAAGACCCCATTACTGGTGCATAAAGGTGGAGGACTCTGCCTGCACCTCGCCCATAGGGCGGACTGCGTTACCATTACAACCACAGCGAAAGAAAAAACCACACCAAATTTCTTGCCGAGCGTCTACCTCATTGGTTGACAACCATTCCTCACCGCTTCACCCTTTTACTTTAAAGACTTCTCAACCACAAATCATCCCCCCTCATTTGTGTTTCATCACCTTTGTCAACTGAGTCCCATTTCCCAACTCTCTGATGTCTAATAGGCGTAGGGGCAGAGGGAGGGGTGGTGCAAACCCCTTTGCAGCCCCCTTCAACCCACCCATCCCACCTCCCAACCCAGCCTCGCCTGAGGACACATGCATGGAGGAAGAACCAGGCTCTCCAGTCCAGACTGTGCCTGCTGCTGCCTCTACCACCTCTGCAGAAGATCAACCTTCCATCCCTACGTTTTCACCAAGGCCTTTGGCTGAAGGCATCTCCAACACCAACCTTGGCATCTCACTTCGCACTCAACACCTTGAAGATGGCTTCCGAGCCCTGCAGAAACACCTCATGATGGTTCAAAACCGCCATGTTACAGACATCCAGACACTTCAAGGCCAAGTTGCGCACCTCACCTCTCAGGTTGAACACCGGCAGTACCAACTCCACCACCAACAACCCACCCCACCTCAACAAATCACCTTACCCGCCCCCCCATAACAACAAACCTGGGTCCAAAGAGCTACCAGAGCAGTCCTAGTCAAATCCGCTACCATTCCACCAGCCAAAACTTCAACCACAGCTGTTTTGACCAAACGCGACCGTACCATTGTCATTGAAAGAGATGGCTCTATTCTACCTGTTACCACCAACCCCCTCACTATTCGCGATGCAATCAACAATGCAATCAAGAAACCTCTTATTACAAGAATCGAATTCACCACCAACCACCGTGTCCTCCTCCTCACCAAGGATAACACACCTCCCACCTCTGTCTTCAAAGCGCATCGTTCTGCCCTTGAGGAAGCAACCAGAGCCACCATCCCTGCAGCCATTGGCCTCAGAAAAGACGAAATCTGGCACAAGGTCATCCTCCACGGCGTCCCCACATCCTCCACCTTCTCCACTATTCAATCTGAGATTGAAGAATTCAACCCAGGCACCCACCTTCCACGCCTTCCTAGATGGCTCACTACCCAAGCCCAACGTCAGGATAAAGCAGCATCAGCTATGGTCCTCGCTATTGCCGGCAAAGACTCCACAGATAAAGCCCTCAGCAGAGGCCTCTCACTCCTTGGGAAGCAGTTCAAAGTGCAACGCTACTTGTCCTTTGGTCCTGACACCCAATGCACCAAATGCCTGGCCTTTGGCCACCACTCTTCTCCGTGTACCGGCTCCCAACAATGCAGCATCTGCTCCATGGAACACCCAGCACACCTCCACACTTGCGGCAGATCAGATTATCCTACCAAGGGCAAAGCATGTTTGCATACCACCATCAAATGCGTCAACTGTGGCGACTCTCACTAGGCTAATTCTAAGGATTGTCCCACTTACCTCAAAGCACACCAAGTGGCAACTGAGAGAAGGAACAGGGCTGTTTAGGGATTTTACTTTAGTTTCCTATATTTGTTAGGCATCTGGTTGCTTGTAGGATTTCCTTTTGTCATTATGGCTGATGAGCTGGCCCAATCGAACGTTGCTACCTTTCAATATGAAACGGGATATCAGACCGGCACCCTTGCGTGGTGTACTTTTTGTATGTTAGTTAACTTCATAGCCGCTGCTGCTCCATAAGGGTAATGAGATATAATAATAATAATAATAAACCCCGTTTGCCCTCTATTCTGAACGCGACAGGGGTGCCAATCTTCCCTGCAAGATACCTCCAACCTGACCCTGAAATAGGGGCTACCAAGAATTCAACTTCCATTGTAGTGTCTGTTCCCCCAACTGACGTTGTGAAAATAGGAAAGTCCATTTACCTCTACTCTAAGCCTCGCCAAGTGGACCTGTGCCACTCCAAGAGTCGATACATGCAATGCCGGAAATGCTGGAACTTCGGGCACCCCTCACCTATGTGCGAGGAAAGTACCTCGGTCTGCCCGCTGTGCTCAGGCTCCCACCCCAGGTCGGCTCATCGATGCCCAAATTCGACCTGCCCAAAGCACGGACACCTGAAAGCGGTTGCTGCATGCTGCCTTACCTCCCCCCTCAAATGTCCCCACTGTTCTGGAGACCATTCCACAACCAACAATGACTGCCCCTCGCGACCCAAGCCCCCAGCCAATGACGACCTGCCCCCTCAGACGGAGGGCGAAGACATGGACACCGATGGCGAAGACTCCAGACCTGCCACCCCCAAAGGGAAAGGCAAACAGACTGACACTAGTGTAGATGTAACCCCACGGCAATCGACATCCCGCGCCCTCCCAATGGACCATTTCAAGGCCCCAATACCCAAACGAGTTGGCCCCCCCCCCCCATGGGCTGACGCGTTTTCTTCTGAAGACCCCATTTCAGGTGCATAAAGGTGGTGGACTCCACCTGCACCTCGCCCATAGGGCCACCTCCCCCATCCTCTCTTAAGCAACTTTTCTTTGTTCAACATAACTGCCTGGGAAGCTAGGATGTGTTTCTCTCATTATTTAATAGCTTCCGTTCATTGAAAGCTCCTCCACAGATAGTCCTATTACAGGACCCCCCCGTTTACAAAAATAGGGTTCCTACATTTGCTTCCTTTAAATCATTTGCTCCGCCATTCAAACAAGGAACCCCTCCCAAGGTGGCCACCTATGTTTATTTGGAATTTCTAAATGTTTTTTCAGTACTTCCTTGTTTTTTTGATAGGCCTGATTTTATGGCCATTGATCTGTTTTCCCCACTGGGGCTTTTTGACTCCAACCACTCACGATTCAGGGCCTATAACCTTTATTCAACAGGCGCTACCTCCCCTGGGAAAAGAACGGTCGACCCACTGTCCTGCTTCCCACTGAACTCTTTCCCCGTGCTAGTGGCCAGGGACTTCAACATCCACCACCTGCAAGCAGACCCCCTAAGATCAATTTCCTCAAACGAGTTCCCCACCTCCAATCCCTACTTCAAGAAAGCAACAGACTCAGGTTTTCACCTCTCCAATACCCTTGGAGCATACATCAGGTTCCCCTTCGACATCAACACCAGACCAGGTGTCATAGATCTGGCCTTCACCAACGCCCCTCTCACACGGTTCTTACACTCCTGGTCAACTCGCCTGCCTGCAACAGGCTCTGACCACCTCCCTATCGCCATAGTGTTCTCCGCACCCCTCATGAGAATGGCTCCTCCATCACCATACTGGAACAAGACAGACTGGGAAGTCATCATCGAGAAGTTGAAAGACCTCAAGTTTCCTCCCCCGTGTCCCCACCCCACCGACAACGATCTAGACAGCTGGCTCGAGAGGCACATGCATCCCCTCACCACTCTCCTCAAATCATGCACCCCGACCAAGAGGGTGTCGATCCACGCGAAACCTTGGCGGAGTATGGAGATAACGCACCTAAGGCAAGCCCACGACCGCGCCTCCCGCGTGCACAGGAAAGACCCCACTACGACTTCCCTTGAAGAACTAAAAATCAACCGAAATCGATACTTTAAGGCGATCAAGAAAGCCAAATCCAACTATTGGAAAGACTTCCTGGCAGGAGTTACGCCGCAGACTGTCTGGAAAGCAAAGAAAGCAGCCATGGGAAGAGAGGAAGACCGTTTGCCCGACCTCCCCAATGCAAGTTCACTACTTCAGATGAACAACGCTCTGCTAGGGCACTTTTTCCCGCCGAAACCGCCCGCAAAATCAGTTGCCTATCCCCGCTTCGACCCCGAACACCCGCCATTGGCGCCTGAGGAGGTCTCCTCTACGCTGGCGAGATCTTCCAACACTTCAGCCCCCGGTCCACCCAAGTCCCCTACGGGGTCTGGAAGAAGGTTCACGCAATAAATCCCTCACTCCTGACGTCTCTCCTCGCCCCTCTCCTCGCTTATGGACACCACCCAAAGAGCCTAAAGATGGCTAACGGGATCCTCCTACCGAAACCAGGTAAACCGGACTATTCCTCCCCCGCCTCGTTTAGAATCATCATCCTACTTGAGACCCTCGCAAAGATATTAGAAAGGGTGGTGGCTACCCGCCTCCCCCTGATAGCCCGCGAGGTGGGTCTCCTCAACCCAAACCAATGCGGCTCATTAGCTGGCCTCTCAACTTTCTACGCCGCCGCGGCCCTAGTCCAGGAAGTTAGGGCCCGCCAAGACCCCTCCTCCAAAGCATCCTCCCTCTTCTTAGACATAAAAGGTGGATTGGATAATGTTTCCTCCAATCTTCTCGCAGCTAAACGCAGGGCCAAGGGCACCCCCAAGTACCTGGTTGCCTGGGTCCGTTCATTCCTCACCGACCGTTCATGCCGCTTACTGTTCCAAGGTGCACAGGTGGTTTTTGACCCGGTGCAAGTTGGCACGCCCCAAGGCTCTCCTGTCTCTCCTTTGTTATTTGTGATTTATGTTTCTGAATTGCATGTTGCTATACCCCTTGGGGTAATTTTTTCCTATGTTGATGATTTTTCAATTACGGTTTCTACTGCTTCCTATAGGGGTAATATCAGGTATCTTCAATATGTTTTTTCTTTGCTTCAGACCAAGGCAGCGACGATTTGAGTTTCCTTTTCAATCCCCAAAACTGAACTCATCCACTTGAGGACACCCAAGGATAGGTCCCTGGTCTCTAATCAACCCATAGCTTTCAACGGCTCTATCTTCCCGCCATCCTCCTGTCTCAGGTGGCTAGGGTATTGGTTCACCCCAACCCTGGAATCAACAACTCACTTCACCAAAAGACTCACGCTAGCCTCAGGGGCCTTTGCCGCCATTAGAAGACTCGCCCCTCCAGGGATTGGAATCCCTCCTCACATGTGCCGCAGATTGGCTATGGGCCTCATCCTGCCTATCCTGACCTACGGGTCTGACCTCCTCGCACCAACTCTAGCCACAATGGACAAGATGGCCGTCTTATGGAACAGGGTGATGCGGTGGGCAACGAACTGCTGCACCTCGACCCCCACTACCATCCTGGCTATTGAGGCATGCCTTCTGCCCCTTAGCCTACTAATCCCCCACAAAAGAAGAATGGCTGCGCTACGACTGGCCTGCTCCTCCCCCGCATACAACCCGGCCTCGGCTAGGCTCCCCCCTGACTTCCCTTCATACATCTCCCACCCAGGAAGTACCCAGCATCGGGAACTGCTCGTGGGCAGAAAGCAGAACTACATTCCCCTGGGTTGGAGCCAGTTCAAGGTCGAACAACCCATGATGAGATACCTTCCACTAGACTCACTAGCACACCTTCTCCTACCTATGGCGAGAGGGGGCGAGCCCCTCCCCCCGGCCTACCCGGCCCTCGAACCGGGGTTAACCCCAATGCCCCCTACAAACTCATGCTACAAATCGCTTAAAGCCTCCCTGAAGGGGAAGCTCGTGAATGACTGGATTCTCCTGGCCCCACCCGCGCGATACTACCAATTGAGGCCCTCGCTAAGGCCGTACGCCTTCATGGGCCTCGATCGATTCACAGCTGGTCGAATACACCGGGGACGCTCTGGGAAGAGCTACGTCGCAGCACATCACTCCTGTGACGACCAAGGGTCCTCCCCCCTCTGCACCTTCTGTGAGGAGGACGAGGAAACGTTTCCCTACGCAAT
This sequence comes from Tuber brumale, assembly GCA_014065205.1. Lineage (NCBI taxonomy): Eukaryota > Fungi > Ascomycota > Pezizomycetes > Pezizales > Tuberaceae > Tuber > Tuber brumale. Next base: position 649,963 of record JACCEG010000001.1, on the reverse strand, counting down.
CCTGCAATGCTCGGCCAAAACCGACAATAGGTCACTCTATCTCCATGGAGTCTCCGACATCGGTCAAGGCTCGCCAGTTTCGTCCTCATTTCCTGCCATCATTGGCCTAGCCAACTACATGCGAACCACGGGTACCGGATTCCCGCCACCCGTGGCGCCAATTAGGCCGCTGACGCCACTTGCGCCCCCCGGAGAAGGATCTTCGGCCTCCGCTGCCTTGCTTTGATTTTTATACTTGCTTTATGATATTTCCTTTACTGTGTGTGATGGGAGATTTTATTTATTTCTTTACTGCTCTGAGTGGTCACCGTTGGAGGTGCTTATGACGAATTTGTTATTTTGGAGATTTGTGCCGATGGTTTCTTTTGTTTGTTTGTTTGGAATTAAGGTTTTCTTTTTGCCATAGCTTAGGCTGCATGCACGTTCTTGTACCTAACAAGTAATATATGATATAAAAAAAAAAAGAAAAAAAAAGAGAAAAAAAAGTAACTGCCCAGGTCCATCCTCCGTCTCCGCTACACCTCCGGTGATTGAAATTTATTTCCTATTTGGGATAGACTCCACACCACACCAAACTATCACCACTTTTCGGTCTGCACCCTCCCCTTGGGGGGGGTGTAGGCTATCTCCATCCATCCTTTTAGACTTCGGGCTTGCCTCCCCATCCCTTTCCCTGTGGGTCTAACCCCGCGGGATACTACATCCTCCCCTCTGGCATCTCACGATGTCCAGTAACCTCTTTACCCCGCTTTTGCTCTAGCTGTGCTTAGCATCAGCACGGTTGGCTACAACCCTTTCTTCATCTTGGCAGACGGCTGGGACTACGGTTTGCGGTACGCCATTACCATCGATTCCTGTATCCCTCCTCCTAAAGAAACTGGAGGAGTTGTGTCGGGTTTCCTCAACAGGCTATGGTCGATTTCGCCACCCTCACTCCTCACTCATCGCTTGAGCTGGTGGTATCCCATCCACTATAGTGACACTATCTCTCTGAGAACAAGGGACTACATGAGAGATGTGGTAAAACAGCTGGCTTTGTTTGGGGCCTGCTGGAGGCCGCCTAGAAGGACACGAACATGATACCGACAGCCTTTTTGTCGTTTAGGGGCGAATTCCTTCCTCCTACACTCACCACGGTTCCGATTGGCTGGCACCCTACTGCTACACCCACCTTGGCTGGCACCCTACTACTACCAGACAGCTTGCATCTTACTGCCGCCTTTACTCTTCGCGGGCTTTGCACCCGCACCCCCACCCCAGCTGGCACCTTACTGCTACCCTGGCTGGCACCCTACTGCTACCCCCATTCTGCTGGAGCTTCTCCGGCAACAACCCAACCCTAGCTGGCACCTTACTGCTACCTCTCGTCAGGGCTTGAAGGTGGCGCTGTCGCCCCTGCCCAACAACCCTTCCTCTAGGTGACAAGGCCGACACCTACCTCCATACCTCCTTGTGAGCCCATCCCGGGTGAGGCGTGACCTCCCCAGTTTCCATCTTTTGGCTATTCATCCCTATAGGGGGTGCATTTTGGGATATTAATTGGTCTCTTTTGTGCCTTCGGGCCGAGATTTCCCAGGCGGTTTTTCCTGATGTTTCTTGCTTGTTTTTAGTTAGGCTTCTCTTATTCTCCGGGTTCGCTTGCGAGGTAGGGATGGGCTTGGCTGGGGGCGAGCTCGGGACGGACGGCTTTTACCTGGCGGGAGCAGGGATGTTTGAAATTAAGGTTTTCTTTTCGCCATAGCTAACGCTGCATGCACGTTCTTGTACCTAACAAGTAATATATGACATAAAAAAAAAAGAAAAAAAAGAAAAAAAAGAAACAAAGTAACTGCCCAGGTCCATCCTCTGTCTCCGCTACACCTCCGGTGATTGAAATTTATTTCCTAATTGGGATAAGCTCAACACCACACCAAACTATCACCACTTTTCGGTCTGCACCCTCTCCTCGGGGGGTGTACAGGCTATCACTATCCATCCTCCGGGACTTCGAGTCCATCTCCACTGCCCTCTCCCTTTGAGGTTTACCCTCTAGGGATACCCTAACCTCTTATTCCAGCATCTCACGATGCTGGGTACCTCCCTTACCCCGCTTTTTCTAGGCCTTGCTTAGCAACGGCACGGTTGGGTTTCCCTCTTTTCACCACACCAGACGGCTGGGACTACGGTTTGCGGTACACGATTGCGATGGATTCCTGTATCCCTCCCCTAAAGAAACTGGGGAGTTGTGTCGGGTTTCCACCACAGGCTACGGTCGATTTCGCCATTCTCCTTCCTCACCCATCGCTTCAGCAGGTGGTATCCCATCCACTATAGTGACACTATCTCTCGTAGAACAAGGGACTACAGGAGAGACGTGGTAAAACTGCTGGCTTTGTCTGGAGCTTGCTGGCGGCCGCCTAGCAAGACACGAACACGATTCTGACAGTTGTTTTGGCAGCTGGGTCTGCCCCTCCTCTATACTTTCTCGGCGCGATCGGCTGGCACCCTACTGCTACCACAGGCTGGCACCCTACTGCTACCCCCCCACCTTAGCTGGCACCTTATTGCCGTCTACACTTCCTGATGGTCCCGGACCAGTACCACCCCCCCTAGCTGGTACCTTACTACCACCTCTCTCTGGTCAGCACTTTGGCTGCTGGCCTCCCCACCAGGTCTGATTTTCCGGTGGACCTCTGGGGGTTCTTGGGCCCTGCCACAAGCCTTCCTCCTACTTCGGTTGGGTTTCTCTTGCTTTGTTTCCCTTGCCCCTGTTGCCAAGTCTATCGGACGAAGGGTACTATTACCCCCTTTAGTGCTCAGGGCCGGTTCTATGATGGGGTGCTCAGTATATCTGAATAGCCTAGGCCACATGGTGTTCCTTAGGGTTCGGTTTATGGGTTTTCATTAGTTTGGGGTTTCTCGCGGTTGTTTTGGTTGGTTCACTGTTAGGCCTTTGGGATTTCTCTTATGTCGCGCGTCTGTGGAGGTTTTGGGTTCGTGTACACTGTAGCGGTTGTGGTTTGGGGGAGTGTTTTACACCGACTTGCCTTCTGGTTTGACGGTTTTTCTTCAACCTTTCTGAGCCGGGGCAGGGGTGTAGGTTTAGGTCTACATAGCTTGCACTGACGTGACCTTGTTCCTTACTACTAAATAAATAAGATTTAAAAAAAAAAAAAGAAAAAAAGAAAAAAAAGAAAGAAAAAAGTATAACTGCCCAGGTCCCAACTGCCCCCACCCTGGCCCCAGCCACCCAAATCCGCTCCTGCCCCCCCATAGACCCAACACGGTCCTCCACGGTCGGCCCCCTCGACCCAAACCTCCCCCTCCTCAGGGAAATGTACAACCACTCCACCTCTAACCTTTCCACAAACAGAGACGTTTTCCCCCAACTCTGGGACGCAGATCTCAGAAGCCTAACAGCGGGCGAGGTATCCATTCTACCCCTTATCATGACAGCCCTAGAGGGAATAGCCGCCCTCCATGCAAGAATTGGCTCCATAGAGAGCAAACTCACAGTCCCCTCACAACAAGCCCAGCCCAATGCTGGCCCCTCACTAGCCTCCATCCAAGCCACTGTGGCTGATCTGTCATCCCGAGTGGCAGCCTCACTTTCAGCCAAGCCTGCCCCGACGCCCGCTCAGACCCAGACAGGGACAGAACAACAACAACCCCGGGCGAGCAAAAACCCCAGGGGATCTGCGACACCGACAGCCAATCCAATGTCTGACTTCGACTCTGATATACCTCGCTACGACACCGCCACCGACAAGTGGTATGGTGACCCGAATGCCTAGGCAGTCAAAAACCCTCGATCCTGGGAGGCCCAGGCCTGCCGCGCAGGGAAATACGACACCTACTCCTTTACTCCTGGTCACCTAGAACCATCACTCAACAAGGCTCCGAGCAAGGCCAGAACCAAACCATCAACCTATGCCCAGGCTGCCACCCCACAGGAGCAGACTGGGGGAAGAAAGTCGAGAAAAACGAAAGGTGCAGAGAATGCATCTGCCTCGGCAGCCCAAGTCGCCGCGGCAAGGGATCCGGGCCCCTAGTTCAAGGGACCGCCCCCCCTACCGGCAGCTGACAGAAGGTTCTTCTCACCCCAAGAGACTCCCCTCCCCCATCAGGATGCACTTAGAATAGCTGCAACAGCCCCAAACATTGCCGCCCAAGTACTCAAAGAGGCGAACTGCCCACACCCGCTATGCTTCAGTGCCTCTGTCAATGCCAGGGGTGCCCTCACTTTAACAACCGGTTCCCATCAGACTCCCGCTACCGCCTACTCCCCATACTACGACGCGCGGGCAGCAAGGTTCAACAAGGCGTTCCCTGTTGGGGACAACCCTTTCAGACCCTTTAGACCGGCTCCCAACGAGGTCCAACTTGCAATACACGGCCTACCACTTTCCTTTCTCCTACAAGACCAGGATGAGCGGCGCTCCGGGCTGGGAAACTCAATTTTAAACGCGACAGGAGTGACAATCTTCACTGCGAGATATCTCCAACCAAATCCTGAAATAAGGGCACCCAAAAATTCACCTTCCATTGTTGTTTCAGTACCCCCAACTGACGGTGTGAAGATAGGAAAGACCCTTTATTTGTATTCAAAGCCACGCAAGGTCGACATTTGCCACTCAAAGTGTCGCTATAGGCAATGCCGGAAGTGCTGGAAGTTTGGACACCCCTAGCCGATGTGTAAAGAAACCGCCTCAGTCTGCCCACTATGCTCTGGACCCCACCCCCGTTCGGCCCACAGGTGCACAAACCCGACGTGCCCAAAGGAAGGCCACCTTAAGGCTGTGGCTGCTTGTTGCCCGGCATCACAGCTGAAGTGCCCCAACTGCTCTGGGGACCACTCCGCAATGAACAACGACTGCCCATCCCGGCCCAAACCCTCAACCAAAGACGACCTCCCCACTCCACAAGAAGAAGGAGGAATGGATACCGATGAAGACATATCAAGACCCGCCACCCCTAGGAGAAAGGGCAAACAAACTGACACCAGTGTAGAGGAGACTCTCCGCCAGACGACCTCCCGCACCCTCCCGATGAGCCTTTTCAAGGCACCAATAAGACTCCGTTGCCGTTACAACCACAGTGAAAGAAAAAACCACACCAAATTTCTTGGCGAGCTTCCACCTCATTGGTTGACAACCATTGCTCACCGCTTCATCCTTTCACTTTAAAGACTTTTCAACTACAAATCATCCCCCCTCATTTGTGTTTTATCACCTTTATCAACTGAGTCCCATTTCCCAACCCTCTGATGTCTAATAGACGTAGGGGCAGAGGGAGGGGTGGTGCAAACCCCTTTGCAGCCCCCTTCAACCCACCCATCCCACCTCCCAACCCAGCCTCGCCTGAGGACACACGCATGGAGGAAGAACCAGGCTCTCCAGTCCAGACTGTGCCAGCTCCTGCCTCTACCACCTCTACAGAAGAGCATTCTTCCATCCCTACTTTTTCACCAACGCCTTTGGCTGAAGGCATCGCCAACACCAACATTGGCATTTCACCTCGCACTCAACACCTTGAAGATGGCTTTCAGGCCCTGCAGAAACACCTCTTGATGGTTCAAACCCGCCATATTACAGACATCCAAACACTGCAAGGCCAAGTTGCGCACCTCACCTCTCAGGTTGAATACCTGCAGTACCAACTCCACCACCAACAACCCCCCCCACCACAACAAACCACCTTGCCCGCCCCCCCACAACAACAAACCAGGGCCCAAAGAGCTACCAGAGCAGTCCCAGTCAAATCCTCTACCATTCCAGCAGCCAAAACTTCAACCCCAGCTGTTTTGACCAAATGCGAGCGAACCATTATCATTGAAAGAGATGGCTCCATCCTACCTGATACCACCAACCCCCTCACCATTCGCGATGCAATCCACAATGCAAGCAAGAAACCTCTTATTGCAAGAATCGAATTCAGCACCAACCACCATGTCCTCCTCCTCACCAAGGATAACACACCTGCTACCTCTGTCCTCAAAGCGCATTGTTCTGCCATTGAGGTAGCAACTTGAGCCACCATCCCTGCAGCCATTGGCCTCAGAAAAGACGAAATCTGGCACAAGGTCATCCTCCATGGCGTCCCCACATCCTCCACCTTTTCCACTATTCAATCTGAGATTGAAGAATTCACCCCAGGCACCCACCTCCCACGCCCTCCTAGATGGCTCACGACCCCAGCCCAACGGCAGGATAAAGCAGCATCAGCTATGGTCCTCACTATTGCCGGCAAAGATTCCACAGATAAAGCCCTCAGCAGAGGCCTCTCACTACTTGGGAAGCAGTTCAAAGTGCAACTCTACTTGTCCTTTGGTCCTGACACCCAATGCACCAAATGCCTGGCCTTTGGCCACCACCCTTCTCAGTTTACCGGCACCCAACATTGCAGTATCTGCTCCATGGAACACCCAGCACACCTCCACACCTGCGGCAGATCAGATTGTCCTACCAAGGGCAAAGCATGTTTGCATACCACCATCAAATGCGTCAACTGTGGCGATTCTCAGCAGGCTAATTCCAAGGAATGTCCCACATACCTTAAAGCACACCAAGCGGCAACTGAGAGAAGGAACAGGGCTGTCTATGGGTTTTACTTTTGTTTCCTATATTTGTTAGGCATTTGGCGGCTTTGAGGATTTCCTTTTGTCATTATGGCTCATGAGCTGGCCCAATCGAAGGTTGCTACCTTTCAATATGAGACGGGATATCTGACCGGCACCCTTGCGTCGTGTAATTTTTGTATGCTAGTTAACTTCATAGCCGCTGCGGCTCCATAAGCGTAATGAGATATAATAATAATAATAATAATAAGGCACCAACCATCCGCCGTCTCCGCTACACCTCCGGTGATTGAATTTTATTTCCTATTTGGGATCAACTCAACACCACACCAAACTATCACCACCTTTCGGTCTGCACCCTCCCCTTAAGGGGGGTGTAGGCTATCACTATTCATCCTTCTGGACTTCGAGTCCATCTCTACTGCCATCTCCCTTTGAGGTTTACCCTCTAGGGATACACCATCCTCTTCTTCCAGCATCTCACGATGCTGGGTACCTCCCTTACCCCGCTTTTGCTAGGTCTCGCTTAGCGTCAGCACGGTCGGGTTTCCCTCTTTTCATCTCAACAGACGGCTGGGATTACGGTTTGCGGTACGCGATTGCGATGGATCCCTGTATCCCTCCCCTAAAGACACTGGGGAGTTGTGTCGGGTTTCCTCAACAGGCTACGGTTGATTTCGCCATTCTGCTTGCCTCCTCATCGCTTCAGCAGGTGGTATCCCATCCACTAAGTGACACTATCTCTCGTAGAACAAGGGACTACATGAGAGATGTGGTAAAACTGCTGGCTTTGTTTGGGGCTTGCTGGAGGCCGCCTAGCTAGACACGAACACGATTCCGATAGTTGGTTTGACACTTGGGTCTACCCCTCCTCTATACATTCTCGGTGGGATCGGCTGACACCCTACTGCTACCACAGGCTGGCACCCTACTGCTACCCCCCCACCTTAGCTGGCACCTTACTGCCTTCTACACTTCCTGCTAGTCTCGGACCAGTACCACCCCCCCCAGCTGGTACCTT